>JARHVA010002319.1:1647500-2082500 GCA_037957365.1 Torreya grandis
CCACCTTGGTGATAACATGCAAATACATAATTATTTTTATATTAAAGTGTTAATGTGGCACTGTTAACTAGAGGAGTTGATGGAGTAATTACAGTTGAAACTAAGCCAAGGACTAAGTTCTTTGAGACACTATGGGATACTAATATCCATTTATGTGTGGAACCAACCTAAAAACTGCTTCCTTATATTTTAACTCTTCACCTAGTGCATAAGCTGCATAAAACTCTTTGCCTATAATTTAAAAATTGAGTAATAAAAGATTTAAGATTCTAATATCATTGACCATTAATCTTTCTTGTTCTACCTCTGAGACCTTGAATTCAAATGCTATAGATTATGCTGTTATTACTCTATAATTTGTAAAACTAAGAAACAACAACACTTCCTCATTGGTTTTGTAGACAAAACCCTCAATTCCTTATTTGAAGTTGTCTTTAGTCACCTAGAGAAGGTTCTAAAAATTGGGTCTATTGAGAAGTTCCCCTATTTGGGTAATTTCCCTCGTAACTCTCATATTCCCCAAAATATGAAGTGCCTCACTCTCATGGATGATAAAAAATTCCATAAACATCTTCATCTATCTATACCAATTTAGGTAAGCATCCCTCTTGGTAATCACATAGTTCAAACATTAATAAGCATCCATGTTGGTCATGAGATTCAATTGGTTAAAATCACTAATAATTTAACACCAAAATAGCAAATCCAATCTCCTTTATAAATCCTTAATTGTATTCCAAAGTGTAAAAATATTTTCTCTATTGACTTGGCTAGCTTCCCTAGAAACCTTGATGTTGTATAAAATATTATACAACTTAGTAGCTTCACTCTAAACATCAAAAATAACTACTTGAGGGGCCCATGTAATTTGTATATACTTTGATATTTTTTATGCATCCTCAATACTTTGGTGCATTTATTTCATTTCCACCCATGTTGAATCCATAATAGTGTTGAAATCCTCAATATATTCAATATGGTCATTGGGATTTATCTTGGGATTCTTTGCTAAAGAGAACAAGTTCTCTCTTTGTTCTAATTCCACTTCACCCTTTATTTCTAGGTTTGCCATTTTACTCTTCATCACTCTCTAAATATTCCCACTCTCCTTTTTGAATTGAGTGGAGATTTTGGGGAGATTAGTTAAGACCAAATTTTGTCTTTCATCTCTAATATTATGCATCTCTCTCACCCATTAGGGAATAATAACTTCTTGTGATTCAACTTCTTGAGTAGGGTCTAAGGATGTATAAGGTGGAGTGGCCATTTGAATGGATGTAATAAAATTGGTAGGTAGGGAGACACTTATTTGAATAAGAAATTGAGAAGTTTATGGCGAATCTTCTCTCATGGAGATGTTTATTTCATAGGGGTTACTTCTACCAATAATCTAGTAATACATGTTGTTACTTCCATAGTCATTATTGTTGTTGGCATGGTCAATGGCTGGGGCATGTGGATATATATTATATCAATTTTTTTTTAGAATTGGGGGATTATTAATATTTAAAATAGAAACTATAACTAATTTCTCAAAGTGGACTACCTTGAGAGTCCTTATTAGTTTAGGAGAAGAAATAATATCATAATCAACATTAGTACTAAAAAAAATAGATGATATAACCCTAAAAATAACTAACGATAAAATTACAATTGAAATATCTACATTAGAAATTAAATAAACATTGGAGGAAACTACCTTATCAATTCTTTGAATTTTTTCTTGTGTGAGGCCAACTAATTCTTCCTTCATTTCATGCTTGTCTAGACTGAAGGCTTTGGATTTTTCTATCTCAACTTATTCATCACTTGGTTATGCAATGCCTATTTCTTGGTCTGCTTCCTTATAATGATAATCAACCAAATAAATTACTTGTTTAGCTTCTTCTTCTTCTTCTTCACTTTTCATTATAACCTATGCATCTTCTTCTTTTTCAATAACTTACTCTATAATGGGGAGACCAAGTGATGGCCTCTATTTTAGTTTCTTATCTTTAGAGGGAGTAGTATATTCCTTGTGTTTTATTTTATATTTATATACAAGTGGATTGGAAGGTGGATGGGATGGTAAAGGGGTTGGAGGAACAACTTTGGTAGGAAGTGTGACTGAAGGTGATGATAAAGATGAAATGGAATGCATAGGGATTCCCTAAGGATACTTAGGAGATCAAGGAGATTTTGAAGAAAAATGAATGGAAGGTAAGTCCATTTTAAAAATTTTATGAATACTTGGTTTGGTAAATTTAGTAAGGGGAGGCAAAGGAGTCATCATAAAACTGCTCTTCCTTTGTTTAACTTAAGAAACTGTTGACATATCCCTTGTAGTAGTTGTGCCCAAAACTTGAACATGGGATGTTGTTGTTATATAAATGACTTGTGGACCCAAAATACCTATCCAAATTTCCATCCTAATCCAATTATTAGATTATATTTAACTATAAATTCATCTAGTTGTTCCTTTGTAATATCTATTAAATGGGAGGGAAGTTGATCATGTGGCTAAAAATCATGTGGCATAGATGGAGTCCATTATTGACTCCATGCATTTTGTGCCTCATCTTATGTTTCCTTAGGTTTTTAATGCCAGGCTTGGGCATGTATCATATACATTTATTTATCTTTCATATTTTTCTATACCTCTAAATCATCCAAGGCATTCTAGAAGATCTAATCATAATCATACCCTTGGTGATCATATGACATGTGCACTTTCTTATTTTGTAGAATAGACTTGAGATACCCCATTACTTTCCTCCTAGGGTCCCATTCCATGAAAGGTGAAATATATAAATTATACTGAGTTATAGCCTTACCAACATGAATAAAATGTGTCTTGATCACATATTGATGTTGCCCAATGCTTAGAAGAGTTTGTAAATAGCATGCCAAATACCTTAACCTAATTCCTTGTTAATGTTTTTAAATACCTGATATGGAATTTCTTGTTTTACTTTAGTGTTTAAAACATGATGTGTTAGTAATATGGGAGATATCCTTGTTCCTTATAACTAGGTAATGGATACATCTGGGTATAACCAATTGTATCCATCTTGCTCAAGTTCCTTGTCATATTTTTTAATAATATGGCCATTGGGGTGTCCTACATGATATATATGAGGATAGACCTCATTTCATATCCTTATGATTTTATTTTTATATCTATTAATTAACATGAAATAAAAGTCTTATCCAACCTTATTTGTCAAATATTCATCTGAGGATTACCACTCCTAACCATAGGGCTAGTAAACTTTGGCCATCATTGCATCTAATAGGTAGGAAATCATATAGACATTATTGTCCATATGAATATAATTAGGGTGGAACACCTATTATTTTAACTAGGCATTTATAATATTCCCAAATGACACTAATTAGTTGGATGTTAGGAGTATATCTAACAATGAAACCCATTCAGCCTAAATGTATGTGATACTTGGGAAACCATATAATCTATTCAAGAGGGCCATGGATATCACAATTCTAGGTCTTAATTTGATAATATAATGGGAGGAGATATCCCCTTTGGGATTCATCCTCTAACCTTTTGTGAGCCATTGTTTTATCTTTCCATCTAATATGTTCTACTAAAGCCAAACATTGATTATAGGTGGTTTCAGGATAGGGAAGCCTAAGGTATCTCTTGAATGCCCTACTCAAGATGTATGCAAAGGAACTCTTGACTCCCCTAACATGTATAATATCCCTAATGATGGTCCCATTAATGAATAAAACTTTTAAGAGGTTAATATATGGCATTATCTTAGGTTTGGTTACCACCTAGTGAAGTCTTGGCTCTTTGATTGGTATAAAATAATTAATGTATTGTCTGGCTTCTAGAGAGAGTTGATCTTTGGTAGAATATGACTGGTTATATTCCACCAATTCCCAGTGCATTGATTAATGTGTAAACTTTAAATTTAGATAACTCTTATCGAATACTATATCTTTATACTATGTCAGTCCCATAAACAAATATGGGGAGGTGATTGAGGGCTTACCCTATTTTAAATAAGATCCCATCATTCTCCTTTGGTCACTATAGTTATTTTGTTATCCTAACTAGTTCATGTTTCACTTGTTATCTGATAAAAATTAGGTCTCTTTTGGTGTCGGGGAAGCTCAAAAATGCACTCATTTGATTGAGAGAGTAATGGTAAAGTGAATATTCCTTAGAAAATATTTTGTATATATCATTTAAAGGACTGAGAATTAATGAACTTTTGATTTAATGCCCATTTCAATTTGAATGTGTCATTAAACTTTAATGGGTGTACTTACTTTCCAAATGGAAATCATTCATTAATTATTTGTCTAGTAATCACTTTCAAGATAACTATCAATTATTCATTAATTGGATTTTTTATCATGTTTTAAATCTTTTATTTCCACATTTTGGCCATGCCTCCCTAGGATAATACCACTTTTCTAGTCTTTGTTAGGCTAGCTCTTTATATTTATTCATTATGTTGCCTAGATACTATGGTTGTGAGTTTACATGGTCAAGACAAGTGGCTTGATCTCAAAGCATGGGAGCTTGGTCCATTGGATTGGTATAAATTTAGACCATCAATCCTCCCATGGCCATGGGTTAATGTTATTGATACACATGGACTAATCTCAAGAACCATGAAAACACAGAAGCTCAAAACCATTAGAATGTAGACTGAATAATCACTTAACCTTTTTGTAGGTTCACTCTAACAAGAATGTTCCAAGTGTTGATCACTCATAACCCTAGAGGATCAGGATCATTAGCACATGGTAACATGTAAAATTTAACCTTTTTCAATAAGTAGATGAAGACTCCATGATTCTACCTTAATGATAATGTGCCACATGGAGAGTTTGTAGATCCTAAGAGTCTAGAAGACTTAAACTTTTAATGATGCATAATCTTATGAAGACTAATAAATATTTCACACACGTAAATATTTGAGTTACATGATAGAGATGTGTGTTGTAAGTGTGTAGAATCCAAAATTATGGATCTGATTATAGAAAGTTAATGATCCTTGACAATTTATCCTATGATTCAAAATATAGCAATTAGGACATAGAAATATATGAATTGTTAGCTCATAAATTAGAACATGAGCTTGAAATAAAATTCATGAAAACCTAAGGTTAGAAATGACTTAAGATATTATTTTAAGCTTAGATTTTCACAATTTGAACTTGTGTGATATTTTATTCTATAAGAATAACCCTAGATGTAAATTTAATGACAACCAAGTCATAGATTTTTATGCTCATAGCTCCCTAAATAAATATTTTTCAATAATAGGTCCCTATTTTAAAATTTTAAAATGGTGTGTGTGTGTGTGTGTTAGGGTTAAAAAATGGTGAATCATAGCGGAAAATACTCTTGAGTATTTTGAGAACTCAAAATTTTAGAAATGTATTATTACAAAACCTTATCTTAAACAAAGAATGAATATAGAAATCCAACTTCTAGAATAATTTCTTACTCCTAGATGTAACATACTAACCTTCCCATTCCTTTGACTAGTGTGTGATCTAGTGAAATAAATTTATCTTGGTTATGAATATTTTAACAAAGACTTGAATAAACATTATAGGTTTCATTTTGACTTTTGGCTTTACAATCAATGAAAAAATAAAGTCTAGGTATTGCTTTGCTACTATCCAAGCATCCATAGCCTCGATAGAGATACCTTTAGTTCTATATAAATCTTTGCTCTACTGCTATCAAGGATTCCATATCCCTGGTAGAGTTTACTTAAATCACATATCATATATCATTTTACATGGATTATTTACTATAACATAAATAGATAAATGTTGGGAACTACCTTTGGCTAGGTGTATGAACAAGAAAACTTATTGGTCAATATGTCTTTGTCAGTGTATATCAGGTCCTATGTTTATCATATTTTACCTAAGTTTTAGCATGTGATAGTGCAGTACATCTTTGGAAATGGAAATATTTTTTAAAATTTACATGAGTATATTAAATCAAGTTCCAAGAGATAATTAATTCTATTCAATCTAAATAAAACAAAGTTTAGTAATGATACATACCTTGACTCCAAAAACTCTAGTACTATCAAAAAATATTTTCATGAACACCAATTGTGTACCCTTTAGGTATCATCCCCTTTCTTTTGGTATAAACTTTTTGGATTCAATTTAATAAATTGATTGAAAAATTTATTTAACTTATATAACTAATCTATAAATTAAGAAGCTAAGCTATCAAAAACAACAAAACTAACCCGAAGGAAGCCAAGTGCAGAAAGCAGAAAATTTAATCTATAAAGTAGTGAATCTAATCGAGAAAGTAGTAAATTCAATATAGAAAGTAGTGAATATAATTTATAAATTATTAAATCTAATATATAAATTAGCTAATCTATTCTATAAATTAGTGAATCTAATCTACTCCTACTCTAAATTTCCACTTACAATTTACTCTGATGCATCTCTAGTTGGAACAACAATGCAGTAATGCTTCAAAAACTATCCATTGATAGGAAAGGTGAGGTCCTTACTTTGAAGGTATTTCATCTAAAAGGCATTATTTATAAGGATTTCAAGTACATGATATGGTCCAATCCATAAGGGAGATAAATTGTCTTAATTCCCTTTATTCTCATGTGATTTATTCCAAATGAGCACTAGGTCTAGAAGTTTGAAAGCCTTGATTTTGGATCTCTTGTCAAAATAGTGTTTGACAATATCCTGATGTTTGTTGAAGCTATGCAGTGATTTAGTTATTATGTATTCTAATAATACTATCTCAAGTAGTCTATACATTATTCTCTCATCTTCACCCATATACCCTTGCATGAATTGATACATTGATAGCTTGAGAGTTATAGGGAAGACTAGTCATCCATATTGTATTAGAAAAGGTGAAGCCTTGAGATTTTATTTTTGCCTAGTTCTATCTTTCCATGATGCATATTTCAATAAAATATTCCATTATGTTTATTTATTATATGCATACATATTTATAGCACACATCAGGTTCTTATTGGTCAACTCAACTACAACATTTCTTTGTGGGTAATAGTTTGAAGAGAACTTTAGGGTAATCTAATTATTGTAAGCCCATTATGTGAATTCAACATATTAGAATGATGAACCATTATCATAGACCAATGAAATGGGCATGTAAAATTTGGTGACTATGTTCCATTTTAGGAAATTAATGACATCTATGGATTATAAATTGTTAGTAGAAATAGACTCTGTCCACCTAGTACAATAATCAATAGCTGTGAGGATGAACTTATGTCCCACTGAAGAGTTTGGATTTATTACCCCAACAAAATCCAAGCCCCATTAGGAAAAATGAAATCCTTTTATGATTGGATGCAACATCATATCAATATTAGCCTCTTTCTTCATAGATACATGGGACTCATGGAAGACTAACATGGTTGTGCACATCCTTGAAGATTATGACCCAATAATAACCCTTCCTCAAGATTTTATGAGCTATAGTATTGTTTTAGGGATGCCTACTACTAATATTATGATATAGGTTATCCATGATGTTCTTAAATTTATCTTATAAAACACACCTTAGATAGATGCATTTGTAGTTATTTATATAAAGGACCCCTTTCTTGATCATGTAATGAGTTGATTTGATCCTAAGGACTCACTTTTGCTCTTTTTTCGATTCTGGAGGGGATGCCCTTATAATCAGGTATTAGATGATATGTGAGTACCATTCTCCACCTATTATATGGGTGTAATTTATTTTTTTGATGTGAATATGTGGGTTAGTTCGAGTCATCATATGGATGAGGCCTTGTCCTCTTACCATTTTAGATAGTCTGATTTCAAGGTCAAACTCCTAAACTTTGGCCATCCACTTTCCTCTTCTTTCTCATAGCTCATTCTGGATAAGTGTAAGTTTTATATTTAGGTTGGGGACAATGGAATATGTATTTTTTTAAATAATATAATGTCTAAAAATTTTGATAGCCTTGATCAAGGTGTATATTTGCTTATCAATTGTGGAATACTTTATTTTTGCATCTTTCATGAAGTCAATGGGATGTTCATTATCTTCTAGATTTCATGTCAATGCTATAGTAATGGTATGTTCTAAGGTGAATGAATAGAGATATAAATATTTATTGAAATTTGGAATTATGTGGACTAAGACATGAGAAATTATAGTTTTGATGTCCCAAAAATATTTCTTGGCCTTTGTTGTCCACTTGATCTTGGCATCCTATTTTAGCATGGCATTTAAAATTTTACATTTTTTACAAAACTATAAATGAACTTTTTCATGAAGTTGATCTTTCCAAATAAAGGATTTAGCTCTTTTTTGGTGTTGAGTAAAGTTATCTTAGAGATGGCATGGATGCAATCTGGGTTGATGGAGATCCCATCTTTGGTGATGATATGACCTAGCTATTTTCCTTTAGTAACTCTAAAAATGCATTTTTTGGTTCAAATAAACTCTATACCTCATTCATATATATAGGATTTGCTATAGATGGTCTAAATGGTTGGCTTTATTTTTTAAAAATATTGTAAGATCATCCATGTAGATGATGATTTACTTCCCCACCAGTCCCTAAAAGATGAAATCCATCACTCTTTATAAAAGTGGCTTCCATGTTTATTAGGCCAAATGACATCCTTGTATATGTAAATGTTCCCTATTTAGAGGTGAAGGTGGTCTTTGTCCTATCTTCTACTCTAACCAATACTTGGTTATAGCCTAAGAATCCATCCAAGAAGGTAGAGGATAATTATCCTTATCTAAGGATTTGTTTAAGTTCTTAAAATCAATGCATAGCCTGATTTATCCATTCATTTTTTTACTATTACAAGGTTAGCCACCCATGTTGAGTTTCTAGTTTGGAAAATAGTTTTGTCATCTAGGAGATAATATAATTCAGTATCTATAATAGGTTCTAGAATTAGGTTTACTGATCTCTATCTTGCCTGAATGACTTGTATTCTATCTCTAGATGGATGGTTTGAGTAATGACCATCGGATCAAATATCTTCAGGTCATCATATGTCCAAGTTATGACACCTTTATAATATATAATAAACTTATTCTTCATGTGCTTCTCATTTTCAATATATCATAGACGTATATTTACCAACTAGGGAGCTTAGTCAGTCCCAAAGTTTTCTTTGGTGAAGTTGGACTCAATTGCTTTCATCTTTTTCTACTTCTAGGCCTCAAGATCGATGTCAGAGGCACATTCCAAGGAAACCATGCCCAAATGGATTTGGTTTTCTTTCAGTTATAAAACAACATCTTCTCCCATATCTTTAGTTTGTGTAGGCTAGAAATTTCCTTCATCTATTATCTAGGCTTCAAAATCCCATGGATTTTTCAAGAATTGTATGATTTGTTTATCATCATCAAACACCTAGAAGTTGTCCACATTATCTAGGATATAATTTCATGGGACCATTTTAACTAATTTTTTTTGCATTTGTATTCTTTGAGTGGTGTTAGATTGGTAGCAAGGGTTACCAATGAATCAACTATATGATTCTTTTCTCTTGGGACGGTCTTGATGTTGGATGCTTCAAAAGATCTAATCAAGTCCCAAGATTGGTGTTTGTACTTATTTAGGTATGAAAACCTGTTCTGATACTTATTTTTAATCTATTTTACAACTAACTCAGATTTATGGAATACTAGTAGTTATTTGACATTGTGTTTTAATGTGAACTATAGGCCTAAGAATATGGATTGATACTCAGCCCTATTATTGGTGTACGAGAGCTACAACCTATAAGTAGCTAGGTTTTATTTATATTCTAAGTCTTTTAGGGCCATGCCCATGACAAAACCTTGTTTAAAACAAGATGTATTGAAGTGTAAATTCCAAAGTGGAGAAAGAACTTCAAATTCTTGTTCATGCACTTATTATTTGGTGGTGAAATCATAAATGCCTTTATACATTGATACAAAGTCAAATTAATCATTTTTGGTATTGTAATCAATAATTAAGTACTTCATTTTTGGATTATTATCTACTTTGATTTGATTTTGTACTCCTTTCAAAGGTAGCCACATGTGGGATAAATCCCTGACCATGTACCTATCAACATCTTTGACTAGTCTTGGATTTATAATAAGCCATATAATTCTAGAATATGAATGACCAGGTTGTCAATAGTCTAATGTAAATGTGGTTATGATTCCAGTTGCATGTGTACATTTGTCAATCTATGACACATAGGACTGAAGATTTATCCAACTATAGTACCACTCTTTTTTACTTATTAGAAGTCAAACCTAACTTTTAGCAAATAGTTGTAGAGACCACATTAGTTGATGCCCTAAAGTCAAGTTGGAAGTTATGAACATTCCTACCAAACATTCAAATAATCAATAGGAATGATGGTACATTGGATTTATCTTTGTACATTAACATGTTTGTATGAGAAGTCTTGGGTTTGTCAAAATTCCTCCCTATTAGGGCCTTGAGTAGTATCTCCCTTTACTCAATGTTTTGAACCAACTCATGAAGACTAATTTTAGCTTTAATATTTTTCATATCTTCAATAATATTATATCCTCACCTACCCTAATGTTCAAATATCTATGACTAGTCTTTCTCCTTAGGAGAAGGTAGGCTATCCCTCCTAGGTGGAGGTGGATTTTCTCTCATCATCAAGGGTAAATTTTTGTTGGTATTCAAATACTAGGGTGTCATATCACTTTTATTAAGAGGTGCTAAAGAAGTCATAGGTTTCTTACTTATCAGGTTGTATTTTTTCTTGACCTGCTAGTATTGATGGAAAACATGAGCCTCATCAATGTTATCCTCAGGTTCATTATCATATTCCCTCAGAAAGGGGAAGTCATAAGTGTCAAATACCATAGTTGTTTTGGGGGTACTCAAATAATTAGATGCAAATGGTTCTTTCTGATTATAATTTTTTTTCCTCTCTACCTCTTGAATAAATATTTCAAAAGTGGTAAAAAACTTGATATAATCTAATTCCCTGTATTGTGTAGTTTTATGAACTTGACACTAGTTTGGAAGAGTTGAATCCAAGATGTTGATCTTTGTCATTCTAGTAGATAGAATACAATGATTTTGATTATTTCAAGACCCATTAAAGGGCCTATTATATCTATAAAACCCAAAACCCTTATTTTTTTATTAGAGTTCTATCCACCTATATTTCCCATATGTTTATTTATGCATGTTGAGGAACTCATTACTTAGATTCTACAAAATTTTATAGATAGTTTTTGTTTCTATTTTAATTGAGTTGGAAGCATTATCCTGTGTGGAAGTGATATTAATTAATATATAAGTTTGACTCTAGAATTGATAGTTAGGAGAAGAATTATTTAATAAAATGGGATGTTTATTTTGGGCAACATGGGTTAGCATAAATTAATTATGTATTAGGTTTTGGTTTTAAGCCACAAAATTATAGGTTATATTGGTAATTGGGTTGAAATCTAGGTATATATGTCTGAGACTGAGGGGAGGCAATTATTACAATTGAGGGTATATTTTTTTATTCACATTGATTATTTCCAAGTAAGACAAAAGGTAGAGAATCAATACCGACAACCCAATGAAAAAATATATAATTCATGAGATCTAGGGCATTTTTGTAAATTTTGAGGTCTAATGATTCATTAGGTTGATAGGTAAATTCCAATATACTATAGATATTTTGAAATTGAGCATTAAATGATTTAATTAGATTGTTAGCCTCTTGCCTCATGCTACCAAAGTGTTAATAGAAAACACGTACATTGGTAACTTGGCCAATTTTTTCCAAGAAGGTATCATGATATTTTTTCCAAGTTATAATTGACCCTTTTATATATTTATAAACAATTTGTAAGCCACTTTTTTGTAAAGTGAAGGGAAATAGTCTGCAATCCACATCTTCATGGGTTACATTCAAGATCCTTAGTGCATATTTTAAGGCCTTTATATACTCTCCCACTGTCCATCCCCCTGAGGGAAAGAAGTAAGGAAGATACATCTTTGTGATTATAATCAAATCATGTACTGATGTTGTGATATTAATGGCTAAGCAAGTCAACCAAGTTAGGGTTTAAGGTGGATAATTAGTAAGAAGTAGAGAATCAAGGGATGGATTCTGAAGATAGGCCATTAGAACTATTGGAAGATGATGCTACCTTCTTGTGGATGATTATTGAACCATAGGTCTTATATAAATTCCTCTATTATATCTAAAATTTCTATGGATCTCTAAAGGTGGATACAAAATGTTATTATATGAGGTTGACCTTGTTAATTATATAAATGCATCGAACATAACTCAAGTGATTATTTCAAGGGATAGAGGCAAAGGTGTTGGCCCTAATTCTAGCACTAATTTAAAACTTATGTTTATGTGGGTTTTATACACACTCAAAAATTCCTATGAGGTAGCCTCTAATGTTTTATGATCAGTGAATAAACTCACTCCAAGGAACGAGTTATAGGGTATTCAATTTTATAACAACTTATTGGTGGAAAAATGGTGAGTGATATAAATTATTTACCATGGAAGAACTGGATATGGGTGAACCTAGATCTACTTGGACTGGGTGTAAGGATGATTATTCTAACTAAGGTGGGTAGGATTTCAAAAAAAATTCAAAAAGAGGGAAGGGTAAGGCAAAAAACATAGCTCATGGAAAACCGACGATGAAACCTTTCAAGACTAGAACTTGAACTTAGATAGGATAAGGAATCTAAACCAATACTTGTTGTAAATTGTTTTATCACACCAACAATCATAGTGAATATTCAATGTAACCAAAACACAATATACTCAAACATATAAAATCAAAGGCTACCTAATTGTCAGATTGTTATTGCACATCTACAAGAGGGATTATGATAAACATGCAAAAGATATTCAAATTAGTTATATCTAAAAATAAATGATTGTATTTAAAATATACTCATACATAATCAAATAACTAAGATATAATAATGGTGTAATGTCTTAAGTAATCCATATAATTGGATAAGAATTGAGATTTACACATAGAGACAAAGTCAAACACAAATCTCTTGAATTTATTATTAATCTAAATAGCCAAAATTATCCTCTCTTTGAGATCAAGAGGTTACATATATTTAAAATCTTGGGATGGGGAAGGCCTCATCTCTTTAATCTTCACCTAAAATTACAATTCCAAAAATTGAACCTTTCATTCGAAAATCATGAGAATATGCATGTACAATGATAATGCCCAAAATAAACTCTTTAGTTAAAAACACAATAGGTATGTACCATGATAAATTGGGAATTAAAGTTCCACCTTGGTGATAACATATAAATACACAATTATTTTTATATTAAAGTGCTAATGTGGCACCATTAAATGGAGGAGTTGATGGAGTAACTTTAGTTGTAATTGAGGTAAGGACTAAGATCTTTATGAAGGTAGGGGCATTGACAGCTAGTTGTGTGCATGGAACTAACCTATCATTTGTTTCCTTTGATTTTATCTCTTCACCTAGTACACAAGCTACATCAAACTCTTATCCTATTATTTCAAAATTGAGTAATGAAGGATTTAAAATTTTGATATCATCAACCATTAATATTTCTTATTCTATCTATAAGCTCTTAAATTTAGATGTTATAGATTATGCTCTAGTTGCTCTATCCTTTACAAAACTAACCAATTGAAATAATTCATCATTGTTATTATAAATAAATCCCTCAACTTCTTGTTTGAAGTTGTCTGTAACTGCATGGAGAAGGTTCTAAAAATTGTGTTTATTGACAAGTTCCCCTATTTAGGTAATTACCCTTGTAACTCTCAGGTCCCCCAAAATATTTAGTTCCTCACTCTCATGGATTATAAAAATTTCCAACAACTTCTTCATTTGTCTATGTTAATTTAGGGAAGCATCCCTCTTGGAAATCACATAGTTCAAACATCAAGAAGAATCCATGATGGTCATGTGATTCAATTAGTTGAAAGCACTAATCCTTGAGAACTAATCAAGTAAATTTAATCTCCTTTATACATCCTTCATTTTATTTCAAACTATAATAATATTTTCTCTATTGGCTTGGCTACCTACCCTAGAAACCCTAATGTTGTAAATAATATTGTATAACTAAGTATCTTTACTCTAAACGTCAAAAATAACTTCATAAGGGGCCTATGTAATTTGCATTTACTTCCATATTTTTAATTCCTCCTTAGTAATTTAGTGTATTTATTTCATTTCCACCCATTTTTAATCCAACAACATGTTGAAATCCTCATTAAATTTAGTAGGGTCATTGGGATTTTGCTTATGCTTCTTTGCTAAAGAGAACAAGTTCTCTCTTTGTTCAAACTTCACTTCACCCTTTGTTTTTAGGTTTACAATTTCCCTCTTCCTTACTCTATGAATATTTTAATTCTCCTTATCAAACCAACTAGATGTTATGGGGAGCTTAGATAAGATCAAATTCTATCTTTCATCTCTAGTATTCTACATCTCTCTCACCCATTAGGGAGAAATAAGTTTTCCTATTTCAACTTATTGAGTAGGATTTGAGAATGTATAAGGTGAAGTGGTCATTGTAAGGGATGTAATTAAAGTGGTTCGAAGGGAGGTACTTATTTTAATAGGAAACTAAGGAAGTTTCTATCCAAACTTCTCCCATGGACATGTTTCCTTCATAGGGGTTACTTTTGCTAGTAATCTAGTAAGCCCTGAAGTTACTTTCATAGTCATTGTTGTTATTGGTATGGTAAATGGATGTGGCATGGGGAGCTCTATTTGGGTCAAATTTTTCTTGGGAACCAAAGGCTTCATATGATTGAAAACATAAACTATAAATAATTTATTAAAGTGGACTACCTTGAGAGTCTTTATTAGTTTAGGAAAAGAAAGAATATTAGAATCAATAGTAATACTAATAGAACTAGATGATATAACCCTTAAAATAACTAAGCGTAAACTTATAGATGAAATATCTACATTGGAAACTAAATAAATAATGGAGGAGACTCTATTATTAATTCTTTGAATTTGCTCTTGTGTGAGGCTAGTTAAGTCTTCCTCCATTTCATGCTCATCTAGATGCAATGCTTTGAATTTTTTATAGCTCAACATCTTTGTCACTTGGTTTTGTAACACCTATTTTTTGGTCTTCCTCCTTAAAGGGATGATCAACCAAATAAATTACTTGTTCAACTTCTTATTACCCTTCAATTTCTATTGTAACCTATATATCCTCTTCCTCTTCACTAACTTCCTCTATGATGGGGAGACCAAGTGATGGTCTCTCTTCCAATTTATTATCTTGGGAGGGAGTTGGAGAGTCCTTGTGCTTCCTTTTATAGGTATATATGGGTGGATTAGAAGGTGGATGAGATGGTAGAGAGGTTTTAGTAATAATTATGGTAGGAAATATGACTAAAGTGGATGAAGTGGAAAGCATAAGGCTTGCCTGAGGAGACTTAAGAGATTGAGGAGAGTCTAAAGTAGTTGGAATGGAATGGAAATCCATTTGTAAATTTTAGGAAGACTTAATTGGGTAATTATGGTAAGAGGAGGAAAAATAGTTATCACAAAACTACTCTTCCTTTATTCAGTTGAAGAAACTATTGACCTATCCCTTGTAGTAGCTATTCCCAAAACATTAATGTGGAAAGTTGTTGTTGTAGAAGAGGCATGAGAAACCAAAAGACCTCTCAAAATTTCCCTCCCAATCTAAGTATTGGATTCTATTTTACTACTAGATGCATTTGGATATCCCTTTGTAGGCTCTATTAAATAGGAGGGAGGTTAACCCTATGGTTAAGAATCTTATATCATATATGGAGGCCATTGTTGACTCCATGTATTTTTTTTCCTATTATTCTGTTTCCTTAGGTTTTTTATGAAATGCTTGGGAATGTATAATAGACATTGATTCATCTTTAATATTTTTACATACTTATGAATCATCTGAGGCATTTAGGTAGATTTGATCATGATCATACCCTCAGTGATCATATGATACATGCACTTTCTTATTTTATTGAATAGAGTTGAGACACCCCCTTACTTTCCTCTTGGGTTCCCATTACCTAAAAGGTGAAAGCTATAAATTATATTGATTTCTAACCTTACTAGCTAGAATAAAATTTGGTCTCATCACATATTGATGTTTCCCTATGTTAAAAGTAGTCTATAAATAGTAGTCTAAATGCCTTTGACCTAATTCCTCATCAATGATATTAAAAACCTAATATGTAATTTCTTATTCTACTATAGTGTCTGTAACATGATGTGTTAGTAGTAGGGGATATGTCCTTGTTCTTTCTACCTGGATGATGGTTACATCTGGGTATAACAAATAGTCTCCCATATTGTTCAATCTCCTTGTCATTTTTTCTAATAATATGGGCATTGGTTTGTCCTAAATTTATTAATATATATGAGGATAGATCTCATTGCATATCCTTTTGATTTCATTTCTATATCTATGAATGAACATGAAATAAAAGTCTTCTCCAACCTCATTTGCAAAATACTCATATGAGGGTTTCCATTCCTAACCATAGGGATTTCAAACTAAGGACATCATTGTGTCCAATAATCAAGACATCATATAGACATTGATGTCTATGGGCCTCCTATCAGGGTAGAACACTTTTGATTTTAACCAGACACTTATAATCTCCCTAAGTGCACCAATCGGTTAAAGGTTAGGAATATATATAAAAATAGGACCCAATCAACCTGAACATATGCTATACTCAGGAAATCATATAATATATAAAAAATGACCATGGATATCACAATTCAGGTCTAAATTTGCTAATGTAATTAGATGAGATATCCCCTTTGGGATTCATGCTCTGATATTCTATGAGTTGTTTTATATTTTCATATATTATGTTTTTCAAAAGCCAAACATTAGATGAGACTTGATTATAGGTAGTTTAAGGACATCGAAGCCTAATTTGTCTATTAAATTCCCTACCCAAGATGTAAATAAGAGCAATCTTGACTCTCCTAATATGTAGAATATCCTCAGGGATGGTCCCATTAATAAATAAAAATTTTAGGAGGTTAATAAATTACACTACCTTAGGCTTGGATACCACTTGGGGAGGTCCTTACTCTTTTATTGGTACCAAATCATCTTTGTATTATTTGTCTTCTAGAGTGAGTTCATCTTTGGTAGAGTATGATTGGATAGATTCCACCTCTTCTCAGAGCATCAAATAATTTGAAAACTTAAAATTTATGTCACTCTTCTTGAATACCTATCTCTATACTTTGTCAATCTCACAAACACGTATGGGGAGGGGAATGAGGGCTTACCCTATTTTGAAAATAGGCCATTGTTCTCCTTTTTTTGCTATAGTTCTTTTTGTGTCTTGATTGATTCATTTTGAGCTTACTAGCTGATGAAAATTAAGGCTCACTTGGCATTGGGGAAGCTAAAAAATTCAATCATTTAATTGAGAGAGTAATGGAAAATAAAATTATCTTTAGTGTACAATTTTATTACTTCATTCATAAGCCTGATTATTTAATGTCTTCATGTGCCTTTAATGTAGAAAATGAAATTTTATTTGATTCTGATTTCAATTTGAATGTGTTAATTAACTTTGGCTGATGTACTTACTTTATAAATGGAAATCATTTGTTAATTTTTCATGTCTATTCATTACTTTTAAAACACCTATAAATTATTTATTGATTGGCATACTTACCATGATGTCAATATTTACTTTCCATGCTTTGGACATAACTCCCATAGAAAATTTAACTTGTCCAGTCTTTGTTAGCCCATCCCTTTATATTTCTTCACCGTGTTGCATAGGTTCCATGGTTACGAGTTTACATGATCAAGACATGTGGCCTGATCTCAAATCACAAGAGATTGGACCATTAGAATGGTATACCTTTCAACCATCAATCCTCCCTTAGCTATAGGTTAACATAATCAAGACACATGGAGTGATCCTTGGCACCCAAAAAACATAGAAGCTCAGAACCATTAGAATTCAATTTGAAGAATCATTTAACCTTTCTAGAGGTTTGCTTTAATGAGAATGTGCCAAGTGTTGATTACTTAGAATCCTAGAGGCTCAAGAGAATTAGCACATAGGGATGCATAAACTTTAACCTTTGTCAATAATCAAATGAACTCTTTTTGCTTCTGTCTTATTGATAATGTGCTAAGTGGCAAGTTCCTAGAGCTTGAGAGTACAAAAGACTTAAAATTTTAATGACATGGAATCTTTTGAAGACTTATAGAAATTAAAAATGCCAAAATATAAAAGTGACGTGAGAGTGACACATTTCACAAGTGTGTGGAATCCAAAAGTATGGACCCAATTATATAATATTAATGATCATCAACCTTTTATCTTGTGATTCAAAATATAGAAACTAGGATGTAGAAATATTAGAACTATTAGCTCATAAATTAGAAAATTGAACTTGAAATAAAATTCAAGAAAACCCAAGGTTTGAAATGACTTAAGATATTAATTTAAGAATATATTTTCAAAATTTGGACTTGTGTGACGTTGGATTCAATGGGAATAACCCTAGATGGAAAGTGAATGACAACCAATTCATAAACTTTTAGGATCATAGCTTTCTAAATAAATATTTTTTCAATAATGGGTCCTTGTTTTAAATTTTTAAAATTGGTTGTGTGTGTTATGGCACAACACATCCATATTTTCATATCAAATATATGATAGGTCATACTAAATGTCTAAAGCACTCAAATTATATCCCATGAGCCATATTTTTATATTTAAAAGTTATATCACTATATACATTTTCATATAGTATATTTCATCCTTGGGCACACACATTCCCACACATAAAGGATAACTACATAAGTTTTAGGACCTACTTGGAGTATTATCTAAGTAGGAAACACTCATTGACAAAGGGGTATTTGATGTCAGCTTAACACCATTAGCCCACTAACCTATTTTGTGAAGGTAACCTAACCTAAGGTGGAAAGGCAGGGTTTGATCTAAAAATAGTCATCAACAACATGTGCATGAGATTCAAATACATTAGATGAAATGTGGCATAAAACCCATAAATACTTAGGTGGTCGCATCTTGATATGGTGAATATAACTTACAAGATAGTTGTATTGGAATTTAAATAGTGGCTTTCTAAGGATCCAAAGAGAATATTTCTAGATTATGATGATTGTTTTTTGAACATTAGATAACCTATTTATACACTTCTACGTCTCAGATCTATTTGTGTATCCTTTCATAATCTAAGTATAATTTCTTCTTTGTGATTGCAAAATCAAAATACTATTTAGCATTATACTTTTTATATTTTTTATTTTCATAATTTAGCATTGAAATTGAATATCATAAACTAAATTATTTAATTGTCATGCTTTAAGGAATACATTACCTCACTCTTGAATAGACTATTTATCCCAACTCTTAATTCCAAAAAGGATTAAACATAAAGGTGAAGAAATAGTCATGTAAATAAAATTCATAGAGTCAAATTTGACTTTCAGGAGTACTATGAGTGTATACATCAAATAAATAATGAGCATCATTTAGTGTTGAATTTGAAATTCCATACCTTTTTATAAACTAAATTTTCAGCCATTTCTCTTTGAGATAAAGAGCATAAACTTTGGGAGGATGTCTATATCCTAATATTATCCCAATCCATTGTCCCATATAATTTATTCATTCCTATATTTTGGTGTGTCCTTAGTCTCCTTCAACTTATGTTTCATTTCTATTTTCTCTTGTTTCAATATATTATATTAAGCATAGAATTTAATGGATAAATCATGAATCTTATCATCCACCTAAAAAAAAATGCCTCACTACTTGGTACATCTATTTGGATAGCCATAGATACCTTGGATGTTATTGATTTGGTGATCATTAATCTAGAGGATCTTGTGTTAATGTCATCAATGGTTTCATCATGAAATTATATACCTTGATTCTATTATGTTGCTATAGAAAGATGATTTGATGTAGGTGTTAGGGTTGATCTAGTTAAAGGAATAGTCACAAAATTTTATACAAATATAGGGAGTTCTATTATTGTAGGTGGATGTGATTATCTCATTTTTGCCTCAGCCACTTCTGCTTGTATGTTGAAGCCATGTTATTTTTTATTTATCTCCATAATTCGAGATCTAATATTCTTAATTTTATTTACTTATAGATATTAGTTCATCATCTTCTATATTCAAAGGGAGTAGGAAAGGATAAACATGATTCCATAGTCCATTCCTCTTGTACAATTTGTTCTTCCTTTTCATTTTATGCTTCTTCAACCCAATGTCCCATGGAGGAGTCCCTAGAATAGGTGTTATAGATTGAACCTATTTTATTGGATTATTCTTATTCATTATCAAATGACTGAGTTTCAATATTTTCTATTATATCTAACCCTCCACTCTTAATATGAATAATTGTGGAGGTTTTTAAGGCTTTTATGCTTGAAATATTACATGTAATACATTGGGATACTCTCTTGGGAATAATGGTTGAAGAAATATTTTTTTAATTCTTAGGACAAGATGATGAAGGCATTTCCTCTAATTTTTTTTATGGGATTACTTTTTCCACTCTTTCTTCTTAGGATTTTGATGATTAGGTTTTTAGTATCATTTTCCTCCTTCTCTACTTATTAGGTGTTGTGGAAGGTATGTTTCTTGTTGTTGAACTAGAGGTAATCTCCTCATATATTCAAAACATCCTCCCAATATAGCTCAGGTCTTTGATTCCTTAAACATTTTTAGATAATGAGTTAAATTAGACCATGATTAGATATATATTTCGTTCTCCCTTTATTATATTTAATTATCAGTTTTCTTAGGAGCTTTAACATGAAATTTAGAACACTGACAAGCCTATTATGCCTCAAATGGATAATTTTTTTGAAATGAATGGTATATAGGATATACATTATACCTTCACAAATAGAATATTTGATGTTTAAGGTTACAAAATCAGCCCACAATGGAGTTAGCAATTGGCTTGTTTTTCTTTGGGTTATGAAATTCAATCTTTCTCCTTCTTAACATTCATTCTTAGTTAGAGTAAGATTTTTTTTTCCATACATGTCTCACCTATTGTTGGAAAACCAATGAATTTAGCTAAAAATTAGTTTGTAAGGGTAATATACAATCCTCTAATAGTTTATGTCATTATGAAAAGTTTTTTCAAACCCTAGTACAATCTAGTCATTAGACCCTTGTAATCTATTACAATAATTTAACCACCCTGTATTTTGAAATGCATCTACAATTTCTATATTTATCTTTAGCATTGAGTGGTCTATTAGATTTCATTTAACCACATCAGTGCACATCTTTGATTCCTATTGTTTTCCATCACAAATTTATTTGAAGGATGTTGTAAGTGTAGCATATCAACTTATTAGTGATGTTCTGGTTGAGTGGATTCATGTGGAGAGTGTGGTAGAATTAATTTATATTTTTCTATCATAATTTTACAATGTGATATCATTTATGGATAGGAAAGCTAAATTTTTACAATGGGAATTAAAAATTAAAGTAATGACTTTTATAGGTACTATCAAGGATTACATCAACATCTTTGGATCAAGTGAATGCATTGGTTCAATGAAAGCACAATTCAAGAAAGTACACAACATAGCTGCAAGTTAATTAAAATAAAATAATCAAGAATATTTGAATACAAGTAATCTCAATATCATCTAAAACACTCAACTGAAATAGATCATGAAATGAATATGTACATATAGGAGAGTGAATTTTTAATTCCTACATGAAATTGGTCAAAACCCCAAGAATTAAATATAACTCCCCATACCAAAAATTTCTAGTAAAAGAGTAACACCTACTAGCAAATAATGGCATTCAATTATAACTCACTATGAAAAAGTAAACCTAAGAAAGATAAATTCACAAGTGTAGGAAAAATACTTGTGAAATAATAATCTACAATAAGTAAATACATAGAAAACAATATCCTACACTAACACCCCCATAAGTGTAGTTTAGGTGGGTAAAACAAATAGATCCCAAAACATGGCTGATGAGGTAATTAGATACAATGCAACTATCATAAATTGGATTAAAGGATAAAAACCATAGAAAAAACTCCCCCAAAAAGAGAGAAAAGAATAAGAGGACTATAAGGCCCCACTAAAGATGATGTTGATGCAACTCATAACCCAGAAAGATCCCACAAGTGAAGATATTTTATTTTGGTGAAGGGTTTGGTGAAGATGTCAACAATTTTCTAGATGATCTAAAACTATCAGATATAGATGATCTATCCATGAATGTTCTCCTTGAAGAAATTCATGTGAATTTATATGTGATTAGTTTTTTTATGGTGAATCATATTCCTATAAATCTGAATCATAAAATTATCATAAAGATGATTATGGGTTGCCTAAAATGGATACCAAATCTATCAAAATCCCCTAAAGATAAATAGCCTCAATATTAGTAATAATAACTCTTTTGTATTCTACCTTAGTAGATGAAAAATAATTAGTATTCTACTTATTGCTTGACCAACTAATAAAACATGAACCAAGGGAGAAACTATAGCATGAAGTAGACTTGTAATGCTCAGTATCACCAACCCAATCTAAATCTATGTACCCAACCAATTCAACTTAAATGTTAACTCTATTATGAATTCCAAATTTTTATGTACCTTAAATATAGTGGAGAATCATATTATGTACTTTTTAATGTAGCTCATGAGGCTCATGCATAAATCTGGAGACCATGCCTAAAACATATGAAATGTAAGGTTTGGAATGTGTCAAGTAGATGAGACTACCAAAAAGTTGTCAACATCAAGTTGCATTAACCAATGGTGTAAAATAACCAGCCTTGATATTGACTCTAGATAGAAAGGGAGTAAGATTTGGATTACAATTAGCCATGTGAAACTAAGTAAATCAAGAGCATAATTAGGTTGTGAAATGATCATTCCAGACTAAGAGATTTGGATCCCAAGGAATTATTTTAATAAACCTAAGTTATTCATGGTAAATCTATCATGAAGATCTTTCACAAATGTATTTGATGATGAATAATCCCTTATGATCAATAGATCATCATATAAGATTAGAATAAAAAGTGAATCATCCAACTATAATAAGTAGACGTTCAAATCATAATGGCATCTAGTAAATCCTGATGAGAGAAGGAAGGAATCTATATTGGCATACCAAACTTGAGGGGCCTATTTTAGACCATAGATATATTTTTAAATTCTACATACTAAATAATAATCCTCAATAAAACCCTGTGACTACTCCATGTAAATCTCTTCTTCATGGTCATCATGAATAAAATAACTCTTCACATCCATATGATGAACATCTTAGTGTTGAGTTACAATAATTGAAAGAGCGAGTCTAATAGATTTCATATTTTTGACTAGTGAAAAGGTATTAGTGTATTAAATGTCATGCACTTATGAAAAACATTTTATGAACAATTGTGCTTTGAAATTATCAACTAACCCATCTACTACATACTTAGTTTGATATATCCATCTGCATCAAAATATATTCCTTCCCTTATGAATTTATGTCAAATCCCAAGTGTTGTTTCTATTCAAGGAACTAAATTCCTTGTGCATAGTAGTGTCCCACTTAGGAATGTTATATGCCTCATAAAAAGTACATGGATCAAAGATACAGGAATAAAAAGCATGTGGCCCACTCTGAAACTCTGAATGTGTCCCCCTAACATCTAAAGGAACCCATACTCATGTACCTACACTTTATAGTGTCTGTCTAGCCTAAAGAGGACCAAAATTAGGTGAGTCAAGTGGTGAATCCTCATCATATGAAGTGTGTTTAGATGTTGATGGATATGGATTCCCATCACTAGTCTCACTATCTAAACTATAAGAAGAGTCATCAACCTCTATAGAATGTTCTTAGGCTGATCTAAATCATCAAAACCATTGTTTAATCTAAGTGGATATAATGAAGTGAGAGAAGTGTCGAGTGTCAATTTTTAAGGACTCTCTTAAAATCAAACACTTCTCATGATGAATAACTCATGTGTGGTCAAATGAATAAATGGATATCCCTTAACACCATATGAATAACCTATGAATATGTAAGGATTAATTTGAGGCTCCATATCCTTGTGTTTCTTCTTAGTTATGTGTGTCATAGCTAGATATTTGATGACCCTAAAATTATCAACAATGGGTTCTAATTTTTCTTAGCTTCAAAAGGAGAAATACCTTTTAAGTCTTTTTGAGGAACCTAGTTTTGAATGTAGCAATCATAGTTGATTGCCTCAACCCACTACTGAGGTATTAGTGGTTTGGATTTAATCATGTAATTATATATATATTTCAAGGACCTATTCTGACATTATACTCCACCATTTTGTTGAGGAAAATATTAAATAATACATTATAAATCAATCCCCTTTGATGTGCAAAACTTCTCAAACCTATTGTTGACATACTCACCACCATTATCTATCCACAAAACCTTGATGAATTTATAAAATTATTTTTCCAAAATAACCCTAAAATATCTACATTTTAAAAAAAAAATTAACCTTTATCAAAGTAATTAGACCCATGTATACCTCAATAAATCATCAATGAGGGTGAAAACATACATAACTTGAGTGAAATAAGGTTTAGGTAATATCCCAGATACATAATTGTGTATTAAATCCAATGTCTGTGTAACCCTTCATTGATTTTCTCTTGTCATATTTATCTTCAAGATGTTTTCCTTGGATGAAACCATCACAAATATCCTTAGAGAAATGAAAAATAGGAAAACATGTGACCATATCATCCTTATTGAGTTGTTCCAAATAGTGATAGTTAAGGTGGCCAAATCATTCATGCCATAGTTTTCTTACCCCATCTATGTAAGTAAGTAATAAAATAGGATAAATATTAGTTACAAAGTGTGAGAAGGTGTATAATTAAACATATTGATCTTCCCTTCATATGCCACTATATATTCAATGCGAAATTCTTTGATGATTACAAAATTTGGAGAGAATTCAACTCTCATGCCCTTACCAATGTGAGTGATTTAGTACATTGATTGGAGATTGGTTGAAAGGGAAGAAAAAATTAAAAATTTGTGAATGTTCTTCCATTAAATTTAATATATCCTCTCTGTATAATTTTTGTCTGAGTGTCATCACCTAATCTGATAGAAGACATGCTACATGGCTCTAGGGAATATAACTTAACTTATGAAGAACCCATGTGGTGCAAATCACTTGATTCAATAACCTATGAATAAGTCAAATTTGTAACTAATACAAGATCATTTCCTTTAACTTTTTATTTACAAATTTCCTTTGCCTTACAAGAATACAGAGTTGATGAATTAAGATTGATGGACTCATGAATGCCTATGCTATTATTTTCAAAAATATGAGTTAGTTGGCCAATTTATTTATTCATACACTTATGTCTATCATGTCCATTTTATTTTAATATACACACTTAACCTTATATTTCTTAGGTTTATATTTAGAAGAGGAGGTTTCAATGGTGGTTTTAGAAGAGGCAAGTTTTCATTCCTTCTTCTCTGGATACTTTTAATTTTGTTTCTTCTCCTTGTTATTTGAATACTTATGTTTCCTACTTATATCAATTAGAGTTTGTGGTTTTAAGTACTTTAGTGTGTCCATATGAATCAAATTATTTTGATCCTAAGTTAAGTTAGTGAAAAACTCATCTAAAGAGGGAATTTCCATGTGGTTCCAAGAGCACTTTTGATAACATGGAAAGTAGAGATGAATATAGAGTAATCTGGACCTAGTTTGGAGAGTATAAAAAGAACTTGTTGATCATATTTTTTTATCTATTCCACATTATTTTAACTATAATATCCAAGAATTAAAATTAATTAATAAATATTTTATGGTTCCAAACCTACCGGGACTCAAACAAATGAGATTGTTTTCCATTTCATGACCTCTCATCATATTTAGCTTCCCAAAGAGATTTTCTAGTGTGTCCATACTTCATTAGAATTTTTTTACAGATTTAACATGAAAGAGTCGATCAAGAGATATAGAAAAACACAAAAATACAAAGGCATCATCATAGTGATTAAATGATTTAAATTTATCTACATCAATATCTAATTTAGTCTTAGTGCCTATAGTTATGCGACGTAAGCCCTTACTTCTCAGAATGATTTTCATTTATATTTCCATTCATAATAGTCACAAGGCATGAGAGGACTTATCGAATTAACATCATCCATAATGAAAAATTAAGTTTGTTTCTTTATAAATGAAAATAAGGTTAAAAAAAATGAAAAGAGATGATCAAAACCTCATAAAATCATTTAGAGCAACCCCCCTATATTTTGGAATTTTAAAATTTTAGTGAGATTACAATATAAATGGTTTTAATGAAATGAGCATAAAAAATAATAAATTTTGAAAAAATAGAACTCAAATTTGATTTGCTTATTAAAATTTATTATAAATTTAGTTTTCCACCATTAATGGCCCATTTTTCACAAAAAATTAAATGCAATTTACTAAAAAACCAATTTCAATAAAAATAGGGAGGAATCCACCTAGAGACCTTTTGTTCTACTACCAAAATAACTCACATAACCTAGATAATTTTGGAAAATAATATTGTATTAGGGCACCACCATAGAGGATTCAAAAGTTTGAAATAAGAAAAAATACTATATTTAGGCCCATTCGAACCTAGTTTCACTCATGTCAACTCAACCCTAGTTGTTCTGACATGCACTAAACACTCATTGCCAACATAGACTTGCATAGACAAAAAAACCATAGTGCATTCAAGTCTGAAATAATAGGTCAAAAGATAGAAATACCATGACAAAAAATCTATGAATAATGACCATGTATTTCTGAATACTATTATATACTAGAATGCATGAATGGTTTGCTAAAAAACATGTACTCAAAAAATTAATATCCAACACCTCAAAGGAAATTTGAAAAATTAATATAATAGAACTCAAGATTTTAGAATAACTAATAATAAATAAACTAGGCATTCAAATATTAGAATGGATCTAATACCATATTGGGGATTTTTCCAAGATATTTGGATTAAACAAATGCACCAATTCAATGCAAACATGAGTAAAACAAGTGCATAATGCAGTTATAAGTTAATTAAAATAAAATAAATGAGAATATTATAATGCAAGTAATCATAATATTATCCAACACACTCAACTAAAATATCTCAAGAATTAAGATGTAAATGTAGGGGATTGAATGTGTTTGTCCTCCATGAAAAGTAGTCAAAGAATCAAGAATGAATGTAACTCCCCATACCTAGAATATCTAGTTTAAGAATAACTAACACTAGCTAATTATATTGGTCAAGTGTAACTCCCTATGAAAAAGTATACCTAAGAAATCTAACTCTATAATTGTAGTAAAACTCCACGTGAAGGAATAATCCATAATAAGTAAATATGTGGAGAATAATATCTTACACTAACATGTAGTAACTAGGTTCAGGAAATAACACCAATATACATGTGTATAGACTTTAATACTAGTATTTAATATTTTTATAATTTAGGAAATAAAAAATGTTGTCATTAACATTTATCAACCATCACAATCCTGGTGAGTATGTGTATCTATGGTGGCTGGATGATCATGAATAATGTTCATAACAATGGTTTTATACCTTGGAAATTCTTGACAATTTCATCGAGGTAATATTGAACAAGAGAATGGTGGACACTAGGAGGTTCGCTAGGAAAATATTCCTTAGTACCAACAAATGAATCTGGTTATAGGGAGGCACCTACATGAATATTGAAAACATATGCAAATACCACCTATGGGGCCTTGGAAACAATTTTGAAATACCTATGGAGGTAACTTAGCATAAAAATGCTACCACTAACAAGTTTTAGGTGGTCTGAATATAACTGTAGAAGGGTCACTCAACCAAAGTGATCCTCAAGTCAACAAATTTTGTTTGAATATGGAATAATGTAGGATAATTAAGATATTTTTGGAATATGCCTCTATTATTAATGGGATATTTAAATGGACAAGTAATGTGTTGGTTTTTCACCATAGCGTTGAAAGAAATAAAAGTAAATAGTAGTGATGTTTAATTTAGAATATAAATCCCAATTTTTTGTTTTCACTGATAACAATTAGAGAAGAGTATGTAGTGATTTAACTCATGTAATTTATCAAATAACCAAACATATATTGGTTTTTAATTGTATAATATATTATTATATTGATCACACCATTACACAACATATCAAAACCATCTAGGTAATACACTTATATAGGAAATGCCTTTCCTATAGTCTAGAATATTCTTTTACCCACAATATCTACCAAATATCCTAATAATACTCATAATTATATATAAAACAATTATTGTTATTCACAATAATAATATATTATCCAACTAACCAGTAATCTAATAGTATTTTCCACATGGTAAATATCTAACAAATTAAATAGTATTTTACCAAATGTAAATACTAATCCCTAGCATTCCTACCCTTAGTTTTTACATGGTAAAACATATTCCATTTTTTTAACTAAAAAATTATACTAATGGAGCTAACCTCATGATCTTGATCCAAAACAAAAGCTACTCTTAATCAAACTTACATGGTTTTAAACAAGTTTACCACAAACCTGGACATGAATAGGGACCCATCACCTTATTCATCTCATGTAATTTTTTGGATCCCCACTAACATTTTCAAGATCCATGAGTGTTATAGTATATTTTGACCAACATTCTACAATGCTTATATAACAAGGGTTATAGAGGACTTTTACTAACAAGTGAACAAGAATGTACCACATCTGTTCTTATTTTTCACACTACACTAAAAATTTGAAGAACACACCACTCAATTGAAAAAGACACTACCAGATCACATGGGCCCCATTATTGGTGACTGATGAGAGGATTTGAAAACCTACTTCTTCCATGGACTCTAACCTCCTGCAAAATGTTGTTGCTTACTTAGTAAATTAGATGTTGAAACTCAATAGTTTTAACATTTGGTTTATTATGTAACTTCTCCTTGCAATGTGAAATAAAACATGTTCATAAGATGTTGGATACCCGATAATGTGTCCTTCTACAAATACTTTTATTTTTACAATTTTGACTCTATATGACATAAAAGTAGGGCTTTTGATAAAATGATTCAACAGACAAAATGATTCTTGACTCAGTTTCTTTATTTTTACAATTTTGACATAAATACTACTATGACACTTTGGAGTTTAGACAAATAAAAAATATTAAAATACCAAATGTTTATATTTTAAGTCTTACAAAAGACACGACTCAAAATTAAAAAATAATGCAACTAGATGATAAAGCTCACCATATTCTAAAACCTTAAAAACAAAAATAAAGGACTAAACCTATATAAATATTAAAAACATGACCTAGCACAAATAAAACACAAATAATTAAATACTAAATTAGACATTATATTGATAATACCAAAAAAATGGAGATGAATAACAATGGGTAGTTTTGAGGTCACGACTATGGTTAGGTGGAGAGTGGATAGTCAGTTTGGTTCTACTTTTCTATTATGAATGACCACCAACAAATAGGGTTACACATGGAGATTGGAAGTTGATGAAGATGGATATCCCTAATGAAGGGTCGAGCTAGATGTAATGTGCTAAGGAGGATGTGGAAAAATGTTCATCTATAAAATACATAAAACATAGTCCAATGCAAATGAATATTTTCCAATATTGACATTATGTTTCTTATAGATAATAAATGGTATAGGTAGCATTTGGTGATCTATTCTATATCTTAGTAATGTAATATAAACACAGTTGGGATCTACATACCATGAACAATGTTAGCCAAAGTTAAATATAAATTTGATCCCAAATTGAATCAATGTACAAAGCTATTGATATTGAGTCTTCAATGCAATCAACTTTGATTTGATGTAGATTTTATTCTATTAGCTCCTTCTTAACATAATATTGTGTGGATCTTAAAATATACAAAGTTTCCCTATATCAAATACACCATGTAATACAACCAAATTTAACTATACTATTCAAACATAATATAAATTATTCAACAATTATACTTTCCTCATTTACATGGTAAAGAATAAATCAACTGCCCCTATTTTTCTTTTAACCTTTCATAAGAGAGACCTGCTCTAATACTAATGATAATAATTAGAGCACATTATTTAGTGATATAACTCATGTAATTTACCAAAGAAATGAACACAGTGGTTTTTAATTTCAAAATATATTATTATATTGATCACACTGTTACACAACATATCAAAACCATCTATGTAATACACTTATATAGGAAATGTCTTTTCTATAATATAGAATATTCATTTACCCATAATATCTCCTAAATCTTCTAATAATACTCATAACTATATACCAAACTATTTTTTTATTCACAACAATAATATGTTAACCAACTAACCAATAATCTAATAATATTTACCACATGGTAAATATCTAACAAAGTAAACAATATTTTACCAAATGTAAATACTAATCATTGACATTAGCTATTACCTCATAATCTAGGAAAATCATGAAATCATGAAATATTGATAGGGGAAAACAATAGATTAAGGTATCTAAGGAGTAAGGAAGTAGGGAAAAATATTGTAGGTTACTATTTAAAATGAGGATTTTGTAAGAATAGAACAAGCTAGAGTGGTTGTAGGCACATGGTATGAAAACTTGTAATAATAAAACCCTTAAAAAACCATCAATTGATAGAGAGACATGCTCTAATACTAATGATAACAATTAGATCTGATTATGTAGTGATTTAACTCAAGTAATTTATAAAAGAGATGAACACAGTGATTTCCAATTACACAATATTTTATTATATTGATCACACCATTACACAACATATCAAAACCATCCAGGTAATGCACTTATATAGAATTGCCTTTCCTATAATATAAAATATTCTTTTACCTACAATATCTCCTAAATTTACTAATAATACTCATACCTATATATGAAATTGTTGTTGTTATTCACAATAATAATATGGTAACTAGCTAACTAATACTCTAATAATATTTACCACACAATAAATATCTAACAAAGCAAATAGTATTTTACCAAATATAAAATTAATCCCTAACATTAACTACTACCTCATAATCTAGGAAAATCATGAAATATTGATAGGGGAAAACAACAAATTCATGTTTATAAGGAGTATGAAAGTAGGGGAAAATAGTGTAGGTTACTGTTGAAAATGAGCATTTTGGAAGAATAGAACAAGCTAGAGTGGTTGTAGACACATGGTATGAAAACCTGTAATAATAAAACCCTTTAAAATTTAGCAATTGACTATAGTGATTTTACCATCTTTGAGACATTATGGTATGATAAATTTAGATCTAACCGAATACTTGGTATCTACCCTACTAATAAGCCTCCTCTAGATGCTTCACATGAAAATAGAGATTCCTATAACTAAAAATAGGTTTTCAAAACACAGGGTTATAAGTGTAGATGTTGTAGGTGAAGACAAGTTAACTACAAAAACTACCAAGTAATCCCTTTAGACCTTGAGTAATTATATATGCTATAGGTGAATAAAAAAATTCTTGCAATAATTTTAGAAAACTCATCTGTCATAGGGAACTTTAGATTTTGAAGGAGTTTGATAAAATTTTGGATTTTATGTGAAAACCCTGGATGACAACACTACTATGAAAAATTAGGAGAATAATATAACGATGATAAAATTCACTCATTTAGAACTATTTTATTCTATAAACTTACTAAAAATAACAAAGTGTAAAGAGAAAACAAACACTTAACTATAAATTATGACTATAGTAGGAATGAAGATTTGAAATTTACTATGTAGAGAGGTCTGGTGGCTAGAATTAAGAATCTAGAACTAGATCTAGGCCTTGACAATAGTGCCAATAAGATGACCTTAGATAGGTGGTGCTCTTGTCTAAACTTGGGTGATCTTATACACTATAGTGAGGAAGTTAGGGTTATTTGTGCCTTCATCTAAAGAGAATGTATCTAGTATGGGAGCTTGCAATCACTTGTATAAACCACTATGTGATTGATTTTCCTTCAAAAACCTTAGTTCCTTGAAATTTTAAGAACAATTCAAATCAATGATAAAACTGAGTTAGTGTTTAAATTTAGGCAAGACCTAAACACCCCATGTGTTGAACGTTACCTACATGCCAATATTCCAAAGAGGGATCAAACTCCATGTAGTTATCCAATGTTATGGTGGTATGTGAATAATTAGTGTGATATGTTAGATGATGGTGCAATATTGGTGTGATTATATGCTTTAACCATGACTTGTGACCTCTAAAATGTATTTAGACTTGAACTCTAGGCTACTAGGGCTGTGTGAAATCAAAATTAGGAAAAGTAGGTATTTTTCTCTCAATGTGTAAGTGTGATTCAGGTGTTTTTCAGTGTGTAATATTCTTCTATACCAAATGGTTTGAAAAGTGATTATATAGAGATAACATTGAAAATAATTTTAACATGACTTATTAGGGACATGGGTCAACCTTCCTACAGGTTTCAATTTGTTAAATTAGTTGTTATTTATTATGAATATAGGAGTGGGGGAAGGACAATAGAGTGGTGTGATCCTTTCCCTTATGGTACTCTTTTTCAATGGGTGATTTTATCATGCTAAGTGTTAGGTAGGACCTAAAAGATGTCTAAATTTTATAATAATAGGGATGAGTACATTCTAGGGTCATTTTTCAACTTAGAAGAGTGTGCGAGAGATGGTTAGAAGTGATCAAAAGGGGCCTTAAGATAGGTCTAGAGATAAGTGTGTAAAAGAGTGATCACAATGCATGGTTTCATCTTAAATGTCAATTTTATGTTTACAATTCCCTAAATTTTATTATATTAATGCAAAAAATTGAAAGTAATAGGTTAAAAGTAAAAAGAGTGCATACCTAAACTCACCTATGGGAAGGAGTCTTGGATGTAGGACACAACATTAAACTATGTTCCACACAAACTTGCAGTGAAACATATGTAATATCAGTCTTTACTTAATATGAATATTAAGAAGTAAAAGAAGAAAACTAGAGAGTGACAAGTAGACAATACAATTAATTGAGTATGTGAATAATTTTGCCTTTTGGGTGAAAAAACTACTGGATATGACATGTTGTCAGTTTTTTATTAACATTAAATAGCTTTTACTAGATTGTGCATGCTTAAGTCCTCATCTATAAGTGGGTGTGCTCAAGAACTCAATTTTGCTTGAACTCATCATCTTCATCCAAGAGTAGTGGATTAACTTGGGATTCTTGTATGAATCTTGATATATATGTGGTGAAAAAAATGGTGTAGATATTGGTGGAAAAATGGGTGTAAATATTGGTTTAAATAGTGAACCATCCACTACATATGGAACAAGGTTCAATTCTGGTTCAAATTGGCAAAAAATTGGTGCAAATACTAAATAAAATTTGGGTCTAGTGTATACATCATGGACAATGACATGAATTATCATTCCGTCTAAGAAACTAGTGCAATGAGGAAGTAATGGGCCATGCACATGCCCCTAATTGATATCTAGTGCTATAAATTCTAAGACTAATTAAAATAACTGATTTTGAATAAAACTTTAGTGTCAACCTAGAATAACATGTCGCACATGTTTGCCCCCAAACTAAGAAAACATGAGACAAAACTATGTAATTATTATTAATTATAGAAATTGAGATTATGAAACTATTGAATACTTATTTGATTAAATTGAGGTTATGCGAAATTATGGACATTCTTATATTTTAGGCATTTGGACAAAAACACTAGGAAGGAAACTAGATTATTGCTCTCCTATCCAATGTATAGCTCCTATCTAAATCGACTTTATGTGTGTTTTTAAGCCTACAAATATGTCAGTTGTGTAACCATTATTTTATCATGTCTATTTAATGATATTAGAAGTTTGATCTCTAATACAAACCTTTGTGAATTCCCCCTCATTTGAGGTGAGTTATTAAACCTACGTAATAACTTAACTAGAAATAAATGGATATGCAATAGGTTGGTATGATGTAAAAATTTGTAAATCTAAGTAATATTAAAATCATGGAGAAGCATGGAATCATTATGTATGTAAACTATGCATATTAGTATTTAATATGCATGTGAGCATAAACATTCACAAGAAGTGTGTCTAGATAGGTTTGATAATAAAACATGTAAATAACTAAGCAACTAAGTATATACCATTGAATAAAACTTCTTAGGGAGAAATGCATGATGCTCATCATAGAATTGGATGGGGTTGGGTGCATGATGTCCATCATGGCATAAAAATATAATTAAGGATGTAATCAAAGTTTCATGGCCATGATGCATGTAATCAAAGAGTACACACACAACACACAAAACACATGATGGAAGGCCTAGGGGCCAAAAGTAAGGGACATGTTCAAATTTCACTCACTTTAATAGAAGACACATACAAAGGCATGTTCAAATACCCTCATGTGTATATAAGGAAATAATAGAGGCTTAAATCCACATAAAAGGACATGTTCAAATGTCCACATACATAAATAAAAAACACACATAAGAACATGTTCAAATGTCCTCGCATGGATCCAAGAAAAGATATAAAGGCATATATCCACTTAGTAATTACATATTCAAATATCCTCTATGAAAACAAATAAGTTCATACAAGATGTGAATATAGGAAAATTAATATGAAAATCATGCATGATTATGTATTCTGATCAACAAGAGCTACGATATAATCTTAGCAATATTCAGTAACCAAGATAGGCAATAGTATATCAAAATGTTAGTGAGTGAGAAATATTATAAAATGTAATACAATGTAACTTACCAAGTGTGTAAGATAATGTGGGTAAATAAGGATAAAAACTATGTTTACCATGTCCCCATTGAGCTAGTTGATGAATGTACATGTTGTAGGAATCCTATGTAAAGTCTAGAACTGAGTAGTGATAGTTTGAGCTCACTTGGATAAGAGTGGGGTGAGTGGCACTTGATCAATCTACTCTTGTCCCACATAGTTCTCATGTCTAACTATAATTTATGAGTATATAATAGTGAAATCACCTGTAACTAATTTTGCTACTGATATTCTATGTAATTTTCAATTAGTAAAACTAGTGAGTCATGCATGATATAAAACTAGCTAAAACATATATAAAATATTTTGCACAACTAAACTGGTGTATGAAAAAGTACATATAAGCATGCTTAGATCCTAATTTATGTTATTTTCTACAATATTTTACTATTTTTATATTTTTTAAATATATATTAATGTAAACATTATGCATAATAGGTGAGATGATACTAATTAATGAGTCCTATGAGTAGATCACAATCAACTAGCCCTATGTCAAGGAAAGTAATTGTGACCTTTCACAAATGGAAAGGTGTGTGTTGTGATGACTGATCTAATCTCAATGAGAATTTGAATATGGGTGACCAATTTTTTATAAATGTCACTATCATATTGATTATGTTAAACTATGGGGATGTTTTGAGCCCATATTGAATAAGGTGGAGCTTGTATTGGTACCTTATGTGAAATTCCCTTGATACTCTATAATAAAAATCAATGATGTATCAAAGTAGAGAGTAGATCTCTAGAATCTATGACAAATATATATTGAAGGGGATTTCTAGGATAGACATCCATTGAAGTGTATATCTATGTTGTGATTATCTTTGAATAGGTTGTACCTTTTTAGGTGGCTCAATTGAAGGTTGTTGTATGCTGGTTAAATACTTCTATGGTAAGAGGTGCTCATAAATGATGCTCATAACTGTAATGACTTCATTAGAATATATGTATTTCAAGCATCTATAAACTGTATAACTATATAAATCTACTTAATACAAGGGCATCCTAATAAAATGTCAAAGACCCCTACACTAGGTTATATTGTGAATCTAGTGGTCACATGTATAAGAATGACTTGTAATGGTAAATTAATCTCACCAATGGAGTTATAAATGTGACCATTAAATCCTTTCATTACCATGGTGGTGAAATAATATCCCAATATTAGTATCTAATATGATAAGGGAGTGTGTTGGTATACATATTGACACTTGAACCATTATTGACCATGATACTCTAAATTGGTTGGTGATCAATATGGGTGTGAACAAAAAAACAATGTAACTCTGACTCATTATCAACTACCTCATGCTCTACAAATATTATGAGTGTCCTATATGGTATTTATGTATGATAATCACCTATTATACCATTTAGAGGATGTTTTTCCTCTACATGGGACTGGTAATAAACTAGTGGTGGGTGTGCATTATATGCATAGTACACACCTATTATATCTATGGTCTCACTAGTCATGTGCTTAGGAAAAGGATAACTGAATACTTTCATTACTTTGGTTTCTCTTGGTTGTGTTGTAATTTATATTAGCATTCCCACATCAATGATGTTTTTATCTATGAAATAGGAAATATTGTGTCTTAAACTAATACATATATTAGCGGTATGGCCCCCTATGATAGTCTCAAAGGGCATGTTGGTAAAAACATTTTGGAAGAGGCCGATTCATATCAGCCTATTAAATGGGAGGGAAAGATATGGTATTGTATTCCAATAGTGTTTTTAGGACCTTATATGGATATTTTGGTAGGTTAGTATACTATCATTATGGAGGAGATGATAGTACAATGTATGGAATAGGCTCTACAATTGCATTTATTATTTCTTTTTTATTATTATTGTTATTATTTTTCCTTACCTTGTATGGTGGCTTGCTTAAATTTTTAGTTTTATCATCAAAATTAGTTGTTTACTTAATCTTATTCATTGGTAATAGATTAACTTCTCTTTCCTTTATTATATGGCACAAAATTATGAATGAGTTGACTTTTTGAACATAATGGGTTCATTAGAGATAGAAGTAAATTTTTATCAAATACATCTTGTAATTCTCTATCTTCCATAGGATTTGTCATTTTGGATAACATGGTCTTATATCTTAAAATGTATTCTGTGATAAGCTCATTAGATCTTTATTTGAGTAGAGATATTTGAGCATAGGAAACTTTCTCGCTAATGTTGATTGAGAAATGTGTAATAAAAATATCAACCAATGGATTGAATGCATGTACTGATTGGTGTGGTAAATCATATAACCATTGTAATGTGTAGTCCTTGAGACTTATTTGGAATAACTTAGTTAATAATTTGTCATTGGACACATAGTCCAAACATGCTATGTGAAATGCTCTGAGATGTTATTTAGGTAACCCTTACCATCATATAGTGTAAGTTAGGCTACCAAAACCATTATAGGTAAATAATATATTTTTATATGTTATGCCAATGGGGTGTGCATTAAAACATGAGATCTAGTGCCTAATTAGGTTTTTAATCACCTTGTTTCAAATTTAAGACCTTAGTTTGTAGATATTTAATCTCTTGCATAACGGATTACAATTATGGAGTAATAATGCGCATGATAATTTGTTAAATCCCTTGACTCTATCCCATTGTGATAGGTGGTAAAAAAATTGTATCCAAATGGGGAGTAGGGTTAGAATTCTCAGATGATTGTCCATTAGATGATTTTTTAAGTTTTTCTCTAACATGTTGATAAAATCATATTAAATATCCTTTATGTGAAATAAAACCTTGTAATTGTTACATATCTGTGTCATCAAATATGTTGCCTTGATCTACCATTATGGATTGATTAACTAAATTTTAAAAATTTGTGGCTTGGGGAGAGCTTAGTGTGACATGGTGGTTAAAGTAAGAAAACACAATTTTCTAAATTTGAATGCTACCATAACTAAGATGATAGAATAGTGCAAGTGTTATGGAATTTAATAAATCTAAAAGTTATAAAACAAATAATGAAAAGATAAAAAACCTAACAAAATACATGGTTATGGTTTGGAAATATTTGAATAGTAAAATGGTTCACCAATATGTTTAATAAAATTTGGGATTTTGTGTGAAAACCCTAGATGGAAAAACTACTGTGAAGAATCAGGGGAATAATATAAAAATAACAACATTCACAAATTTGAAACTACTATATTATATAAACTTATTAATAATAGAAGTGTAAAGAGAAAAAATACTTGTCTAGAAATAGTGACTTTGGGAAGAATTGAGATTTAAAAATTGATGTGTAGAGAGTTATGGTGGATGGAAAATTAACTTATTGACCACTCATGATAGAAAGTATCAATAAAAACATTCTAATTTGAGGTATTGAAGGAATATTTTTATATTAATATGGGTAATTAAGAGGACATCAAGATGGTTTCCATTTAGGCCCATTTTATGTAGTTTTGGTCACCCAACAAACTTGGTTTCCAACCAAAACTGCCATACTTCATATTTTACCTCAAAAAAGTAAGACTAAAGTGTTTTGTCCCAACTCTAATCAGCACCACTTATGGATCACTATGCTCCATCAATATATATTTGATCTTCATGTCCATAGAAGGTTATTTTTAAGTTAGGATCCTCTGAATGAAATCCTTCTTGGAAATAGGTTTCTTATATAATTTAAGATAGTGACCATTGACCAATAGTGAAATAATGACTAGATGAATGGTACATAACTTGACTTATCCATTATAAAACACATTTTATATTTCATATAATCCTAACCATCTTGTTTTAAGCTTACATAAGTGATCTTTGTACTTGGAATCATATAATAGTGCCCAATCACATGGTTAGAATTTCTGAAACTTAATGAACTTTTTATGCCATCTTACTGACTATTGATGAATAATATTTGCATGTTACAAGGATTATATTATTAGTTTTTAATGGAATTGAGTTGTAATATTCTCTCATTTTACACTTCTGACAAGCCCATGCCAAAGTCTAAGGCTATCTATATAGTATAGATTTTAAACTCTACAAGGAGGATTGCTCTCTTACCATAAACTAATTTATATGAGGTGAATCTTGTTTCTATTTTCCATGTGGTTCTATAGGCCCATATATCCTCTTAAAGATGGCTTGCATAATCACAATGGTGTATGGCTAAAATTTTGGTAAGAATATTTTTTAACTCCATATTAGTGATCTCCACTTGGCCATTAGATTGTGGATGGTAGGGGTAGAATTCTTATGGAAGACTTCAAATTTAGGGTTTTTATCATATTTGACATGAAATAAGGGACTTCATCTTAAAATATCTCAAATGTAACCCCATATCTTTTGTTGAATATTTTCTCATAGATGAATTCATCCACCTTTTCATATTGGTCATGAGTTAGATCTCTAACTTCCACCTATTTGGTGAGACAATTAGTACATACTATAATATACTTGCCTTGGGATGGTGGATCCATTGGGCCCATTAATTCAATTCACCACTAATCAAAGGGATATAAAAATAGTTGTGGTTGAAGTGGCATCTCATTATAACATGTGGTATTCCCCATAATTTTATAATGGTCACATTAGTGATTGTAAGTAATGGAATATTTGTGAAGAATAGGCCAAAAGTAACTAGTTGTAAGGATATTATAGGTTATTCTCCTTGCTAAAAAATGACCCCCATAGGGTTAATTATGGAAGGATTGGATAATATCAAGCACTTCATCTTATCTCACACATTTTATCATGATTAGTCAGGCCCAGTGTAGAAGATGTACCTAGAGATCCATGAATATGAGATAATTTTATAAACCAAATTATGTTTTTCCCTTGGTGAGAAGTGTGAAGTATTCTTCCCTAAAACCAAGTAATTAACAATATGTGCAAAACATTGTGTGTTAGTATCCAAATAAAAAATTTGATATATAAGAAAGGAATCCTCTACTAATGGACTATTTACACTAGACTAAAATCTTGACATAAAATCAAAAACTACATTGTCTTTACCTAGTCTGTCCACAATGGTAATATATAATTATTTCAATAGTAACAAACATATAATTATCCTAATAGTAATAGTTGGTTTGTTCATTATATATTTAATTGATAAATGGTAAATATGAACATATATGGGATACAATGTCTAAAAATGGTAATAACATATACTATTTCAATAAATTCCTTTTCTTTGATAGTGTAGTTTAATTTTCCCCTTGTAGATTATTACCAATGAAATAGATGGCATAGTTTAATGATCCATAATTTTTTCCAAGGATTGTTCCAAGTGTTGTATTATAGGCATTCGTATGAATATAGAATGGTATACTCCAATATAAACCTCTCAATACTAGGTTTGTCACAAGTAAGTCCTTAAGAGCTTGAAAGGCATATTGGCATGCATTGGTCCAATCAAAGTTAGCATCTTTGCATAGTAAAAAAATTAATGGATCTGATTATTTTCAAAAATATTTGATAATAAACATCATGGCCAAGAAATATTTTGACATCTCATTGATTTAGTGGGGTGGGAAGGTTATTTATGACCTCTATCTTGGCAAGGTATACTTCAATTCTAGTGTTTGAAATATGGTGTCCTAAGATGATGCCTTCTTGCATGACCATGCAACATTATGGCCTTGACACCTTTTTAGTATTTTATTCAAAATTTTAATGGATTCCTCATATTTTTTTCTAACATATTATGACTTCATCCATGTATACTTCCACACAATCATAAAAAAGATAAGTAAATATGCTCAATTTCATAACCCAAAGAGAAGGACATAATAAGCATATGTGTCACAAGGTCATGTAATTTTGGTTTTTTTTTAATCCTCTGGTGCTATCCTAATATGTTTATGTCCACTAAAACCATATATGAAATATAATTATTCCATTCGTGAGATGGTGTCAAAGACTTAGTTAATGAGAGGAATGGGAAGTAATCTTTCCTTGTGGCATATTTCAATTTCCTATAGTCCACATTGATGCACCATTTCCTATTTTTATTTGGAATAATAATAGGTGGAGACACCCATTGAATATCATAGATAGGGTATATTAATTCTACATCCAAGATTTTTTGTAAATTTTTTTTTAGAATCTCTTGAACAATAGGGGTTACTCGACATTAGTTCTACCTATTGTGTTTGCATTTATGTCTAAAATAAATTTGATGAGTACATAAATTCAAGTGCACATATTTCATATCATGATAGTATTATGGGAAGGATTTTTAATGTCTTTGTAGCATAGTGATCAACAATGTTTCCTATGGATGAGTCAATTGGTTGTTGATACTAAGGGTTATGCATAGTCATATGTCCAGTTGTTCTGATAGGGAAGACATCATTTCAATGTTTCCTAGAAGGGTATAAAGACTAAAAAAAGGTGTGGTAGGAATTTGTGGAAATTTTTTATATCCTCTCTTGGGTCTGAGGATTATTCTATTGGGAATACATTAGAGAAGGTTCATTATGCACATTATAATAGGTTGTTTGTATATTGGTCAACTGTATATATGTTATGTATTATATTAAATGTAAGTGTTTATTCTTATTTTATGTCTAATAAAGGGATGTATTCAATGGTGAATAGGTTTTGTATATGGGCACATGGTCACCTTCATTAGTTTCTACCCAAGGATTTTGGTCAGTTTCATATGATAATTGAGCATGCAGATAAAAAATTAATTAATTTATTATATTCTAATTATATATGAACATAATTCCAAACTTGAAACCAATTAATGTGTCATCTATAGCCAACCAATGTCTACCTAATAAAAGGATACCCTCCTAGGTTAGCATCTATTTTTTGCATCATAAAGTTATCTTGGTAATCCCATGAGTCTACCATTATTACAAAATTTTCTATGACTTCTTTTGGATTCATATTAGAATGGTCTACCATTATTAGTATCCTAAGAGTTTGTCTAATATTTGTGAGGCTGATTTTACACATGGTTTATATAGTTATGACATTTATGGTTTCCCCCAAATAAATTAAATTATTATGTATGAGGGTGTCATTGATGATAACATCTACAACCGAGCTACCTAAATCAAATCATTAGGTGGAATGATATTTACTAACATAATGTGTACAATTATCCAACTATGTGGATGGTCTTGGGGTATTTTTATTTCTAATCAAGTATCTTAAGGCATATTTATTGGATAAATTTAGTGGAGATAGGTACATTATTGATGTATTGAAATAAAGGAATTTTGATACACACATTCTTTACCTAACCTACAAAGTTAAATTCTAATTCTATCTATTTTTTTAGGATATTTAACATTTCTAGAAAAGGAGGTTTATATTGTATGACTTATTCAATAGATGTTTTAGGTTTAGAAATATAAGTATTATTGGAAGCTTTTGGATCATTAGGTGTGTTGGGAACTTGTTGACCATTTTGACCACAAATCAAAATGGTTCAATCTCCTATAGTCAAAAACTTGATATAGGGGTATATTATAATTTCATAACATGTTTCATAGTTCATTTTATGTGATTTAATGTCTCCTTAGCCTTCGTCATGGTCCAATTAGTTCTTATTTCATTTTGAGTCACTTAAGGGTCATTTTGGAGTCATATATGAAAGTGTAATGGTTTTCAAGGTCTCTAAGTATCCTAGTTTTACTTAAAACATCCAATTTGTCATATTACCTATCAAGAGTGTCACTTCATCTGAAACTTGTAGGTTCTCTAACTGAAAATTAAGAAAACAATTGAAAAAGGAGTTTAGAACATTTATGGCCTATGGGGGAGTGAAACATGTTACAACATTTTTTAATGACTCTTAAAATTCCCTAGACTAATATTAGTGCTTGACATGCTTTGGAAGTGCTAAACATGGTAAAAAACCATTCTTCTCTTTCATCATCCTTTTAGACATACAAAATAAGTTAAAAAGTTTGTGTTTAGTAAGACCAATAGGATAAGTTTTAGATGAAATTATTTTATGGGGTGATATTAAACTCATATAGCTTAATTTTCATAAAAATATTTCAAGGATTAGTCACTTATACTTTATGAACCATCATTTACAAGTTGACTATTTTTTTTTATTGTTAAACACCATACCCTGGAAGTTTCCTTATCATATGGACATGTCCATACAATAAAAATACTGAGATTGATTATATAGGATGTTAAATACCTAATATAATGTCTCCCATACTTGGTTTAATGTTTTTAAATGCTTTCATGGATTAAATAATTCAATTTTCAAAAAGGTGTCACCCTATGAAATCTCAATCAAATTTCACCAATTATAGAATGTTTATTTCTCTATAAGGACTCCAAATGATTATGATATTATGTTATTAATGTATTTAATTTAATATTAACCTATTTAATTATAATATTACCATCTAAAATCAACATTATGCAGAAAACATAGTCATATGGTATACACAGTCATCTTTCTACTTGTTTTCAACCATAGTCATATCATGTGAAGGTTTTAATAATGCTCATGAAGTTGTTTGAAGATTTCATGATATTTTGGATATATAATTTAAATATTAATAATCAATTAAAATATACTCAATTGATAGAAGAGGGACTATGATAGTCAACTCAATCACCCACACAATCATACAACATAGAGATGCACCTACAGGTGCCTACAGGAAGGTAAAACATTAAAATGAGGTGTAGACACTTGTCTCAAGATTTAAAAAATAATAATATTTAATTTTAATACTTTGAGGGGATGCCAATTTTTTATGAAGTCATATTATTGAGTACATTGATAGTTCCATGCTCACTACCTATCTGAAACTCAAAGTACACCCACAGGGACCTCATGAGGACCAATCACATTAAGAGGGAGTATCTGAGCTGAATAAGGGTTATATATAATTATAATAGTATATTTTGAGCCTTGAAATATCTCAAACCTCATTAAATCTCACAAACCATGTATACTACCTATAGTTTCATCCACTACCTACACATTGGAATGTCCACCTAATAGTGGCACTAGCAGAGAGTTGGAAATGTTAATTAGAGGAGATTTGACATGTTTGGAAGCTCTCCTAAGGTTTGTGTAATTTAGTGATAGCATGAAAAACATGATTAATACATAGGGTTGGAATGTGGGAGTGAGTAACCATGTTCAAAGATGAAATGATTATGTTCAGGGATCATTTCTCTAAAACACAAAAAATAAAGGCTTGAATCATTTTGTTGAGATCACATGACAAAGTTATTAAGATTATTGATACTTCCAAATTTACTCAAATTGTATCCCCCAAATAATATAATATATTTTAAAATTTGGGGAGGTGAATTATTGGTTTAAATTAATTTTTTAAGGTGACCAACATGCACTTTTGACCATTAATTTCAGACAATGATGTCTACAAGGTTTGAAATTTTAAGTGACTCTAAAATATCAAGGTGAAAATAGGGAATGTATTAATGATAAGAGGTATTTAATGGTTTAATGGAGACCATTTTTTTTCAAGGTTCATCTAAATAATTTAAAATACAAAATATGACTTCATAATACCACCTATAGGTTTCCCCTTCATCATAGAATGGATACCTATAGGTTGGTTGTAGGGTCATCATGAAGATTAGGCTAGACAATATTGATGATGAGCCTCACTAAAGGCATAAGGTGAAAAAGTGTAACTATGGTATGGTTTAGGTAACTAAGATTATGATATTAAACATGTACATAAATCCTAAACCATTCAAGTAAACCTACGTGACTTGCACACATTCAACTACAGTCGAATGTGACATAACAATAAGATAAGGAGGAGTGATTCTTAAAGGTGACATAGATTGAAATTGAAGAGAGTGAAATATATGAATTTGAAGTGGAATAAAATACATAAAGGAGGTTTTAATACATAGATACAATGCTAGACATAGAGTTCCACCTAAAGGTAGGTCCCTTCTTTCCAAGGTGAAACATAGTCAGGTCTGAGTTGAGTAAGTTATACTATGGAGAGGTTGATAAAGGAGTAAGTGATAAATTTGTTTTAATTTATATCCATAGTGATGGCGAATATATAATGATTATTATTTCATATAAATAGGGTGAAGGAGGTTTTCATAATGCACCTATAGTCTGTATTGCAATCATACATAGTCAGTTAGTATTCAAAGAGTCTGTCTTAGAGTTAGAAGGGTTTATGAATGATATAAGTGTGACCTAACATTTAAAAGTTATAAAAAATAACCCTCATTAATTTATTGAGATCTCAATATCCCCAAGTTACTTGAAAATTTAAAGGAGATACCCTTTGTTCCATCTCAAATAGAGGGTACTCCATGGAACATGAAACATTCAAGTTTTGAGAAAGGAAGATGATAAGGTGATTATAAATCTTGATGAACCTTGAATAAGGTGTTGAAGCTTGTGATAAACATGGAGCCATGGTTAAAACCATCCATAGGTGACTGAAACTCATTAGTGTGTTCAAAATATATAAGGATGCAGGCTAAGCCTATTAGGCATTGGCTAGGCCTAATGGCTAAAGAAGTACTAATATCATCTTTAGGATTATATGAAAATTATAACCTATTGAATTATGGTTTTAGGAATATACCAGATGTTTCCAAGCCTTAAGAATGTAGTATAGATCACAAGGAACCTCATTTTATAGGAAAACCAATCTAGGCCTATGCAAAATAAAGGATAGAGCTTGAGTAGATAGTTTTAGAAGCTCACATATAATTAGAGACTTTTCATGGGAGCCTAAGAAGTTGAGGCATGTTATAGAGGGTATCTAATAAGGTTTTAGTGTAATTTTTAAAAGGATTGAATGTCAAACCTGTATCAAACATCATTTAAGGTCAAAACATCTACAAACCCTCTCAAACCCCGGTTCATGATCTGATGAAGGAAATGAAGGGGAATAGATATACCAATGGAAAAAAATGACCATTAAAGTGATTGGATTATACAAAGTACTCTCTAGGGATTCCCTCCATCCTATTGAGGTGTTCCTTACTTGTATGGATAGGAGGGGATTTGGATTTTTTTATTTTCTTTTATGTTTTGTATGTTTTAGGAGGTTTCAAAGGATGAAATAAACTTTGGGAGAGAGATTATAAATTAAACCTAACTCAATATCACCATTTAATTCTTTATAAGTCTCCTAAATATTTCTAACAACACCTTCACTTCAGCTAGTGAAGACTGCCATGGTGAACAAATTAGTGAGAAGGGTGAGAGCTTCAAGAGGAAAGTATTTTAAGGTGTACCTAAAGGGTATAAGGACATGAGGTGTCCTAAAAAGTGTCATTAACTCTTATGTATTTATTTTCATGGAAAAATGAAGCCAATTTTGAGGTCAAGTGTGAGGGGTGAGTGAAAGAGGAGTTTTTTGGATGGTAGGCAGTGATGGCTCACCTCTAGAAGTATCTAGATGATTAGGGATTCAACCAATGCATGGTAAATAATGTATAAAACCCTTACCTCTTATTTTAATAATGATATCTATCCCTAGTCAGATTTGGTATGTTCCAAAAGTGATAAATGATGAAGGCAATTTTCTAAGCAAGCAAGAGGAATCTTATGCCACATTTCATGAAGTTGAATGCTTTAGAGGGATATTTATCCTACTAGATCTTTCATGGTCTAACTCACACTAATTTCCCTACATTTATAACTCATTTTATTATCATGACACTTTTCCTAGTAACTCTTGGACTTCTCTCTTCTCACTTCTCTCTCCTATTCTATAAGTAGCATCCATTTTGGTCTTTGTAATCTAATCCACACCATGTATGACAAAGCCCTAATGGAATGACATTGTCTTTTTCCTTTGAAAATTAATTCAAGTCTTGTTTTGAGTTCATGAAAAATTGTCTAAGTGTGCAAGTGATGTTTGATGATGCAAAGTGATAATTCTATATCCTTTCTTCCCTTATCCTTTCATGTTTGTGCAAAATTTCCTATTCTAATAGGTCATATAGATTGTAGTAAAATGTGTTATGCTCATTTCAAGTGTATTATTGTCCTTTTAGTTTAAAATATACCCTCTTGTTCATTTTTCTTATGTCACTTCATACATCTCACCTCTATATTGAAACACTTATGTTAGAATATTTTAGGACTTTGAAGCTAGTATTGTATGCCTTGTTTCATTATGATAGGAATATAATGGTCATGTGGAAATCATCTTGGTGTATCACCCCCTTATAATAGGTTCATTTCATGCAAGTTTATAACTCTTTTCCCCATAATCAAGCATTATACAGGTGATAAACATTTCAAGATACATTCAAGGAGCTAGCCCTTAAATTTAGAGGCTCACTTCCACCATAGGTACACCCATATACCTAGAAGTGTTCCCATGTTTCCAAAATATGGAAGAGGATTGAGAACCATTTTCTACGGTGAAATATTTGGTGACAACATGACCTATTAAATATGTTATATTATTATTGGTGGAATGGGGTTTTGAATTTTTTTCATGAACAAAGCTTTTTTTTGTCAACTTCTACTTAATAAGAGGTGTAAGTTATTATATCTCTAGTATATGTCAATTGCATTGAATTATTATTGGGGTTAGGTGTGGGTTAGGAAATTATGTATATTTATGTGGAAGTTAGGTGTGAATTAGCATTAGTGCATATTATTGTGTGTGTGTGGTTGTGGAAGTTGTATAAAAACAATGTGTTGGTTATGCCAAGGTTGACTTCTTATTAATGGCTATTGCCATTGGTTAAGGGATTGGTGTCACTAATTTTGGCTATGTGGTGGTTATGGATGAGTTTATAATTACTTATAGTTAGGTTGGGGTTGATTATTATACAAATTATTATTTTGGTTTATGGTTGGGGTGGTGAGTACAAGAGTTAGATACATAATAGTTATTAGAATCATCTAATTGAGGATTAATATATGAAGAGCTAGATGGAATACCTAGATTGGATGGTCTTTGTAACCATGGTTTTCATTGGGATACATAATATATCTACTCTTTGTATCCTATGATCACATGAATATATACTATAGTAGGATCTTCTTCCATTATGTTGGCCAGTTTGACATGGGCAACATGTAATTTATAGTCTATCTTTTTCCTTTGGCAGTCTAGATAGTATTTAGTTAGCACTTTCTTCATTTCCTCTTATTTTCTTCTCATATGGAGTGTGTTCAAATGTTTTTCCAAGTGACTTATGATGTCAAATTCCATATATCTTATTATATTTCTTACCTCCACTCAATATACCCCATTAGAATATTTTGAGGAAGATGTATGAAATGTTATGTTGTTAACATCTCCACTGCTCATTAGGTCCAATTCTTCAAAGCATTCATGCATCACTCTTTTATAAAAATCAATTTAATGGATTTTGTTTCAAGAGAGTTTTTTTTTAGACTTTTGGATACTAAACATGAACCACTCCATATAATCCTCTAATGGTTCATCCTCTATCTGCACCATTTTAAAGATATCATCTTGTCTTGAGTTTCAATCTTGGAAATAATATTGATATTTGAAGATAAATATCTCCGTAATTCTTGCTAATTGGTAATTTAATCCTTACCCAACCCCATAAACCATCTAAGGGTTTTATCTTTTAAAGTGGCTAGGAAGAATTTTAGCTTCTAAACATCCCTATTATAATCATAGCTCTAGTAAAGAATATCTAATTCAAAAAATAATATGTTTGGATCCTCATTAAATATACCTCTAAACATTTTAAGGATTGAAGGTTGGATATTATTCAAGGTGATTCTCCTATAGGAGTGCTAATAGAGAATACAAAGGTTGAGGATTCATTGGTAGTGTTTTATCTTTGGGTGTCATCCATGACCTTTTGAATAATTTAGAGACTAGAGTTTGTATGATCCAATATTAAATTATCTATAAATTTATTTATCCCAAGGTGAGTAATGAATTTTTAATTTATGAACTTATAATATAGATGTGAATCTTCTGATTGGGGGTGATGGTTTATGACTTGGAAATTATTATGGGATTTCAATGAATAGTTCTTATTGTTGAAATAATTATTATCTTAGTAAGTGTTTGGACTAAAAATTACAAATTCATTCTAAGATAAAATAAGAATTTATATATTTTCTTGAAAAGGAGTATAGGTAAGGGTGGGGGAATTTGAATACTATAATCTTAATTAGGCACTCTCTAAAATGATAGAAGAATGTCTTTTTTAGGAGTATGGTACTCTTATAGTTACTCTATACTATATTTACTTACTAATTTAGCTAAGAATTCCTCAACAATTTTTTCTTCTACTTCAGGTGAGTATAATGAACCAACTACCAGTATCCTACTCCATAATTTTACTGTTACATGTGGTTCTTTAGTTGTTATAGGTAACATTCCAATTGTAGAAGGCAATACATTAGTTATTGTAAGCATTATTTCTCATGATGTAGAAATTTCCCCAAATCCTTCCACTATGGAATAGTTTAACTTTATTGGTAAGAATACTCCCAAATGGTCATGTTCATGTTGTATACACACTTCCTTCTATTATTTATTTTTTCCTTGCCCTACAAAAAGCTAGTTCTAAAAGGAGTTTTTTTACATTTTTTCTTAATCTAGGATTGAAAATAGTTAAATTTATGATAAAAATAATAAACTCACACCTAAAATCTAGTAATTTATTTAGAATACATGAATTTTATGCTAGAAAACAAGACTTTATGATAGAAAGCAATAAATGTATACTAGAAAGTAGTAATATTTCCAAACCTTTTGGAAAGTATAATGCTTGACACCTCTGTAGAAATGATTCCAAATTTAACCACCCAAATAAGCCTAACACAATCCATTCACTGCGTATAACTTAATAAATTTATTTCATAGGGGAAACCACTTGGTCTATCAATTAAGATAATACATTTAATTATTAACTTAGGGTACATATGTATTTACAAGGTTTTGATAATAAATATACACATTAAAATATCTTACAATGCTTAATGGACTATAGATCATGCATAGGGAATCATTCTTAACAATAAATAAAGTACTCACTTTGCATAAATGTAAATTATATAATGAAACACTTGTTATTAAAGGTAAACTCACTTGTTGGAATGAAAACCCACTTGAATGGAAAGTAAATAACATATGTTGACTTGTTATTTTTCAAAGATTCCCATACTTTACTAAATACTACTTTAAAAATCATTAAAACATAATACAAATAACTTAACTACAAATATTGAAACTTAAGACTTACACAAAACATGACTTAACTCAGAAATACTTGCACACAATTGAATATGAATATCTAACTTAACAGATGGGATTGTCACAATGATTCCTCATGAAGGGACCCTCCTTAGTTGGATTTGTGTTTTATATCATGTAAATTATTATGAATTATTTACTTCAAATCAAATTTAATTCATAAAAATTATGTAGCAATGAATAGATTGCTAGAGGTGGATTACAATAAATAATCACAAGACTTTATCTCAATTCTCAATTACTATTCTATTGCTAATATTCTATACTAACTAAGCATAATTCTAAGTCTTTATTAAGTATGGATACTATTATTTTTCTTAGTTTAAAAATAAAATAAGTTTATGAGATCGATACTTATCAACTATTTCATCTAGCGTAAATAGACCAAATAAACTACAGTTATAGTAGTACAACAAACTAAAGACCATAGTTGAATAGGGAACAATGGCATTGAAATATATTATAAAAAATTTCCCTCTTCCTATATTAAATTAACCATTATAATATATACTTTAAATGGATCACCTTGAAGTAATTCACAAACCATGGCAATATTTGGAATTATCCCTATAGCTCACTACTATAGGTGATAGTTATGTGTTATATGTGCATCAATAGTTACTACAGGTGGAGTCCAAGGACTTAGTAGTTGTTATGGGTGCATAATATATTCAAAAAAATATTTTTTAAAGCTACATGTGATTTATTAGTGATAGTTAAAACATGACCATAACAATGAATGGCATTATGTATCCCATACATAAAAAGTTAAATACAAAATATCAATATAAATACATTATATATTTTGAGTGCTTATATAACAAAAAAGGATTACAAGAGGTAATTTAAAGATACAAAATGAAATATTTTTGAGGATAGGATAAAGTTTACAAGGGGGAAAATTAGGAAAATTATCGATCTCATCACATAGATGTCAGAAGTAATAATATCAAATCGTGATAAGTTGTTCACATCTCATTTTTCATAGACATTGATTATTACATTTAGTATGAAGATGAATTTTATTTCAACTTACCATCTAAAAAATAATGGTCAAATAGAGCATTTCAACCAAGTGGTGGAAGATATGTTACATTTTAATGCAATGGATAATCCTATTAATTGGAAAGAGTACCTGTTTTTAGAATAATTTTACTATAATAACATGTACCATTCTTCATTAAAAATGGCACCATTCAAAGCAATCTATGGTAAAAATTATATAACTCCATTACGATAGGATAGATTTGATAATAGATTCAATCCAAAACCAAATTATTTTCAAGACTATGACACTCGCATGTGAATCAAAGTACAAAGGCTAAAGGTAGCCTCAGATAATCAAAAGAGATATGTTGATCTCAAGTGAACTAAAGACAAATTTTAGGTTGGTGATAAGGTTTTTTTTGAGAATTCATCCTAGAAAAATCTCTATTGAATTTTATAAAGCATCCAAGTTATCTCTACGATCTATTGGACCTTTTGACATGGTTAAATTAATCAACCCTATGGCTTATAAACTATCACTTTCCCTTTCTCATTCAAATATTCATGATGTGTTTCATAGTTTTATTCTTAATATGTATGTTTCTTACCCTTCACATATTATTTATTAAAAAAAATTATAGGTGGAAGATGATTTTATTTTTCAACTGGAACCAATAAGTTTACTAAATTAGTGTAGTATTAGACATTGAAATAGAGAAATTTAGCAGGTACTGATCTTGTGGGAAAACTTGAGTGAGATGAGTGCTACATATAAATATGAAAAGTTCATGTATACCACTTACCCTCACTTTTTTAAATGAATCATCGATCCAGTGCTATTTTATAAATGGGAGGATGTAATATCCCCTTTCTAGGAAACTTTGTTTTGCATTATGTTTTTCTATTTTAATGAATTTATTAAACATTTATTATCATGAGGCATCTTAGAATAGTTGAAATATTTAATAATGAGTGTTTATTATTTAGGAACACTCCCACTTTTCAATTGATTATGATTTTTAGTTAATAAATAATTATTATTGTTATTAATTCAATTTATTGTTGTTAAATTTAATAAAAATACCTTGAAAGGTGATCCCTATGTGTTTATGGTTGGCATAGTTCTATTTAAATGTCAAACTAGCTATAAGATAGATAAATTAAACCTATGGATCACTTCACAAAATTCTACTAAAACTATCACCAATGCTTAATCTTACATTAAGATGGAAAATTAAGGCCCATGTCTAGGTAACATTTTTTCATTATATGATTTTAAAATTATTTCATCAATAATAAGCCTTTGACAAAGGTAAATTTTGTTCACAATTTTCTATGAGTTGAAAATATCATTAAATTATCCAATGAAATAAGTCAAAGATCTCACCATTCATTGGGAATTTTTTAATTAAAAAGGTGATTGAATCACCTAAGGGGAAAAATCCCCCACCACATGGACCATGGCACTTGTGCATTGATTAGAAAACCATGGGAAAGACCCTAACATGTTAGGGTAATATAAATTATTTTTTTAAAAATGTTATCAAGTTGTTTATAAGTGTTAAATCTACTCAAGTTGAGTTAGGGAAAATGGGGCAAGTTAGGGTAATGAAAATATTTGTTGAATTTATAAAAGCATCATTGTTGAGGATGGGCACAATAGGGGAGTCAAAAACCTATAATTTTTTTTAATCATAAATCTCTTAGACTTCAACTTTAGTCCACTCAAACATGATTACTAAAAGTTAGGCCATGCAAATAGTAAGGTAAATGAAAATGTGGACTTTTTTCTAGTTTTCCATGACTATTTGAGGACATGTTTGCATGCAAGGTCATCCTTGAATTTTATTTATTTTTTATGTTGATTTGGGAATAATTACATGAACAAATTTTTCATTTTGGGAATGGAATATCTGCATAATCTTTGAGTAAAATATGGATTAGGGCTTGTTATTAAAACCCTATCCATGCCCACCTTGCAGGAGATAGATAAATTACACCTATGGATCACTTCACAAAATTCTACTAAAACTATCACCAATGCTTAATCTTACATTAAGATGGAAAATTAAGGCCCATGTCTAGGTAACATTTTTTCATTATATGATTTTAAAATTATTTCATCAATAATAAGCCTTTGACAAAGGTAAATTTTGTTCACAATTTCCTATGAGTTAAAAATATCATTAAATTATCCAATGAAATAAGTCAAAGATCTCACCATTCATTGGGAATTTTTTAATTAAAAAGGTGATTGAATCACCTAAGGGGAAAAATCCCCCACCACATGGACCATGGCACTTGTGCATTGATTAGAAAACCATGGGAAAGACCCTAACATGTTAGGGTAATATAAATTATTTTTTTAAAAACGTTATCAAGTTGTTTATAAGTGTTAAATCTACTCAAGTTGAGTTAGGGAAAATGGGGCAAGTTAGGGTAATGAAAATATTTGTTGAATTTATAAAAGCATCATTGTTGAGGATGGGCACAATAGGGGAGTCAAAAACCTATAATTTTTTTAAATCATAAATCTCTTAGACTTCAAATTTAGTCCACTCAAACATGATTACTAAAAGTTAGGCCATGCAAATAGTAAGGTAAATGAAAATGTGGACTTTTTTCTAGTTTTCCATGACTATTTGAGGACATGTTTGCATGCAAGGTCATCCTTGAATTTTATTTATTTTTTATGTTGATTTGGGAATAATTACATGAACAAATTTTTCATTTTGGGAATGGAATATCTGCATAATCTTTGAGTAAAATATGGATTAGGGCTTGTTATTAAAACCCTATCCATGCCCACCTTGCAGGAGACAATCAGTAAGAAAGAAAACTTGTGGGGAGATAAATTTTTGAAAAGATAAATAAAGAGGCAACTGGGATTCCATTGTTTAAGTAAATAATTAATGTTATTGCTCTTTATAGGCAAGTAAAGGGGTAAAATTCTCATGGGTTGGAAGAGATTAAATGTGGGTTTTTTTATACTTGTTTTTATTTTGTTTTAAAATGAGGGTCTACCTTAAATATGCAATTATAGAACACGATTTTAATTTTTATAAATTAATGGATTTATATGTATGGATGTGTGGTTGAGTAGAGGTTGTAGTTTCATTACTACCCTTGTTCTTGGAGTACCATATATTAATTTGTTACTATGAAAACCTTATTTTTTTAATAACCCTTGTTACTTGATGGAAATGAGAATTAGTAGTTGGAATATCTTATTTCAAGTAATTTTTGGTTTTTAATCTATTGACATAACCTTTGACCCATATGGACTAGGGGGTGAGAATTGGTTCTCACTGGTAGGCTCATAGGAATGATCCTTAGGCTGAAGCACTTCAAAGCTATATGAGTTTTATATTCATATTAACACAACCATGTGTTATAAATAAATAAATTATATTAATTGTAGCTTTTTATTGTAGTTTTTTAATATGACTTGGGGATAATGTTAAATGCATTACTAATTGAAGTTCTGGTTGCATATACAATTCTCTTCTTATTTTAAAAACATGAATGTGGTTGTGTTGTGTTTCGGTGGTTATTCATTTTCATAATATTGATGGTTTTACATTGCATCAATATAGTGGAAGTATAGTTTCATTATAGTTGTTCATTTTCATTGAAATGATGATTCTACATTACATCAATATGGTGGTAGTATACTTTCATGTTGGTTGTTCATTTTCATCATATTGATAGTTGTAAATTGAATATAAATAATGGCGTGATGTTGCATCAAATAGTGGTTGTAAATTTGAATTATGACTCTGAATTTACATGATATTGATGGTTATACATTGCATCAAAATAGTTATTGAACATTGTATCAAATATTGGATGTACATTTACATTGCAGTTATTATTTTTTCGGATATTAAGAAGCTATGTGTTTGTCATTTCAAATGGATTTTTGGTTTAAATAGAAACATACTAGATGTAGCTTTCAATTGATTTATTAATAAAGAGATGAGTGTTTTCATTTTAGAAGAATCTTGGTTTCAAAAAAAGGTATGATCAGTTGTATTTGTCATCATATTGATTTATGTAGTTGTGTGTTATCATTCTAGATGGTTCTTAGTTTTAATAAAATGTGTGAAAACTATATATTACATTTAATCTACCATTATAGACTTTTAATTTATCATTTTAAGATATATTATTGGTTTCAAAATAATGTATCCCACTGTATCTTATCATTTCCTTATTGATTTGGATGTGGGAAAAAAAGACTTGGAAGAAGTATGGTTATTTTATGATTCCATTTTTAGTTTGTTGCACTTTTATCTCAATGATATTATGGGTTGGGTGCTTTAATGGTTAGAAAAATAAATCATGGATCTTTGATGAAATTTATCTTCTAATAAAATTTAAATTATTGTATTGAAATTCCATTTGGCTAAAGTAGCTAAATTCATGGGCATGCTTCTGTATGTTAGGTATATAGATGATGGTTGTACTTAGCATTGGCTAGATTCATGTAACTAAATAAATGAAGTTGTAGATTATCTTATGGTGTTTTGAGCATGGTTTTACTTTTTTTTGGTTGGATTATTGAAAATAAATACATACAATTGTAGCTTACACAGTGGTATTTTAAGCATAATTGTAATTTACTTAAGTAACAACTTTACTAATGTTATTTTTTTGACCTTAAATTATCCATTTCCTTATGCTTTTCTTAAATTAGTACTACATCATAATTATTTATCTAATGTGGGTCATGGGTGATAAGATAATGAAAAATTTCATAAGTACCATCATTTATAAATGTGGATAATAGATTTAGCATGTGAAATAATCAAGTGGGAAGCAATAGCCATTATTCTACTTTATGTTTCCTCATTGTTTGTGAATTTTTTTGTAAATTATGATCTAAATATGATTAGATTATTTAATTTCTATATTGAACCAATGTTTAAATTAATGCAATTATTATACTTGTTGAATTAATTGTAAATAGTTTCATTACTACAATTCATCTAAAAAAATTATCTAGATAATTTTGAGGTTGGATTGTGAGAAATCAACTTCTTTATCTTGAACCTCTTCATTTAGATAACCATGTGGAGAGTTTGAAAATTAATTGTGAAATCATTACCTAACATATTACCAACATGTTTGATGAGGTAAAGGGGTACAAATTTAAGGATATTAGATCTCAAAATATTATTTACTTATGTGCCACATAACTACATTGGGCCCAGATCCTAGTTATGGGTATGTATGACAACCATGAGGTGAAAATAAATGTTTCTTTTATTAGGGGTTATCCCTATAATTTAGTATAAAAGATTAAGATTTTAATATAACTCAATTTTTACTTTTGACTTGGTTTTTGGCTAAATTTTTTTGCTTTAGGACTATGTATTATCTCAAGAAGAGTTGAAAAGTATTATTGTACTTGTTAGATAATGACAATGTATTTAAGACTATGAAATCTTGGAAAGACATGTTTTTAAGTGTTTTAGAGTTGTAAATTATGTCATGGTGATTTCATGGAGGTTTCTTGGTGAGTGGATGAATTTCCTTGATATCTTAAGTGACAATGACAAAGTGTGCAATGTGTTTGTCCTAGTATGCTTGAAGTATGCTTTGTTGATCTTCAATTTTAACATGGTTTGAGATGATTAGGGATGAGTTTGGACTATTAAAAATGTGTAAGGGGTCTTATAAGAATTCAAGAATGATTTGAGTGTTTATGTTCATGAGTGTATTTCATCTAGTTGATCATTGTTTTCATCTAGACATTTTGGGTCTAGTGGTAGAAAATCTGAGTAGGCAGTTTGCTGACATCACCATTACCACATGTGGATGAGTTAAGGGGAGTTGGTCATATGGTTGTGATCACATTTTTCATAAATATTATTATAAAAATTATATCAATTCATATGACTAAGTGTGATAAAATATATGAAAGTGAAAATTTGGGCTCTCAGGCAGTTTGACAGTGTTTTCCCATACTTAGCCAGATTTAAGTGAGGCAAGAAAGAGCCAAGTAAGCATTTTGATGTTGTTATATTTTGCACATGTGAAGGTGTGAGGAGAAAATGATCATATGGGTTTATTTTTTTTTTCCTAGTTTATTTTATGTAAATTATATATCATGTGATGAAGTACATCAAAATATATGCATGTGTAAAATTGGCCTTTCAAGCAGTTTTTGACATAGTTGGCTCTACCATAGAAAAATTTGAGTGAGTAGATTAATGGAGATATATCTCACACATGTTAAGGTTTCAAGACTATTTTGAATATTTTTTGGATTATCCTATATGAATATATCATATGGTCTAAATTTTAAATCATGCATCTAAGCGTAGCAAAATTTATTGAGGTCCAAGGTTGGCCTTCCAAGCAGTTTACAAAGGTCCCCATACTTAGAAAAAATTTTAAAGGGTAAAGACCAGGACCAAATAGAGATCCTAAAGCTCATGGTTGATAATAAATATTGATTTAATGGTTCATGTAACATGATAAATACCTATCTGATCCATAAATATCAATGGTGCACATTGAGTCAAGGTTGTAAGATTGAACAAGATGAGGTCAATTGTTCAAAGTTTAATGTCAAGCAAAGATAAAGATCAAGATTTTTCAAGGGATAAAAGGTGAGTGGGTATTCATACTAATAAATATAAATGGTTCACATTAAATTAAATAGGTTAAAGTGACATTTGTCTAGCATTACTAAAGTGAGGACAATCTCAAAGAGATCGATGGAGCATATGAGGTCAAAGTTGCAAGATTGTATGAGATAAGGTCAATTGTTAAAAGTTTAAAATTTGGGTATTAGCACACTATGAATTAAATTTTGAATAATATCAATGATTTAATGTTAATATGAATATGTGAGAGCACGAGATGTGATCATAGTGACCAAATTTTAACTGTGACCATTTACATTTGAATATTTGAGTTTAACAAAGGAAAAACTAATGCTTTATATTTTGGCCAAATAAAAATAGAATTTGATCATGATATAAAAAGAGAATTTGTATAATATTCCAAGGTTCATATATAAATATATATTTTATGATCTAAAAGTGTGTATAGTCAAAGTTATTAGGGTTCAAAGTTGACTATGTTTTTGTGAATGAACTGTAAGTGACCTGAGAAGGTTAATTAAGCTTGTGTTGATGTTGTTTCAATGTTTCATGATGAATTATCCATTTGAGAGTGTTTTAAACTTGATAAGGATAATATATATGGATTTTGGATGTGTTATCAATCTATCTTGAGTGTGAACAATGCTTAAGAATTTGATTGTGCTCATTCATGATGTTCCTATGCACTAGGTCAGTGTTTGATTTGATTGAGCATATGCAGATGTGAAAAAAGATGATTTTGATCATTTGAGAAAGAATAAGGGGTAGTTTAGAGTGGAATTATGTATTTTTAAATGGTCCTGTGTTTCTATTTTTCTCTATGAAGTGTTAAATGGGTGAATAGGTCTCCATGAGACCTATAAGAGATACAAGGGCCTAATTGAAAGGTGTAGCTAATTAAGGGTGACCCATGGGTGCTATGGCCAACCTATATGGATTTTTTTAAGATGTGTATTAATGTGAGAGATGCCTTAAATATTAATTCATGATTAATGGATGACCAAGATTTTGTTAATCATGAATGTTCTATAAATAATGAAACCAAAAATGATGGTTTCTAGACTTGTATGAGGAGAGTGTGCGAGAATTGTGGATTAAAAGAGAGGGAGAGTGCCTAGTAGATGAGTTGATGAGTAGAGTAGATTGAAGACTATTTGTATGACCTGTAAGTCATGTTTTTGATGTCATAATAGTCCTCTTGAAAATTGAGGATGAGCAAAGAGGTCTAGGGTGATCTAAAAGGTGGCTTTGGATACATTGAGTGTTTAGAGTTGAAGTGAGCTAATATTATTTGTATCTCCATCAGATTGGTAGTAAATTAGTGTTTGGGAGATGTTTTTTTCATAGTTTTTGTTTTGATATCTCAAAATCTGAGGGGTTTTAGCCTCCTTGGAAGGTGGAACTTGCGAAAGGTCTAGTTGTTGTGGCAACTCAGCTAGATAGGTATTGCAACACCTTGTGGGATTATAGTCTCACTAAATAAGAGATGGCAGTTCCTTGATCAGTTACATCTAGTCTAAATTGGTTCTTTTTATTATATTATAGTAGTCCAATTATAGGTCATAGTGGGTTTTTTCCCCTAGAGGGTTTCCCACATATGTCATGTGTTATGTGCTTGATCTTGCATTGTCTCTCTTGCTCATTACTATGAATGTTGTGTATGATTCATGAATGCTTATGGTAATTTATTAATAGTTTAAAAAGTTTTTATTTGAATTTGGATTATCTAAGCTCTTTGATTCACCCCCCCTTAGTGATTGTACCTATAATAATTTGTATTAGATTAGGTCATTTGGTAAAGGCTTGACAACTTAAAAATAATCTAAGGTACAATATGGGTAGTCATTAAGGAGGTTTCTCTGCTAAGTAAGCATCAATGTTCAATGGATCCAATTATGATTTTTGGAGTGAAAAAATGAGGACCCAGATCATGTGCCTAAGGTTTGACATTTGGCAATTTGTTGTGGATGGTTATTCTACACCTATTATTCCTCCATCTAATGTTACAGATAATAATTTGTTTGATAACAATTCTAAGTAAATGAATTCTATCACTTGTGGTCTTTCAAAGATTGAATACACCAAGGCAATCCATTATATATCTACCAAATAAATGTGAGATAAATTGAAGATAATATGATCTAAAACTCAAGGGTTTTGGTCGAAATATATTTTAAGAAACAAAAATAATAGAATTATAATAATGCTATCTCTGAGAAGAGATGTTTTATTGCTAAAAAAATTGTAGATACAAACATATGCTTATCTTTGGGAAGAGATGTCTAATCTCCTTCTCAGAATACATATTTATTTATACATATTTTGAAGGCATAAGGATGATGTGTAATGTTACCATTATCAAGGGATATGAATTGGTTTGATTTCCATGATTTAAAACAACACAAAATTTGAGAAATTACTATTTTTAGAAACTTTCTATTCTTAGATATCACTATTAAAATTAAAAATTTGAGAACTTCCATTGGATTTTAGAGGGTTAAAAACCAATAAGAATATATTGGTGTCATCTCATCACATTATCCTCATTCTTAGCTTTCTAATAGTTTGAATGGGGAGTCAAATAGAGTTATGGTTCAAAAGTTGTGGCTCTCTGAAGTTCTACCACCAATTGGGGTAGAACCATCACCCAAATTGTCAACTGAAATGTTTCCTAGATCATAATATATGAAGTATATTAAAATTTTAAGTTGTAAAAGTTTCATACTCACTGAATACAATTTGAGATTCTCAAGATGAAGGAAGAAGATTTTGTGGTATCTTTTTTGTAGAGATTTGATGAGATTGTGAACATCATAAAAGGTCTTGGAGAGAACCTTTGAAGAGGATACTATATTTAAAAATGTATTAAGGTATCTATCTCTCAAGTTTGATCTAAAAGTGTCTACTATAGAAGAAATTTTTGATCTTACTCAGTTGAAGATGGATGAATTGCATGGTATTCTTACTGTATATGAGATGAGAGTAAATGATGATATATCACTGAACAAGGAAGCAACATTCAAGATAGAGATGAAGCCAAAGAATAAGTTCCATGGTAAGAAACCTAAGGAGGTTGAACTAATTGATTTGTTTACAAATAAATTAAAAAACATTCTAGGCAAGTATAAGGTTAAACTACCCTTCAAATGATTTAATTGTGGAGAGATGGGACATTTTGATAGAAAGTGCCCTCATAAGCATGATGATGAAGAACATGGTTAATACTAAGATGAAGACAAGAAGACATATAGGAATAAAGGATTCATAAATTATAAAAACAACAAGAAATCCTTCAAGAACAAGAAGTGTCTCTACACCAATAAATATTGTAGCTAATTAGATGAGAGTAAAGACAATGACTTAGATTTTTATCATGAAGATGATGGCCCTATTGAAGATGAACATCTTTTCATTATTGAGGAAGGAATTTTCTCACCTCAAAATGAGTCTACTTGGATTGATTCATATGTTGATGAAGATGAGGTGGACTATGAGAATGCATTAAAAAAAACTCTTAAATAACTAAAGATTGAGAAGAAGATTAACAAGAAGATGAAGTCTTAACTCAAAGACTATGAAGAATGATTTAGTGTGTATGAGGAAAGAATAAATAAAGACACAAAAGAGCATGAATATATAGTCAAGCATCTCAATTTCCAATTGGACATCCTATTTAAAAGCCTAAAAGCTAAAGAATATGAATGTTTAAGGTATGTTTCTAAAATGAGTCTTTGAAAAATGAGTTAGAGAAGTCTACAATTAAGGTGAAAGCATTTGTCAAGTGTGATAAGAGTTACAATGATCTAGATAATCTCATAAATAGTCAAAATTTTGATAGTGAAAGATCTAGATTGGGTTTTAATGAAGATTCCAAAGTTGCTTCTCAAGTTTACATGAAGGTCAATGAGAATAAGGTGGTTCAGCCCTTAATGGTCACCAATCAGTCAAGAAATGATGGCGCAAATAGATTGAAGACAAATAAGGCCATACAATCTAATGCCATGAGGTATGAAACTTTCAATGGTTACTATTTTACATGTAATCAATTTGGGTATAGAGCTAGAAAATGTAAGAGACCTATTAGAATTGAACTTGCATTGAACTATGATGGGGGTCATTAGTCAAAAAGTGTAAACAAAGTTAAGTGATTCAACTGTCTTGATGCGGGACACTTTAAAAATCATTGTCCACATAAGATTAGATAAGGTGAGTCCTCTTCAAAAGGAAGAGGTTGTTTTTTTTGTCATGACATAGGACACATTGAAATTTTATATCCAAACAAGGTAAGACAAATTGTATTTTCATCAAGGAGTATTATTTGCTACAACTGTGAAAAGATTGGCCACATTGCTAAGTTCTACAAGCAAAGGCCATTAAGTCAAAATAAGTTTAATTAGGATCCCAGAATACAAGGAAGAAGACAAGTTAAATCATGAAAACCAAAGGTGGTAAGTGTGAGTCATGATGAGTCTTCAAGTCCAACTAATATTTTTACTATGGTGGAGAATGCTACAGAAGTTGAACAGTACCAAGGGCTCTCATTGTCTGCTCATATTATGAATAAAGAGACCAAGCTCAAGGAGAAGACCAAGGTACTAGTTGAGTATAGTCCTGAGGTGAGTATGGTTCCAAGAGAACATTGCGTTGTTGCTAATCATGTATCATTTAAAGAACATCAATTTTCAATACCTGGTGATGAGGTTCCAAACTGCAAGGAAGATTCTAAAAATGAAAAGGTATGTCATAAATCTATGTTTTCTCTATGTATTGTCAATCCAATCATAGAAGAGAAGTATAACATTGTATTTGATGCACATGTTACTTCTATTAAGCCTAAGAATAAGAAGAATAAGAACTATAAGCATCATATGACTAAGGAGGAGAAGGAATATGAGGAGTTTTGGGTAACTCCTAGTTTCACATTATTTTAGGACATTGTGAAGTAGGATGTCTCTACCTATGCTTCTTAGGAGACATATTTATTGTGGAGAATCAAGTTTGTCTTCTCAAGATGATAATGCCAATTAGAGAAGGTCTTTGGTTAAGGGGGAGGAACAAGATCATGATCTTGTTCCAGAGATTTGTGAAGGAGCTATAATACAAGGTCAAAATGAATGTTTCTAGGTGGCCTAATGAGATTGATGCATTGTCAAGAAGAGTTTAGTGCTTAAAAAGGTCTATGCACATATTTATGATGTGATCTAGGTTTTTTTTGGGTCTAAAGGTATGTTGAAGTTAAGTTGAATATTTTTGAGTACTCTCAGTTTTATCAGTTTTGGCTCAAGGGCAAGCATACCTAAAATGGGTTATAAAATGTGTGTGTTCCCAAAGGTATGGAGGATCAAATATTGGTCTATAAGTGTGTGATGGTTATCTATAGGTGTGAAAGAAGTTTTAGAGGCATACATTGACCAGAATAAGGTTTTTTGACCTTATTTGTTTTGAGATTTTAATGTTTTAGGCTATGCTAGAAAAGTGGTTTATGTTATGATATGAGATATACAAATTTTAAATTGGTTGAATGGGCCAAATATGTTATCAAATCATGATTCATAGAGATTTTAAGGTCTTTGATTCTCAAATAATTTAAGTTTTTGTCAATTTTAAGGCCTAATTAGCATGTTGGTTTTAGAAGGAAGTATGTTGCATAGGATGATCTAGGTGATGAGAGTTAGTGTGCTTGAATGGGCATATGAGAGTGCTCTATATATGAAGTATCAATAATTGATAATGTGTCTACTAAAATTTGTGGGATCTGTAAGTCCCAGATAGGGTTATAAGGAGACTGGATAGGCCTTGTAAGAAGAAGAGTGATTTGTGTTCAGTTTCACCAAAAGAGAAAGGTATCAGTGTTTCTAGGAGAAATCTCAGGTTATTTTAGAGCATTTTTTTATTTGATTAGTGGCATGAAGTTTTGTTTATGGTTCTTATGGTTTCTTGAGATAGAAGGCTTGTAAGCCAGCATGGTGATTCTTCATGGTGTGTGGAGATTTGAAGATTGTCAAGAGGTGAAATTACTTATAAATATTAGGGGGAGTACATCTTAGATATTTCCTAGTGAGTTCCATTATATTTTAGTGTTTTGTGTGTTATTTCTTCATTGGTTGCAGTGCTTGGCTAAAGAGAGTGTTGGCATGGAGTAAGAGGAAGTTGTCAAGGCAAGAAGAGGTTAAATCAAGGTAAGGGGGATATTGTAATGTCTTTATAATATTGTCTTATCTTGTTAGTATTCTTTTTAGGTCCTTAGGATCAGTTGGTGCCCATTTTTTCATTGTGTCAAAGGACGAGAAAGTTCCTAATTTGGTAGTGCTTCAAGAGAGAGGAGGAATGTGAGTTGTATATTACTATATGATGGTTATTAACATCAGTGAAAAGGGAGAGATTTTTAGAGAGTTATAAATGATGTCATGGTTATGTCATAGAGTTGTCTTAGTGAGTGGATGAAGTGCCTTGATAGCCTAAGTGACAATGACAAAGTGTGTAATGTGTTTGTCTTAGTATGCCTGGTTGATCTTCAGTTTTGGCATGGTTTAAGATGATTAGGGATGAGTATGGATTATTGAGCATGTGAAAGGGGTCTTATCAGAAGTTAATAATGATTTGAGTGCTTGTGTACATGAGTTTATTTAATCTAGTTGATCATTTTTTTCATCTAGACATTTTGGGTCTAGTGGCAAAAAATCTGAGTAGGCAATTTTTTGACATCACCATTGCCACATGTGGATGATTCAAGGGGAGTTGGTTATATGGTTGTGATAAAATATGTGAATAGATATTACACACTAAATATAATTTCATGAAACTAATCATGATAAAGTATATGCAAGTGTAAATTTGGGCTCCCAGGCAGTTTGATAGTGTTTTCCCATAGCCAAATTTGCATGAGGCAAAAAAGAGCCGAGTAAGCATTTTGATGTTGTTATATTTTTCATAGATGAAGGTGAGAGTATAAAAAAAAATTGTTAATTTTTTTTCCTATTTTGTTTTTTCTAAATTTCAGATCATGCAATGAATTACATTAAAAGATATGTATGTGCAAAGTTGGCCTTTCAGGCAGTTCTTGACATAGTTGGCTCTATGGCAAAAAAATATGAGTGAGCAAATTAATGGAGTTATATATCACACATGTGAAGGTTTTAGGATAATTTTTACATATTTTTGGATTATAATATATGAATATATCATATGGTCCAAATTTCATATCATGCGTCTAATCACAACAAAAGTTATTGAGGTCCAAAGTTGGTCTTCCAGACAGTTTGTAAAGGTCCTCATACTTAGCCAAATTTGTGAAGAGTAAAGACCAAAACCAAATAGAGATCATAAAGATCATGGTTTATTTTAAATATTTATATAATGGTGCATTTTTCATGATAAATACCTATCTGATCCATAAATATTGATGGTGCACGTTGAGTCAAGACTGTAAGATTAAATGAGATGAGGTCAAATGTTCAAAGTTTAACGTCAAGAAAAGATAAAGATTGATATTATTTCAAGGATAAAAAGTGAGTGGGTGTTATTAATTATTAAGATAAATGGATTGAATTAAATTCAAGAGGTCAAAGTGATATTTGTCTATCATGACTAAAGTGAGGACAATCTCGAAGAGATCGATGGAGCGTATGAGGTCAAAGTTGCCAGATTGCATGAGATGAGGTCAACTATTCAAAGTTTAATATTTTGGAATTGGTGCACTATGAATTAATTTTGGAATAAAATTGAAGGTTTGATTTTAATATAAATATTTGATAGCATTATATGTGATCATAGTGACCGAAGTTTAACTGTGACAGTTTGCATTTGAATATTTGAGTTTAACAAAAAAAAAAGTAGTACTCTATATTTTGCCCATATCTTTTGATACAAGTAGAATTTTCTCATCATATAAAAATAAAATTTGTATAATAATCCAAAGAACATCTTTAAATATATATTTTATTATCTTAATGTGTGTATAGTCAAAGTTATGAAGGTTCAAAGTTGACTGTGTTTTCATGCATGAAATGTAAATGACCCAAAAAGGTTAATCGATCTTGTGTTGATGATGTTTTGATGTTTCATGATTAATTAGACATTGGAGAGTGTTTTAAACTCCATTATTATCATATATATGGATTTTAGAGTTGTGATCAATTTATCTTGAGTATGAACAATGCTTAATAAGTTGACTATGTGTTCATTCATGATGTTCCTATGTACCAGGTCAGTGTTTGAGTTGATTGAACATATGCATAGGTAAGAAGAGATTAATGTGATCATTTGAGTGTGAATAAGGAGTAATTTAGAGTGAACCTATGTATTTTTAATTTTTCTTATGTTTCTATTTTGATGAAGTGCTAAATGGGTGAATAGGTCTTCATGAGACCTATAAGAGCTACAAGGGCCTGATTGAAAGGTGTTGCTACTTAAGGGTGACCCATGGGTGATATGGAGAACCTATGTTGATTTTTTTTATCCATGTAATACTATGAGATATTCCTTAAATATTAAGGCATTCCTAATGGCCTACCAATATGTTGTTAATCATGACTACTCTATACATAATGAAACCAAAGATAATGGTTTTTTCGAGTTGTATGAGAAGAGTATGTGAGAATTGTGGAGCAAAGGAGAATGAGAGTACCCAATAGATGAGTTTATGAGTATAAAATATTGAGGACTATGTGTATGACATATAGGTCACTTTTTTGATTTCATAATAGTGCTCTTACAGATTGAGGATGAGCGAAGAGGTCTAGGGTGATCCAAAAGGTAGATTTGGATGTATTGAGTGTGCAGAGTTGAAGTGAGATAATATACTTTGTATCTCCATAAGATTGGTATGAAATTGGTGTTCATAAGATGTGTTATTCATAGGTTTTATGGAATCTCAAATTTTAATGGGTTTTATCCTCCTTTTAAGGTATAACTTGCTAAAGGTCTAGTTGGTGTGGTAGCTCAGTTAGACAAGTGTTGCAACATCTTATGGGATTATAGTCTCACTAAATAAGGGATGGTAGTTATTTGATAATTTATATTTGGTCTAAATTGGTTCTTGTTATTATAGGATAATAGTCCAATTACAAGTTCCAGTGGGTTTTCCCCCCTAAGAGGGTTTCCCACATATGTCATGTGTTATATGTTTGATCTTGCATTGTCTCTCTTGCTCATTGCTATGAATTTTGTGCATGCTTCATGATTGATTGTGGTAATTGATTAAGAGTTTGAAAGGTTTTTATTTTAAGTCGGATTATCTAGGCTCACTGATTCACCCCACGCCCCCTCTTAGTGGTTAACACACACACACACACACACACACACACACACACACACACACACACACACACGAGATCATGTTGTTTACTATTTATGTGCATTGGTTTTTCTAGATAATATTAGATAGTGTTTACTAATGATATTTATCATGTTGAGTTGTAATTGTTAGATAATTAATGTCATGATAAGCTACAAATAATTGAATGTTGTAAGATTTTAATTTTTTAAGTTAGAAATAAATTCAATAACTTTAATAAGATAATTGTATAATTTTAAATGATTAAAAACAACAAAGAATAACAACTCAAGGAAGACCTCGATGTAGGGATTAATTATTAAGGGTCCAAGTTGTAAATAAAACTAATAATAACTTCTTAAGTTCACTTTAGTAAATATAAAATTCAATAATTAGTTTTAACCTTATGTATTAAACATTTTCTATTAGTAACTATCCTAAATAAATCTAAATAAATGAACTTAACAATTTAATGATAATTTGGTTATAAATCACCATATATCAAAGGGACTTGTGTCTACAATAATAACAAATGATGATGAAAATTTCTAATCACAATGTTGCAAGTTGAGGGATATCTTCCCTAATGAGAGTAGGAGCTAATGGATTTGGAAGCCTTCAACAAGATCAAGATAAGTTATTTTCTCATTCCCTTATTAACAAGGATCAAACTCAAAATTCACATAAATGAACTAGAGCATGATCACATGAAAATATCAAGAAATCTAAGGGTGACATGTGGGATAAATTTACTTTGATACAGGCTTAGTTATTTAATCACAAGGTGGTTTGTTTATAGTTTAGACCTAATCAATTATCGCTAAGTTGATAAGTGTCATACAAGTACATTTCTAACCCTTAACCAAATTAATATGGTGTACATGTAGGTGAATTAAATCATTCCTCAATGTTTTAAGTCGTCTTGAAATGAGCATTCCATGCATAATTATTAAGAAAAATTAAAATTGAGGCTTAGTTTTGGGGTCTCTATACAAAAATATAAAGCTAAAATATCATAATACTAGAAATAGTTTGTGAGTCTTTACTAAAGATTAACTAATGCATAGAAATAATGCATATTCAATAAAGCTGATTTTTCTAAGTAATAAGGATCCATTAGAAGTCTATCTACATTAAAATTAATTGAAGGAAATGGAGTAAATGCTTCTCTCTTATTTAATTAAATCTTTGATTATATTATGTTTACTACTTATGTTTATAAATAGTTTAATGTCTGGTATGAAAACATGAATTAAAAGGAATAACCATTGGTTAGGCATCAGTTTAATGATGGTATGAAGATAAGAATGAAATAAAATAATCATTGGTTGGGGGTACAAACTAAATGTGCTCATGAATTTAATCCAAATCAGAAAGAATTTCAAGAAAGTTGTAGGTGACATAACATCTCTTGAATTGATAGACCTATATTTGGGGGGGTTTGTTGATGATGTTGATGACAGAAAAAAGTTATGTAGGTTTTGATAAAATAGAATGTAAAGCTACCTTTTCATAAATAAAATAACCTCCATGAATTTGTCGGTTGTTTCTAAAATAAAACAAAAAGTAATACCTATGGACAAAAACTAATTATGGATCATGTATATGCATGAAGAAAAATCTATAGTGGTTAGCTGGTACTCTTCAAAATATTTTTGCACCTTTTAGAATGACCTTTACCCTTACAAATATTGTCAACACACGAATGCCTCTAAAAAATAGACATGAGTATAGTAGCAATAGAAGTGGAGAATTATATCATTTCTATTGACATTATTATTGGATTCATCTTTATTAGTTTAATTTCTATGGATCTTCCCTTGCAAAAACATAATTTTTTCCATATTATTATAAAAATAAGATTGTTTCTTCTTCATGGTTGAAAAATATAGTTTGTATTAAGAATTAGTAAGAATTTTTTAAATATTATTATAAAATAAGATTGATTCTTTCTTATGACTAAAACATATAATTTGTATTGAGAATTAGTAATATTTTATTGAAATGCCAATAAGATGTAGAAAATTTGGTCATGTCTAACCTCACCGAAGTTTAAATCTCATAGGGTGTTATACGTCAGTTGTGGTTGTTTTCATTTACTCAATGGTATCAAGTATTAAAGTAGTAGCAATTTATATTGGTTTATAAAACTCATCTACACATTATGAACCTTAATAAATTATAATTAGGTAATAAGTAAATTTAAATCTAAAATTAAAAAACAATATCCATGCGCTTGTGGTGGAATGGTAAAAAGGTATACAACATTAAATGGTTCTCTCAATAAAATCTAGATAATATTGACAACAAGCTATCCTAAATCACATTTAAGGTAGTCAAGATGAAATTTTATAAATAGAAAGTTAAGAAAAAAATTTAAAAAAATTAAAAAAGAAAAAGGAAAAAAATGTTACATGAAAGATAATGTTATTTGACTATAACATTGGATATTTTTATATTGTCAGATCATTTTAAATTAAAGTTTAAGTAATTGTATTATCTAAAAATTTACCCAAGTCTCCATGTGCTTGTGGTGGAATGGTAAAAAGGTATACAACATTAAATGGTTCTCTCAATAAAATATAGATAATATTGACAACAAGCTATCCTAAATCACATTTAAGGTAGTCAAGATGCAAGTTTACAAATAGAAAATTAAGAAAAAATTTAAAACAAATCAAAAACAAAAAATAAAAAAAAGGTTACATGAAAGATAATGTTATTTGACTATAACATTAGATATTTTTATATTGTCATATCATTTTAAATTAAAGTTTAAGTAATTGTAGTATCTAAAAATTTACCCAAGTCTAAAAAATGGACCTAAGAATCCATTATTTTATAAATTTTCAACTAAAAAAAATGAGGATTTTGTATATAATAAAAAAGATGAAAACAATGATAAAAAAGTAATAAATATTTTTTTATAAAATTTCTTTGTGTTTATATATGTGTATTTAATCGATATTGATGTGTACTTTACATATATTTAAGCTGGCCCAAAATTAAGTGTGGCCCTTAAGCTTCCCTAATTTGTCTTAAAATTATAAATATGATCCATGCATAACCTCTCAATATACTAAAAATGTATGTAAGACTTAAAATATTATTACTCAATCTAAGAGAACATATTTAAAGGAAAAAATTTACTAAGTAACAAATAATATTATTGGGTAAAGGTTTAAGATGTAAATGTAGACCAGTTTTCATGGCTCCTTGAATTAGTATTTTTTGGACCACTTATTTGTTAAATCAAAGGTGAGATATCTATTTATAATTTAAATCTATAGGTTACCAAGAAATAAACCTCTTATTTTTTCTAACCTTCTATCCTATATAAGCATTACTGAAGTGATTTCCATATGCAAACCAACCTTACTTGCATAAATAAAGTAAGGTATGTGTATACCATTGATAAACTCTAAAATTAAAAATTCATAATTTTATACATATTTTTTTGTCAAAATATTTCCACCCATTCCATACTCAATATTAAATACAATGATTATTAATTGTTAATTCATTTTAAAAACTAATACAAAAGACTAAAACTAGCCAATGACAACATATATTGTAATAATATAATAGTGTACTTGGTGGAATGTAGCTTTGAGTGTGATTTTTGAAGTCAATGGATCCATTAAATTACCAAAGAAATAGTTTTGAAATTCTAAAATATTCTATGAAGTTGTGTCATCCCTTAATAACACATTATTAGAGTTTAGGTAATGGTGAATCACTGGCACAAAGAAATGATGATGCAAATATGACATTCTTTGTGCTATCTTTATTGTTAATCAATATTTAAAATTAATTATTCATTCATTTTGTTCCAAGGATGTATTCATCTCTCCAAAATTCCATTTAACATGAATGGAATAACCAATGCTTTAAAATTAAGGTTGAATAAGTTGAAGTGATTTTGATCACATTGTGGGGCCTAACCCTTTTAGTGGATTGTACTCTTGGTTATGTTAGGGTGTGTGGAGCTAAAAGCTTCACCAAGAAGCATACAAAACAGGTTCGGGTCTACACAGACGCCGGCATCGGTCAGGAGCGATCGACATCGGTCAGTTGCAGTTACAGAGGCGCCGACGTCGGCAGTAGGGTCGGCCGGCGACGGTCACAGGCGAATAGGCAGGAACCGACGTCGGTTACCTGTGTGTCCAGAAAGCGATTTCTGAGGATAGAAGCGAGTGTTTGCATGATGAGTTTGAGTTGTAGACTCAAGCTCGCGTCTCTATTATTAGCAATATTATTTTTAGAGCCCTTGTTGAAGTGGCTTAACTGTTTGTTGTAAGAGCATGCTCAAGTTTCCTATTTCTATATGTAGGAAAGATCTTCTTAGCTTAGTGTGTGGAATAGTATGAGTAGAACATTGTGAACGTTTGAAGGACAGTACTGAGTTGCATCAATCCAAGTTGTTGGATTTGATTTTACTTGAGAGAGAGCTCTTGAGGAATAGAGATCTAGTGTGCATCTGAGAGAGGTGTGGAAGAACGAAGTTTCTTCAATTGTATTCCTATTGTAAAGAGTTTTAATACAAGTTTTCAGGGTGTTTTCTTGTATATCTTGTTCTGTGCTATTTATCATTTTAGTTACTTATCTATCTAATTTATTTCCGCATTTATTGCTTTCACAAGTGTAATCCATTGTTGGTTGATCCCCAACAAGTGGTATCAGAGCTCAGGTTCACTAACAGGTGGTTCAGATCTGTGTAGTGTGTTTGGATTACAGGTTGCTCACAGGGGTTTCTGCAGGGATTTCTGTTTGAGTGGGAGAAGCAATGGCAGAAGAAAGTAAGTTGAGAATGGAAAAGTTTAATGGCAAGAACTATCAACATTGGAGAATGCAGATAGAGGACTATCTGTATCAGAAAGATCTTTACTTACCGTTAGGTGGGATTGCAAAGAAGCCCAAGGACATGAAGGATGAAGAATGGGAAGTTCTTGACAGAAAGGCTCTTGGGTCTATAAGACTGAGTCTGGCCTCCACTGTGATATCTAATTTGTCACAAGCAAAAACTACGGTAGAGTTAATGACTACGCTAGCAAATTTGTATGAAAAACCCTTAGCTTCAAATAAGGTATATTTAATGAAGCAGTTATTTAATTTGCATATACAAGAAGGTGAATCTGTTTCTAATCACCTGAATGATTTCCATGGTATTGTTAACCAATTAAGTTCAGTCAATATTGTATTTGAAGATGAAATAAAAGCTCTTTTAATATTATGTTCTTTGCCTAAAAGCTGGCATGGCTTGGTAATGGCAGTTTCTAATACTGCTTCTGCTTCGAATATTTTAAAAGTAGAGGATGTGGTTAGTGTTATCTTGAATGAGGAAATTCGCAGGAAAAGCACAGAAGAGACATCTAGGAATGCTTTAAATCTTGAGAGCAGGGGAAGGCAAAAAGAAAAGAGCAAGAGGAGATCAAGATCTAAGTCTAAGGGAAGAGGCAGATCCAAATCCAGAAATGGCAGAAGGCCACAATGCTAGAACTGTGGAAAGTTGGGGCACATAAGCAGAGATTGCTGGTCAAAGCCTAAGGAGGAGAATCAACACGAAGGAAAGGAAGAGACAAAGGTTGCAGGTATTGCACAGGATGCTCTTATTTTCTCTTTGCATAATAATATAGAATCTTGGGTATTAGATTCTGGTGCATCTTTCCATGCTACCCCTAACAGAGAATATTTTAGTGACTATATCCATGGAGATTTTGGAATAGTGTACTTAGGGGATGATGAGCCTTGTAAGATTACTGGCAAAGGTAAAGTGCAGCTGAAGATGCAGAATGGCAACACATGGGTGTTGAGAGATGTGATGCATGTTCCTAGTTTGAAGAGAAATTTGATTTCTGTAGGTAAGCTAGGTGATGAGGGTTGTACAGTAACTCTCACAGCAGATTCTTGGAAGGTGACCAAGGGTGCACTTGTTATGGCCAGAGGTAAGAGAGAAGGTACTCTCTATTTGTGTAATTGTGTTACTAACAAATCTCCTTCCGTTTTATCTACTTCAGATGTGGATGCTAAATTGTGGCACTCAAGGCTTGGCCACATGAGTGAGAAGGGGATGTCAATTCTTAAGTCTAAAGGTATGCTTTCAGATTTGAAAAGTATGGATCTAGAATTTTGTGAGAATTTTGTATTTGGAAAATAGAAAAGGGTTAGTTTTCTCAAGACTGGGTCTACTAAGAAAAGGCAGAAGTTGCAGCTTGTTCACACAGACGTGTGGGGACCGGCTCAGGTAGCCTCTATTGGCGGATCACGGTACTATGTTACATTCATAGATGATGCTACAAGGAAGGTATGGATCTACTGTATTAAAAAGAAATCTAATGTTTTTGAGACTTTTAAGATTTGGAAAGCCATGGTTGAGAATGAAACAGGCAGAAGATTAAAGTGCTTGAGATCTGATAATGGCGGTGAGTTCTGCAGTCTTAAGTTTAACTGGTATTGTTACACTCATGGAATCCATAGACAAAGAACGGTTCCAAGGACACCTCAGTAGAATGGTATTGCTGAAAGGATGAACAAAACTATTATGGAGTGTGCAAGATGTATGAGATTGCATGCAGGGTTGCCCTTAGAGTTTTGGGCAGAAGCAGTTGACACCGCAGTGTACCTGATTAACAGAGGACCCTCTACAGCTCTGGATGGTGGAATTCCAGAAGAGGCATGGACAGGTAAAAAGGTAGATCTCTCATATCTCAAAGTTTTTGGTTGTGAAGCCTTTGTGCACATAGATAAGGAAAATAGAAAGAAGCTTGATGCTAAGTCTATGAGGCGCACGTTTATTGGCTATGGCTAAGATGATTTTGGTTTCAGATTTTGGAATCTAGGAACTAACAAGGTAATTAGGAGCCATGATGTTGTTTTCAATGAAAGAGTGATGTACAGTGATCAGATAAGGAAGCTGGATCAATCTGGGTAGAGCAATGGTGAATTGGACGAAGTAATGGTCCAAAATGAGCTCGCGGGAAAAAGAAATAATCACTTACAGGAAAACACAGAGACTGACATCGGCAGGTTAGGAACCGACATCGGCAATACAGAAACTGATGTCGGTCATACAGAGACCGACGTCGGTAGTACAAGCACTGGCGTCGGCCAGGAAGAACCGGCGTCGGCTAGTAACAGGTCTACAGGTGGCCGAGGTCGATCACTGTCAGAAAATTTGGGTGGACAGATTGTTGAGAACGAGTCCAAGACACCCATCAGGAGGTCTGAAAGGGTAAGTAAGCCTCCAATTAGATATTCTCCTTCCTTATATTATTTATTGCTAACTGATGGTGGAGAACCAGAGAGTTTTGAAGAAGCTTTACAGGTGGAGTCCAGGAGTAAGTGGGAGCGTGGCATGGTTGAGGAGATGGAGTCCTTAAGAGAGAACCAAACATGGGATTTGGTTGAATTGCCAGCTGGTAAGAGAACACTGAAGAACAGATGGAACTACAGGTTGAAGGAAGGTGAGGATGGATAGATGAGATATAAGGCCAGATTGGTTGTAAAAGGATTTGCACAAAAACCAGGTATCGACTTTGGTGAGATTTTTTCTCCTGTTCTTAAGATGACTTCTATAAGGGTTGTATTGTTTTTCGTTGCTTTTGAGGATTTGCATCTTGAGCAGCTAGATGTTAAGACATCATTTCTTCATGGAGATTTGGATGAGGAAATTTACATGGAACAGCCAGAAGGATTTGAGGTCAAGGGTAAGGAGAAGTTAGTGTGCAGGTTGAAGGAAAGCTTGTATGGCCTCAAGCAAGCTCCTAGGCAATGGTATCTAAAATTTGACAGGTTTATGACTGAGCATGGCTACAGTAGATGTCAATCTAGCCATTGTGTATATTTTAAGAGATTTGATAACGGTAGATATATTATTCTATTGTTGTATGTAGATGATATGCTGGTTGCAGGATCTCACATGCATGATATCTCTGAGCTTAAGGTGAAATCAGCTCAAACGTTTGCTATGAAGGATTTGGGAGCAGCAAAGAAAATCCTTGGCATGAGCATTAAGAGGGACAGGAAAAATCATAGGTTGATATTGTCTCAAGAAGATTATGTGGACAAGGTGTTGAAATGGTTCAATATGCAGGATGCTAAACCGGTAAGCACACCTTTGGCTGGACATTTTAAGTTAGGTAAAGAACAATGTCCTAATTCACATGATGAGGTAGAGTACATGAGTAAGGTTCCATATTCTTCTGCAGTAGAAAGTTTGATGTATGCAATGGTGTGTACTAGACCGGATATTGCCCAAGCAGTGGGAGTAGTAAGTAAGTATATGGCCAATCCAGGTAAGGAACATTGGAAAGCAGTTTAATGGATTCTTAGATATCTGAGAGGAACCAGCAGTAGACACTTGTGCTATGGAGGTTCAGATACTTATCTACATGGCTATGTAGATTCAGATATGGCAGGTGATTTGGATGGCAGGAGGAGCACTACAGGTTATGTTTTTACTGTAGGTGGAACGGCAGTTAGCTGGATATCTAAGTTGCAGAAGGTTGTAGCCTTGTCAACTACAGAAGCAGAGTACATTGCAGCGACAGAAGCTAGCAAGGAGATGATATGGATGACACGGTTCATGGAAGAGCTTGGAAGGGAGCATGGAAGTTGCAGATTGTATAGTGACAGTCAGAGTGCAATCCATTTGGCTAAGAACTCAGCCTTTCACTCAAGAACCAAGCACATACAGCTAAGGTACCATTTCATACGGTAGGTATTGGAAGATGGTGAGTTGAAGCTGGAGAAAATCCATACAGACAAGAATCCTGCTGATATGCTAACAAAGTCGGTTACGAAGGAGAAGTTGAATCTTCATTCAATTTCTATTGGTCTTCATGATTGAGTTGAAGATGGAGGAGCTAGAAGATGTTGCTGTACAGGTACTGGTGCAGCTGTTTATCTCCAAGTGGGAGATTGTTAGGGTGTGTGGAGCTAAAAGCTTCACCAATGAGCATACAAAATAGGTTCGGGTCTACACAGACGTCGGCGTCAGTCAGGAGCGACCGACGTCGGTCAGTTGCAGTTATAGAGGCACCAACGTCGACAGTAGGGTCGACCGGTGACGGTCACAGGCGAACAGGCAGGAACCGACGTCGGTTACTTGTGTGTCTAGAAAGCGATTTCCGAGGACAGAAGCGAGTGTTTGCATGATGAGTTTGAGTTGTAGACTCAAGCTCGCGTCTCTATTATTAGCAATATTATTTGTAGAGCCCTTGTTGAAGTGGCTTAACTGTTTGTTGTAAGAGCATGCTCAAGTTTCCTATTTCTATATGTAGGAAAGATCTTCTTAGCTTAGTGTGTGGAATAGTATGAGTAGAACATTGTGAATGTTTGAAGGACAGTACTGAGTTGCATCAATCCAGGTTGTTGGATTTGATTGTACTTGAGAGAGAGCTCTTGAGGAATAGAGATCTAGTGAGAGATCTTGTGTGCATCTGAGAGAGGTGTGGAAGAACGAAGTTTCTTCAATTGTATTCCTATTGTAAAGAGTTTTAATACAAGTTTTCAGGGTGTTTTCTTGTATATCTTGTTCTGTGCTATTTATCATTTCAGTTACTTATCTATCTGATTTATTTCTGCGTTTATTGCTTTCACAAGTGTAATCCATTGTTGGTTGATCCCCAACAGGTTAAAACATTGAAGAAAATTTTTATCATCTAAATTAAAAATAATAATGATAATACTTATACCATTTTTTATTATCTATTTATAAATAAATCCAAAACTATCAATTTATAACAAAATTGTCTAGTTAAACCCACTAGTTGCATGTACTTGTTCTTCACATGAAATTATTATGGGTATTAAAATTATTTTGATTAGTATGTCTATTTTTATATAAAAATAAAAAATACATGAATAATATTTCAATGCTAGTTACAACTGGTACTATTACCTTTTTAGAGAGTTTATTGTGTTTGAACAAGAGCATAGCTTTAATTTTCTCAATGTTAGTGTGCTATGCACACCAATATGGTCCTATTTTAAATTTAATTACCTATAAATACACAAGTGGTTAGGCTAATTTAGACACATTAGATATACATTAAATTTACTAGATAACATCATAAAATATTATACATAAAGAGAGAACATGAAAAATAGTCAAGAAATCATTAGGAAATTTATCATTGTTTGAGCTAACATTGTATTATGGATTGATTTTGATGCATAAAGGTAAGTATTATCTATGTAATGAAAAATTCTATTTTTAATTAATTTATTTTATTTAATTTACTATTTTTGACATCTTTTTTTATATCTAATAGCATGATCACACAAACTAAATAATAAGATTACTTATAATGATATCCTCCTAAACTTATTAGTTTTTGAGGTTATTGTACACCCTTTGCCAATAGTGTTTGTTTCTCTAAAAGTTGAATTGATTGATAAAAAGAAAGATCCTTCACATCACATGAGATAATTTATGTTTCTTTCTTAAAATCTCATAATGATAAATTATTGACAAATCTATTTCCTAGGAATCTAAAAGATTGTGCTCTTGATTATTTCTAAGCTCTTTTATTCAGATCAATAAATTATTTCATATCTCTATCTGATGACATTTCAATTCACCTTAAAATCAACATTGCTATGAATGTTATATTTTCTCAATTAAATCAAATTAGAAAAGGAGAAAATGAACTCACTAATAAATATATTTTTAGTTTTAATATTATGGTTATAAGATGGGTTATGAGACACTTGACAATGAAATCAAAATAATATTTTTTTATAATTTACTTCCAATTATTAAATAAAAAGTTTGGTTCAATTATTATCTTTATTTGATGAGATTTTCCATATTTTTAAATAATTAAGAATTAATATCTTTTTTGAGAAATGATAAGGTGGAATCTTATTCACTTAGGCCCATAATTTTTTGATATATATGGAGGTTATGGAGATTAAAACATATTTATTGTATTGATACATAAGGATCTCTTTTATAGGATACTATGCGGGTTAAAGGTTTACCCTACCCTAGTGATATTATAGTAGATATTATGGATACATATTCATAAGATTTATTAAGAATAAATTAATAAAGATCATTTGGTATTAGGTGAGGATTATAATATTATAGGTTATACCCATCGAAATGACATTCTCATAGTGGAATATCTTGTGAAATTTTTCACTCCTTAAACAATATTGTATTGGGTTGCACTACCTGAAGGGTATTTCTATTTCTATTTTTACAAACATTGAATATTAGTGCAAATTGACCCACCAAACATCTATTCTAAATGAATATTATATTTTATTATAAATTATTTATGTATTATAGATAGATGGATCTTGTATTCATTAAAATTAACCATTCATGCCTTGGATGTCCAGTTTTAGTCACATGGTAGTCACAAATAGCACCAAAGCCTTTAAAACACCACATGAGACCCATAATGGTTCAATTAATTAGTGATTTAGGTCCCTACACCCTCCAAAGTTAATTTTACATATATTTAAGAGTATTTAGGTTGTCCTAAACCTATTCTTAAGTCACCATCCCAAAGTTGTTTTTATTATAACACTATATAAACACTACTTGTACACTCTTACACACTCAGTGGACATTATCACAAAGAAGCACACAAAAGTACCACTTCACATTGAGGGAAATCTCTCAATTATTAAAATATTGTATTTACTTAGCCTATACATTTAATAATATATTCCTAATGTAGATATCTAGATCTCAAATGGACTCCAAGGCATCCTCTTAGGTATTCTAGCATTCACTTGCACTTGCACCAACACTTAGATTGGGAGAACTAGATATTGATTAATCCCCTTTTGAGGTATTGGTATGTAAAAAAATATAAACACAACATGGTTTTGAGGTCAAGTCCATACTACCCCACTAACCCTTTTTTCTCATGATGTTCATTCAAGCCCTTGTAAGCATGAAAACCTAAGGTTTCCAAAGGAAAATAGGGCTATAGGAAAACATTTTGATCCCAAATATTTGAATTTTGATCAGTGTTGGAACATGGCCTATTATACTAAACCCAAAAATTATTTTTTTAAATTCTAAAGGAGGATACTAGTGCTTCCCAGGACAATAGCACATTGTGTTAGTGTCCAAGATTATGCTAGTGTCCAAGACTATGCTAGTGTCCAAAATGACCATGCTAGTGTCCCAACTCAATTTTTATTGTTGGATATTATTTCCACCTATCAAACTAGCACATGTTCCAACTTTTATACTAAAAATTCTCTACTTGAGACATTTATTAATCTACGTATTATTTATTATAATTATTTGTTATTATTAGAATATTTTCTAGTTATATTAGTTACAAAGTAGTGGATGTATTTATTTCTATATTTATTCTCTAATTTAATATTCCATCACTTAAAAAACCTAGGGGTTTAAACTCCATAATCCCATTAAAGTTTAAATCATTTGGTGAACTCAACTTAATTTGAATAGTGTAAAATCCCTAACCCTAGATTGCCTTTAGGGTTTATATTTATTGCCTTCTATAACTTCATATTACATATCCTTTACTCTTCTAATTTTATTTTTTCTAATCATGATAATTATTATAGAAGATGTTTATCACTTTATAATACAAAGTTTTCTAGTTTCATTTGTATGTTTATTTCCTTTCATTTAGAATCAATTCACAAAATATATACACACATATGTACATGTTATCTTATATTAGTTAAAATATATTTTATTGGACTTAAACCATAAATTTAATAGCCTAACACTAATGTTTTAAGTATCAATGTCATATCTTATGCACAAGAAAGAATATCGAGGGAGATGAGGATGATAGCTACTTTCCCTCTAAATAGGTTCATGTTATCACTCATCCAAGAGATGAAGCAATCTATAATACTATTACTAATGCCCATACTTAGGCTATATACACTTTTACCTCTTATCTACAAGGTGTGTGCCTATATGTTCAATCAGAAGTAACTAAGGTTTACACTTGTGAGACTCTAAGTGATCAAATTATAAGTATGAGCAAGTTAATTTTAGAATTAAAAAAAAAAAAATCAGCTATTACATGAAAAGATTACCATATTATAAAATTAGATTATAAGACAAAAGCCTCTAGGGCAGACTAGTGTCAATCATATATATGCATCTTCACCTAGTCAATTTGTGGCAAGCAATGTTATATATCAAAACCATAAATCACAACAGTGTATCTACAACTAGTGATTTAAAAAGTATTCAAATATCAAATGGAAGTTCAAGTGAGATTTTAAGGCAAATTATTAAAACAAATTTGATCAACCTACCTCTTTACATCAAGTGAGGAGATATAAATATTATTTTTCATATCATAGAATCCATGGGAACCATATTGATTCATGTTTAGCATTGAAAAGGAAAATATAATAGTTAATTGATACATATGACTTAAAAAATGACACATTTTCCAAACAACATATAATGACATATGTATAAATTAAAAAAGGGTCAAATTTAGAAAAAATATAAAAGTGGTTACCAAAGCATAGATTAGAATAATATGAGATTCACAAAGAAAAATTAGAGTAATAAACAATATAACAAGCACAAATAAAACAAATAAAAGATGTAAATATACCTCTCCAAAATGAGATCCAACTTTCAAAATAGTATGGGTTTGGTAAAAAATATCTACAAAAAATTTATTATCAAGGTCAAGGGTTTGGAAAAATGCCCAAGGCATCATTACTCATATTCTATCAGTTTATAATGTTGATTAACAAGGTTTGGGATTTATGGAACATACTAAGTAAAATCATTCATAGATATAGTTTATCAAGGAAAAATATCGAGATACACATGAAATGCTACAGAAAGAAAAATAATTGAAAATTAAAAATCATGTTAAGCCAACAAAAATTCTCAAAAGAGGCTTTATAGAAAAAGAGCCTCTAAAACACCATATGCCTATAATAGGCACGATTTCAAAGGACATAGTAATAGAAAATATTGAAAAGTAAAATTCAGAAAGATCAATTAAACAGTATGAGGCAATTCTCTATGCTCATCCAGATATAACAAAAATCAAGATGATAATGATGAGTGGAACAATACAAGTTATTGTGATTTCCAAGATATTGACAATGAACAATACTCAGATTCACACTACAACTCAATTCAACTATAACATATCAATCACACTACATGAGAGGTCATAATTCTTATTTTTAAAATAGGCCCCATTGATAGGGGGTCTCCTACGAGACTCGTTAGTTAGTAGTATCTCTCCTCTTTTACATAGTTTCTTATACCTTGCTCCTTGTATATAGATTCATTTTCATGACTTCTTGTATATTTATACTCAAAAAAAATAAAAGCAATATATTATGGTCATAAATACAAAATAATTCAAATATTACTCAAAAAATATAAAACTTTAGATTGTATACATTTCCATGTTTACATTCCTTTTATTTTTTAGGTACTACATATGTTATCTATGTTAGTGTAGTTTAATTTTATCATACATACATGCTCCACTTGTTCTCTTTCAGTGTTTTCAGACTCTTACAAAATATAGGTCCATTACATAGATCCATATTTGATATTATCTACCCACTAGGGGAACATACATAGATACACTGATATAGCATATATAAATTTGCCAATTGGGGACATCTTATACACAACTTTTGATTTACCAAGTTATCTCATTGTATACTCCATATCATATATTTAGCATTGTTTATAACTTCATATTGATCATCATATACCAATATTTTTTGTTGATGATTACTACTATAGAATCAACTTATTTACATTTTTGCTTGTATATGGATTTACGCCACATGTTCATGCATAATCTCATTTATAGCTTTCCTAGTTTATATTTGAGTGTGTCTCTTTGCTTCTACATCTATTTGAGGGACTTTGAACATGTTATTTTTCTATATATCTCTAAAAATTCCTTTAATTGTGTGTGTGATTTGGATAATTACCCATGTCCTTATGAGCAATTTCTTGATTGTGTATGCAGACATTTGAAGATGTCCTTCCACGTGGCTCTAAGCTAACATCATTTTTATTTACATATGTGTACATTTTATCATGTACTTGTATGTATTACTTTATCATATTTAGTGGCATGTTCCCATGTCCCTTGTATTATGGGCCCTTGGCCTAAATTATGTGCCTCATGTGTGTTGTATGTATGCTTTCATATATGAGTCATGGCCATGACACTTGTCTCTTTATTGTTATACTTACACTTAGTTTTAGATGCCATGAGGGACCTCATTCATCTCCCCTTCCTCCTTGGGTAACTTGATGGACATCATGCCCCACCCCCCTACGTAGTTACTCAAATAATATCTATATTTGTTGTTCATACACATCCTTAATTTTTTTTATATATCTTGAAAACCATACGAATCCTAAATCTAGTTGTGATTCCTTTTCATTTATCCTAGTAATTTCACTTTAATGCATTTATAAAATAAGGGGGGTAGATGTAGTCATTAAAATTAATCATTGATACCTTGGATGTCCACTTTTAGTCACATATAAATTGTAAATAACACCCAAGCATATAAAACACCACATGAGACCCATAAGGTCATAATTCCTTAGTGATTTAGGTTCTTACACCCTCTAAATGATAATTTCACATCTCCCTAAGAGTAGTAGGGTTGTCCTAGACCTATTCTTAAGTCACCCTCCTAAGTCGTTTTTATTAGAACACTATATAAACACTACTTGCACACATTTACACCATAGGTGTACATTATCATAGAGAAACACACAAAAGTACCACTTCACATTGAGGGAAAGCTCATAATTCTTCCAATATTGTATTGACTTAGCTTATAAATTCAATAATCCAATCTTAGTGCAGATATATAGATCTCAAGTGGCCTCTAAGGCATCTTGTCATGTATTCACACTTAGGCATTCTAGCATTCACTTGCACTTATACCAACACTTAGATTGGGAGAACTACATCTGGCTTGATCCCCTGATGTATTGGTATGTAGGAAAATTTCAACACAATGGGGTGTTGAGGTCATGTCAATCACACCCCACTAACCCTTTTATCTCATGATGTTCATTTAATCCCTTGAAAACATGAAAAGCTAGAGTTTTTGAAGGAAAACATGACTATAATAAAAGTATTGATCACACAGACTTGAAATTTGGACCAAAGCTAGAATAGGGTCTATTTTTTAAAACTTATAAATTGCTTGCATAAATTCTAAAGGACACTACCACTTCCTAGGAAAATAGTGTACCACACTAGTGTTTAGGACCCTACTAATGTCCAAAAGGACTGTGCTAGTGTCACAACTCAATTTTTACCATCTGATCCTATTTTTAATGTAAAACTAGTCTATGCACAAACTTTTAAATTGTAATTTGATGATTTAAACCATGTAATAGGTTAAATATTATTTATCATAATTTTTTACTATTTTTATAATACTTTCCAGTTACAATAGTTAAAAATCAATAGTTGTATTTATTGCTATATTTTTTCCCTAATTTAATATTCCAACACTTTAACAACCTAGGTTTTAAAACTCCATAATCCCCTTAAAATTTAAATCAAATCTTAAAAAGTTGTATTAGAGATGAAATTTGGGAAAATTGAAGAATTTTTTTCTTAGGGGAATTATGAAATATTGTATATATTATTTTTCCAAGGAAAAACTAGATAACTTCAAGTAGATTATGTTCATAATAGTATAAGTAGATTGAAATGGTTATGCCAACATTATAAACATAATTTTGGGTTATTTACTAAATTTGATCACACTAAAAATTATAATTAAAATTAATGGAGATATGTTGGTGTAAATTTAATCTTGTGAAATTGATTATTGGTGAATTTTATCAACATAGAATCAAGACAAAAGAAGTCAACTTCAAAATATTCTTCATCCCTACAAAATTTTCTAATTGAGATGAATCATATAACATTATAAACATATTTTTATGATATTTTTGAAAATTAATCCTAATAAAATTTCTAATAAGTATTTAGAAAATCTATCCATCCAAATTTGATATTCATAATTATAGATCTAATATTTTTTCAAGGTTTGACCCAAGCTAAATATTCATATCTTATTTTTTAGGTAAGAAAATCAAGTTATTTATTTCAATGAGAAGGATATTTTTAGATCTAATTTACTATATATGATTTAGAATCAAAATGGTAATAGGATCTTGAAATATCAATTGAATATAAGTGTATTTAAACCCCTAGTTTTTATATGAATTGTGAATCATGAAGTTAGTAAGGTTTTATAGAAATGATGATATTGAAACTAAAACCTAGTGAAAATTTATATAAAACAATTTTTGGAGGCTTAACGATTCTGGGGATGTCACATCATATATCCTAGATGGGGAAGCTTCTATTTGGTTGCAAAACTTCTTTTGATAGTATGGTTCTTATTTGATTTGGGATGATTTTTTTTAAAAATATTAGAATAATGGGAATATGAGAATATTATTAAGCTAAATAAGGATAATGAAGTATTAAAAAATAATCTATCAAATCAAGACACATAGATTTATTATTTTAATAATAAAATTAAATACCTTGATAAGCTAGTACAGAGTAAAACCCAAAAATCTTGTGATTTCAGTATGAATTTGACAAATAAAAAAGAAGAGATATCCAAAATAAATGAGATATAAAGTATTAACAAGGATTATTTGTGTAAAAAATATGAAGGGATATCCAAATTTAAGTAGAACAATGATGTCTAAAAGGGGATTTGTAAAACCATGATGTAAAAATATATAAATTAAATGAGAGAAATGAATTCCAAAAAATGGAGTTACAAAATAAAAGATGAAGAGATTTCAAAAATGTAAAATATAATTCAAGACCTTATGTAGTAAAGTGTAAGGAAAAAATACACTTGGATCAAGCAATATGAAAACTAATTCAAGATATAGGTTTCCATCTAATAAATATTCAATTTTATAGGTTCAAGCACACATTCAAAAGAATAAGGTTATTGTCTCCATAAACCCTAGTAGTAGGTATAACTTCATCAAAATTGAATTAACTAAGGGTTTGTATATTCAATAAAATAATATCAAGCAACCACAAGCACATGATGAGAAAACTCATCTTTATTAAAATTTTAAGCCTAGTATGAATGATTATGTATTCCATTCTAATTTTTATGCTTTAGATATGGATTTTTTGGCTATTTTTATTAGTTATCTTTTCCTATAAGCATTGGGAAATAAAAACACTGATGTTAAAAAAATGTTTCTGAGTCTTTGATGTAAGATAAATAATATTACATTTCAATATATCACACATCCAAGGAAAAAATAAATATAAAGAAGAACTTGAGAAATAAATTTAAGATAATAAGAAATAAATTCAATAGGAAAGCAATGGAAAGTTTCAAGAAGATAAAAATCAAACAATTGAATAAAAATTAATAAATAAATTCTAAAATAACACAATGAAGAATCCAAAGAAGAAAATAAGGAAGCAGGGGAATATAAACCTAACCTAAAGAATTGGAGGAAAATCATGAGATGGACATGACTACTCATGAGGGCATCTCAAACCATTCACATACTAAAGGGACAAAATGAAAACTAGAATAAAATGTTGAAATAGAAAATGAGTTCAAATCTACAAAAGTTTAAGTTATATACACCTAATTTTTATCTAGTGGTTGTTGTATATGTCAAACTTTATTTACTAAGGTACTCGTATGTTTGTCTATTATTCATTCATATTAGAATTTTATTCATCCATGTTTAATGTGTTATAGTTTCCATTTTATTTTACTTCCTTTGGTTTTCTCTCTCCTCCCACTAATTTTATTTTTTATCAATTTCCTACTACAAACATATCAACATGATTTTGGTATGGCAATATTGTACCACTATGTTCTTAGTTTGCTATTAACCTACCACTATATTCCTAGATATTTTGGTTTTATTATCCCTTATAAACCTTCCTTTGGGTCTATTTTGCCTTGTGTTATGGCTTTTTAGCATTTACCACCCATTATGTGTTTTCTTGCACACTAATAACATCTTGTATGCACCTAATTTTTATACAATACCCCTTTCCATAGTGTTATTTTCATGATTTATAACACTTGGTCCATTTGTGTAAATTTTATTATTTTTAGACACCTTTAACCAATATTAGACTCCCCTCAACCTTGAAGCACACATAATTTCTCATAAACACCTACGATTTGTCACTTTTCAACACCAAGATCTTAGTCATTAATCCTTTGTTTAACTTGATCTTTTTTTAACCCTTTAGGTTATAATTGATGAGCTATTGATTATCACCCTCTTCCTCTTGTGGATCCTCATCCTCAAATTTAAAAAAATACATGAAATATTTTTTAATTTATGGTTAATTAATTTTTTTCCTCTTAGGTTATTGATGTATATACTAAAGTTTTGACAATGGTGTTAGTGTACCCTAGGAAATATACATGTAATGCCAAGGATATACTTATTTCTATTTATAAGTGTCTATGCAGGGTGGATATATACTTCAGTTAATTTTTTATCTTGGAACTTTAGCCACTTTTTTAACAAATGAGTGAATAAATATAACCTTGATCGCAACATTTCAAAACATATTTATCAATCCAAATCTTATAACCTATGTACTGCCCAAGTACTTTAAGTATTTTTTATTCCTTTTAGTGCATGGATCAAATAGCTCACTGACATCTCTATATGTGGAATATAAATCTCCCATTTATTGATTATCTCTTTCAAGTCATTCATCCCAAATTATTATGTGCTCCATTGGTCCATTGTGAAAACCATCCTCATAGGCTTTAATTCATGGTTCCCTTGTAACAATTTGTATGGTTATATTTAATATTTGTTAGTGACAACTAGTTGATAAATTTTATCTTTATCTAATTCCATAGGTAATCACACTAAATGTGATTTGTATTTATCAATCAAATGATTTTTCAATACTTTAGGAATCTTAAGAGGTTTCATCTATAATATTTTTGGTATGTTCACTCCTTGTGCCCTTGGTATGACTCAACAAAAGTGTGGGAAATTTAATTCTTAATCTAACTCCTTTAGTTACTTTTCAACCCTATATTATCTCTCTAGAATGTGCACATAGGGATAATTTTTATATTTTTGTATGATGTATGGCTTGAATTCCAACTTGTTCATAGAAATTATAATAACAACATCCACTTGGTGATATTTTAATTGATTATCTATGGTGTTAATTATAATGTGACCATCATAAGTTTACTTCTTCTTAATCAAGGTAGGATAATATGCTCCATCATTTCATCTCTATAACTTCAAAGTATCTTCTCAAGCTCAAGTTTACAAATTTGATTTCTACATCTTCTATCCTTCCAATATGTTTGACTTAGCCATAGTTAGAAAGATTTAGCATGAGAAAGATATAAATCAATCTAGGATTTATAATGGCCTCCTAGGTTGATCAAGGAATCATGTTATCGTTCTCCCAAATTTAAATACAACAATCAACACTTCATACACTACAAGCTCAATAGTCATCTTGGTATCCATGTCTTAGGACATCTTTTTCATGTATACCAAACCATATTATTTTTTAAATCTCATGTCCTTTTATTTTGCAGTCCAACATAATATGTAACATATTTTTTAATGTTTTATGATATATATTTATTTTGAAATTCATTTCTTAATATGATAATTTTTGTAATAATAGTATCCACTCTTTCAAGCTAATTAATTTATAGAGTCTATCCATATATGCACACTTCTTTATTCACAATGTTATCAATAACTCCATTCTTTGATTTGATTGATTGCAACAACTCGATCCCTTCATTCATCAACATCCTCCTTGTTGGGATATAGATATTCATTCTCTCACTCTTTCTGATTATTAATTTTTGTGGGCTTATCTAAGGGACCAATTGATTTCTCTTTGCATTACATCCTACATATGACTTGTATGTATGTGTGTTATTTGGTTGAGTGTTGACCATATTTGAAATTTCTATACCTTTCTTTATGTTGTTTCTCTTGTGTATGATAACCCTTAGTTTTTTATTGGCTAGAATATCTATAGCAAGCAAAACGCATTTCCCTTTATGGATCACTCAAAAAAATTATATCAATATGATTCATATCCCTACATAGGTAGAAAAATATTTTTTGAATTTGATTCCTTGGTCCATGTTTATGATATTGATACCATCCTTTATATCTTCCGTGTCTTTGATAAGGTATCTAACTCTGATGTTGTTTCTAATATACCCCATAGTATTCATGTAGTGATTTAGATGTCAAATTGGGTTGATACTGAGGATATTATGGAGTCCATCTATAATAATATTTAGGATATGGTGGTTCCCATACTATATGATATTCAATAAATAAAGGTGCATGTCCTAACTAATATTTTTTATAAGGATGTACCCATCTACCTTATTGAGGCATATTTATATCTTGTCAGGTTTGGTTATGTATTTGTGGTGACTAATGTGTAGTTACTAAAAATACATTCATGTGATATCTTCCTTAACATTTTGTAGAACTATAAAATTATTCTCATCATGAGTAGTGGATTTACATATATTACAACTTACAATGTAAGATCATTACACATAATGTTTAACCAAATGGTATTGCAAAATAGATCAATCTCAAAATTTACAACACATGTTTCATAATAATTTATGTATGTGAGGGAATTCATTACAATGATGGACTTTCTAACTACACTCTACACACCATATTGAGATATTTTATTTTTCCCCTTCTTATATTTCATCCATTCGACATAGCACCACATCTAACTTAGCATATATTTTTATCATTCACTAAATTCTTATCCCCATAGTTCTCAATATCTTTTACCCTTATATAAATTCTAAAAGTTTTTTGTTCATAAATTATTTTTACACTATTAAAAGTTGTATTCAACTTCATAATAATTTTAGAAACTAAGATGTTTTATCCCTATCTTCAAAATATAAATTCATCTTATTCATGACATCTATGAATATTTAATTGAACTACAAAATTGATTCTCCTAGATTTTGTTTTATCTCTTTGATATCTTGAATGGTCTAGATCACACATTTGTGCTCTTATATTATACAATCAAATTTATTTTTACCCCATAAAAATATAACTTAGGGCCTCAAACTTTGTAAATAATTATTAAGGATCAACTAGATAAATCTCTCATGAGATGGAAATATCTATTCTTATCATTTTTCAGATCATTAAATATATCTTATTATTGTAAAATAACAAAATTTATGTAGGAATCAACATGGATCCTATGAGATAAATATTGAACACTTGCTTACTAGGTGTTATAACTACCATACTATTACTATTTGCAATATTGGTGATATGGATTGCTTGATTTATAATGTATAATGTGATGGTCCCTAAACTAAATGATAATCTTCTATTGGCTAATCTTTATTTGATTTTAGTATACTACTTTATCATCTATAATATATCTAAAAAACTTAAATTGATTGATTCTACCTCTAAATCTAATTGTGATGGAGTGAGGGGTGTGCTCCTTAAGGATGGATGGAGTGTTTTTCCCCCTTACTAGACCTTTCTATATAAAATATTTTACACAATTATTTTTATTCCCATTCAATCCAAGAATTTTGAAAGTTTTAAGTTGCTTCCTAAAATTTTTACTACACTACTCTATTTCATCACCAATATTAATGCCTATGATAATCCAATCACTCTCTCATTCTCATTATGAGACAATCTCTACTTCTTTATCTCCTTCTGTGATACCTTTGCATTCATCTAACTTACTCTGAGTATTTGGCATGATAATATCAATTTATATGGAGGTTTATTTCCCCATGATACTTGAATATCCTTCTTACATTTATACTCATAGCTTTATTTATGCATATTTTATCAACAATATTTTTCTTTCCCTATCTCTTATATTGTTTCAACTCTTGATAAAGCCCAATTATATTATTTTTATTGTCTACCTTTTTCTATTCATTTGTTGGATTCATTTTTTAGGGAATCATATTGTGTCTAGTCACAATGGTTTACCTTCCCTTTATTCAATTTTTCTCAAATTAGATCCCCATGTTGTCTTACCTAACTACTCCATGTTGGTCAGAATAAACACAATAACCTTTTCTAAAACCATCATCTTTACTATCTTAGGGATTTTTTGCAAAAATTTACCTCTTATGACATAACAAAAAAATCATATGCACTATTAAGTAAGAGATATTGTATCTCCATAGTCCATTACAATATAAATCATATTTCTATAAAAAAAACTCTATAAAATATTTTTAATCAAAATTTTGGATCACACTTTGTGAACCATCATCAAGAAGAGAGAAAAAGAGAATAGATGATGGTTCATATATTATGGTCTAAAATGTTGATTAAAAATATTTTACAAGGTTTTTTATATAAATTTTATTTGTATATACATTCAACTTTGAACTATTAACATACACTACACATATTCGTACCTTACTGTGAGATAGAGGCAAGTCAAGACACCCAAAATAAGGATATATTTTATATAAAAGAAGAACACACACAAAATATTTAAAATTAAATTTATATATTTTAGCATAATATATAGGTTAGTGATACATAAGATATATATTACAATAATAGTAGTACAATCAATTCTAAAACTGTCTATGAATAACTAACTAACTCTTCTGGAATGTGAGTTATGCAAAATTTATAGAGTCTTCATGAATTTTCATATTATTTATTATTCATATCTAATTATTTCCATTATTAATATTCATGTAACCTTCCATTTCGTTTATCGATTTATAATATTGGTTACAAAATATACATATATCATAGTTTGACATATACAAAATACTTGTGAGTGACTAGTTGTAATCCCAACTAACTTGTGGCAAGGAATAGGTTGTCTTTCATTTGACCCACTATCCTTGAATACTTCAATGGGTATTTTAATTTTTAAATAATAATGGATGTAATAGATTCCACCTTTTGAGATTTGGAATAAACGCATGACGCATATATCTCAAAATTAATGTTTATGTGCATCACGTGTAATATAGTAAATAAAAGAATTGATGTCTAATATAGTGACATATTATCATGAAAGGATGTATGCCATGGAAAAATTTCCTAACACGGGATTGTAATGTAATATATACAAATAAAAAATGTAAAATTACCCAATTAGGAAAAATATAAGCAATAAATGCACATTAGTAATATGCCCTAAATAAGAAAGCTAAAAACATGTAAGCACAAAATTAATATACCCCAAGTAATTAAGATATAAACATTGTAATCGTCTTAATAGTAATATGCCCCATATCGATCAAGTGCAAAAATGACTTATTGATCGAGTCCTTCGACCTACTCCCCATATAGATATTATATGGATCCTATATATCTAGGGGTGAATTAATGCCCTAAAGAGTGTAGACCTATGTTTTTTAGTATCAATAATGGGGAGGGATGGATAAACTATTGTGCCTTATCATTGAAAAGAATAAAGGCCCCTATCTATATATGGGTTGGGTTCAGGCCCATAAATGACCTTGACTAGCAAGAGAAGAAGATAAGATATATTTATTCACTTGATCATCCCTCAATCAACCAACACTAGAATTTATATTATAGATCAAATGAAAAAGTGATATCCCTATCATATTGGTCAAGTTATTCTCCCTCAACAAAGAAATCAAAATCAGTCAAGTGCCCTAGATAAATAAGATATATAATGGTGGGGGGGATGTTAGAGGTATAATCATTGAGAGGGGGGGGGGGTAAATCAGTGATGCAAGATAATCCAATTCAATTCTAAAATATTAAACATTCATCATACATCAACTTGATCAAGTAACATAAACATGAAATCACATACATCCAAAGCATACATAAGATCATGCATCACATGAACACATCATATATGTGGGAAACCCTCTTAGGGGATAAAAATCACTAAACCTTGAAAAATGGACTACAATCCTATAAAAAAGATCTACAATTTATACCAGCACCCATTTATCAAGGAACACCTATCCCTTAGTTTAGTGAGACACCAATCCCATAAGGAGCAACTACCCCTATCTAGCCAAGCACCCACAACAATTAGACCTTTAGAAAGATTTACCTTACAAGGAGGAACCACCCCCTAGGAAACAAAGAACCCACTCAAATACTTTAATAGATCACCTTTAAAACCTATTTATACTCTTCAAATAATGATGATCACCTCTATCTTCACTCTTCACCTCCAATCTCTCTCGAGTTGCCTCTAGGGCTAACTTGCTAAAACTACCTCTTCTAGGCTCATTAGGTCTAATAACCTATGTGTTATCTTACATAAAATTGATCAAATAAAAATGTCTAATATTTATCACACTTTGATGGTCTTTACTGACCTGTACCTTATCTTTTAAAGGTTATCTTCTTTTCTTAAATTTGCACACACACACAACTAACACAATTAGTCCAATTAGACCTTGTACTTATATCACTCTCTTCCTTTAACCCATCTTGGTCAGCCAAGATGATTTACATATTTGAACCAAATTTTAAATAATTCCTCATACACATTAAATTTAAGAACCAATCACTCCTTATCTTGATCATTACCTCATTATACCCAAACCACCATTAGGTCTTGGTGAGACCTAAAATAATTAGGCCTTCATACTCACACATTACTTGGACCACATTCATCCTTTAGAAATAATTTAAACACATCAAACCTATCTTAAATATACCTTTTATAACTTCCTCATGGGTGCATGCACCTATAATATTAACTCAACACTCGAACATTAACTCAACACTCGAACCTACCAATTAAGTCTTCTCACTCTTTAGGCCTTCAAATATAGAAAACATAATCTCAAACTTATAAAGGAAAAACTCAAGTATTTCACATATACATATGATTATATCAGATGGTTTAACCCTTCATGACCTATGAAACACCTCCATGCTCTTTAGATACTCCAACATAGGCTCTAAGCACTCAAATAGACTCTCTCAAAATGACCACTTAGACTGGTCAGATACAGTCAAGCTATTTTGACTCTTTACAATTGATTAGGGGAAAATTATGAAAGCTAATGCCTTCTCATAAGCCTTATATAATTATAAAACATATACATACTTATTTATTTCTTAACTCTACTTAGAACACCTTTAACTTACTTATACAATATGGTCACTCAAACTGCCAGTGTATTCATCAAACTTAATCAACTTCTAAGTAATTGTTCACACTGAATATGGATTGGTCAAACCTCCAAAATACACATAGATGGTCCTAATGGATTCTAAAACGTCATGAAATATATATTTCATCTTGAAACATCAAAATACAATCAAGAAATCTTTAATTATCCTTATTGTGTCATTTATAGAACATGGTCAAACACATAGTCAACTTTGGAGCTCAATATCTAAAACTATATGAACACTCAAATATTTTAATTAGATTATATGGATGTGATATAAGTCCTCTAAAATTTTTATTTTTACATCACCATGAAATTCATCCTATATCAAAATATATTATCAAAATACTATAGAATGGTTTATCCCTTTGCTAATTCAAATGCCAATGATCACTAGTTAAACATCATATAATTTGACATCATCTCATTGTCCTAGGAAAATTTAAATAAATATGCACTATCAATATCCTTGAAAATTATAATATTATTTTCCTTACATATCTTACCATTGATCTTATATCCTATCTTCCATGATCATGTCACTTGGTAACTCTACATGCCTTATGTGCACATTAACTATTTGACTCAATGCGCTTCATCGATCTCCATCTATACAAACACCCACAAGTCATTGATATTATTCTCAAAATTCATTATTGAGACACTTATCACAAAAAATCCATGAAAACATTTGACCAGTGTTGAATTTTTAAATACCTGTACATAATACATAAATTTGTTGGATCACTTATATCGACGTGATGTGCAGTGATGGTCTGGCTTCTCTTAATCTAGAATATGCATGTTTATCTTTTCAAAAGATAAAATGATAGACTATAAATTCACCAAGGCATCTATGGATGCCTCAAAACCTCTTATATATCCTTACAAACTTGCACATGTGCCATATCCTCTCCAAGTTATCAAACACAACTTATGTTTCATTCATGCACTAATATTTTATGCTCTCTTTAACATCAATGACAATCTAACATCAATGATCATGCTCAAAAATCTCCCCCTTTGTCATTGATGGATAAATACCCTCATAATGACTTCATTTGAATAATTAATTCATTATGATGTTTCTCCCCCTTTGACATTAATGACAAAGGGTCTCTTCCTCAACATGTTAATAATCATTCCTCAACATCATGTGTATATTCAACTACTATTTAAGATGCTCAAGATACTTACATACTTTCAATAATATGAACCAATTTCTCCCTTTTTGACATGAACCAATCTAAATTTAGACTTTTTTGATTCTTAGACTTGGAAAACTACTCACAGAGCTTAGAAAGCTACCCCTAACATCAAGCTCCATCTCATGTCATCTATTCTTTGACATACACCAATCTAAACTTTGGTTTATTTGATCCTTGGACCTATATACCTACATAAATCAAAATCTTACCATGCCTCCTCTTGATTTTCAAGTGTCTCTTTGAATATTAGATAGAGATGCCCTGACCCACAATGTCTTAAAACAATGTGAAACTAGGATTTGCCCACAACTCCTTATATTCCTTATCCTCTTTGGTCATCTGAAACTGATAGTTCTTCTTATTCTTAGGCTTAAGAGAGCAACATGATCATCCACTATAATATTCTTCTTTTATTTTAATAAATAATTGACAATACATGTAGATAACAAATATTCATGACATACCTCATCAGTAGACATTGTGATGCAGAGCATATGCACAATCAATCTCATGTTATCTTACTTTAAGATGATCTTCTTGGGTAATAAATCACTAGTTCAAACTTCACCCAATAGTTTTATGATTATTTAGAGTGAATTTTGGTTTTATGTGTCTTCTCATACACACTAAGGTCTCCTTACACCCCTTCACTTATCTTACAAACTACTCAACACTCCTTACCTACCATAAACCACTTCTGCATACTTGTTACACAGTCCTACTAGCCCTTTTTGTTTATTTTTAGAGTAAATATTTGTATGGATGTTATGTTAGAATCCAATTATATATTTAGATACCATTTTTTTAGACTCCACTCTACCCAAATTTTCAATGTCTAACTCTATTTCTAGACCACACTTTTATCCCTTCGTAGGTCACAGCCTAGGCCTAATTAGGCATTTCCTACTTTGCTACAACACAGTCTTTCACCATAGTATGGTAATGTATGTAAAAATAAAATAAATTTAAAATATATTAACTTGTATTGAAAACTAACTGATGACTAATTTTTATGTCAATCCTCTAGTGGAAACAAGACTTACATTCACTTTCTTCTTAAACCCCTAGCCACGGGGTTGACAGGTTCTATTTAATCTGAGAGCATATAAAGGGATACTACACTCTTCCTACAGGTATTCAAAATGTTTTTTAAGATTCAAAATGTATATTTTTCACATGTACTCCTTATCAAATCATCAAAACCCTACACTCACACCTCTATTCAATGTTTTGACATTGTTCTTCTCTTCCTTGCATGTATAGTTATAATGCATAGTCATCTAAGAACCAAGGATTTGTAATTGGTGACTTCACCCAAGGTGAAAATATTTTTTGATAACTATTATAAGTCTATATAATATTTATGATCATGTTCCAACCTATATATTATATCCATTAGTTTTCTATTTCACCTTTTGAACAAGGTTTTGACTATTTTGTGGACACATTCAGGGTTTGCAAGGTCCAAGAAACAAGTTCTTTGGACCTAAATTCAATTGGGAGTTTATAAAATTTTCAAAATATTGGATAAGGTTCAAAATACCTTTTCTCACCTCTTTGAACCAATGGTTACACTAGCATACACCTTTATAATACCTTTGTATAACATCCCATGTTATAACTAACTATATATGCCTTACCTTATAGGTTTGTTTTGCCTTAATTGAGTTTAGACATCACAAGAAGTTTGTGAACAATTGTGAAAGGTTGAAAAATGGTTGATAATCACTTATTACATATTAATAAACTAATAACTACTTTGTTTGACTTCTATTACACTCTTTTCAAATACTTTGTATGTCTACTATTTAGGGATACATTGTTTCCAACAGACCATGTTGTCTACCTTGAAAAATGAAATGAAAAAAATAACCAAACATATCATATATCACATTCAATGAATGTAAAAAATACTCACCAGTTTTTTTCAAGTATTAGATACACCACATTGAATCTCTTTCCCATGAGCATACTGATCACATTTATCACATTTGACAATATACAAGAAAGATAGAGTTACAGGCTTCATCCATCAAAATTTGGCATATTTATTCATTATGTGTTGGGTCTAATGCCCTTCCTCATTGGAATACATTATGACCACTCCTTGAGAATCTAAAAATGACAAGTTTTTTAAAACAAGTAACCACCCTAACTACTTCTTTAAAAGCCTCCAAGCCATTCTTGAAATGGCCTCATATAGGCTTATGAATGATCTATGACTTAAAACACTTAACCAGATGTTTTATGTCTTCTAAAAACCCATTATAGACTCAATAATAACATTATATAAACATTACCTTAATAAACATTAACAACCTCTCACAACTTTCCCCAAACATTCAAATATTCAAATAATGGGTTTTGGCAATAAATGTCTTTTTTGAATGTTTCAAGCAATCTAATACCTATGAAACACCAAAATAAGATTGAAGAAATATTCTAAGACACTTAGACACCTAAAGAAAACCAAAATTGAATTTAAGATTTATCTACATCAAACTAATAAGGGCAAAATAAATTTATCTCCAAGCTCAATGTGACTTGATTGCTTTTCTTTCACTTTTTCCAATATCTTTAAGGTCTCTTATCTTTCATTCCCTTAGTTGGTCATGTAACTTCCACTATCACATCCTTAAATGGATTGAGGTCTTGTTGTACCTTTTCCTTGCATTCATCTATTGGTAAATGTAGAAAGGATTATTTTTCCTTCTTGTTTTCATTGTGTTACTTGAACTTAGACTTGGATTCCACCACTTTAATTCCAACTATCTCATGTAGCTCATCCTTCACTTGTGAGTGGTTGATATCTACATTTTTAGATTACAATTCTATAACTTGAATGCTATGATTGCTCTTAAATGCATTGAGAGATTTCTTTAATGGTACTTTCTTGTCTTCATATTATTATTCTTGATTTTCATATTACTGTAACCACTCTTGTACTTGTTCTTATATCTCTACCTTGTCCTTATATTTTACTTGTTCCAAAATTTAATCTGTTGCTCAGTTTTGAACTATGGAACTTGAATATTTTCCTTTGATCTTCATCTTTTGGAAAGGTATTTCTTGAATGGGCTAAGTTTCATCTCCTTGAACCTAAACATTTGTCTTCTTTCTCACTTCCCAATCTTGTTTAATGGTTACCTACTCCTTACTTGCACTTATATCACAAAACAACTCATTATGAATAAAATTTGGAGCCTGTATGGCTTTATTGGTTGTTCCCTACATTGAAACTTTCACGCTCTCTTGCTCAGTATCATTTACATGATAGCCTTCATCCTTACTCTCTATATTTTCCATTATTATTCTATTGTCATCTCCCTCATAGGCTTGACTTCCCTTCTTGTTTTGGTTTTCTTCTTTCTTGAGCACTCTCATTGGTGTTATGTTTTCTTCTCTTTGAAGACTACTCTCCTTCTACCTCTTGATGACCTCTGCTATCACGTTGCATTATTTTTCAACTTCTCTCATGTCCATAATTTTGGACTCGAAAATCTTCATATTAACCATCTCAAGACATCTTATAATTTCTTCTTTCTTTGGTGCCTTGACCAAACCCAAACTTTCCATGGCTTTGCTCCAATATTGCTTTGTTGTCATCATCATTATTCAATCATAATTTCTTTCTTCTTCACCTTTCAATGGGATAATAATGTGTATCTCTCCCTATTGCTTGATGTTGTATGTATGATGTTTACCCTCATGTATGGCTTGCCTATCAAATCACCATGGTCTTCCTAACAGTAAATGACAAACATATATGGGCATAATATCACATAATACTTTATTTGTATATCAACCTATATGAAATTCAGCCCAACTTTGCTTACTTACTAGGATTTTATGTACCTTTTGAATCCATGCAACCTTGTATGGTTGTGGATGTGGCATCCTCTTCAAGTACAATTTTTGCACCATCTCTAAAGACACAATGTTATTGGTGCTTCCTCCATCAATCACTAAATTAAAATCCTTACCTTTTACTTTGCATCTTCTTTTGAATATACTTTTACTTTAAGATGGATATTTAACTTGATTCTATTGAAATAATATTCTCCTCATGATTAAAGTCTCATTTCTTTCTTTCCTTCTTTCCTCATTCACTTCTCTTATACTCTATTATTGCATACTTATGTTTATACTCAATGGACACTTCATCGCTCTATGTCCCTCTATATGGCAATGCCAACATTGTCCTTAAAATTTTTGTCTTGGTCCACTTCTCATAGGACCTTCATCTCTTCTTAGTATACCTCCTACAAATTATCTAACCTCCCATGCATGATGTTATACTCCCATGCCTTCTTGAACTACTGTTACCTATATTTTTGTCTTTCTTGAACCACATCTCCATTTTCTCTCTCATTTTTTCTTGGATGCAAATATGATACTTGACCTTGTTGACTATTATTTACTTATTATTTATATATCAATTCTATCTATACTTTATCTTTGAGATCATATTCAATATCCTTCATCCTCATGACTAATGGGGCAATCAACTATCACTTGGTCTACCATATTATTGACCAATCTTCTTGATCTCTAATAACTCTCTCCATGGAACACTATTCTTGGTTCCCAATCCTAAAATTCACCTCAAAATGCATTATGTTAATCTTGTTCACAATCCACTAATAATATTTCTTGGATCTGATACCAAATGATGCAAAGCATATACACAATCAATTTTACTTTTTCTTACTTCAAGATGATCTTTTCGGGTAATGGATCACTAGTTCAAACTTCACTCAATAGTTATGTGATTATTTAGAGTAATTTATGGTTTTATGTGTATTATAATACTCATTATGGTCTCTTTATACCCCTTCACTTATCTTTAAAAATCCTCAACACTCCTTATCTACCATAAACCACCTACGCCTACTTGTTACACAACCTTATTAGCCTTTTTTTGTCTATTTCTGAGAATACTGCTCTATACAGACATTATGTCAGAATACAATGATATATTTATATACCATTTTTTGAGTCTCAAATCTACCCAAATTTCAAGGTTTAACTCTATTTATAGACCATACTTTTGTCCCCTTATAGGTCATTGCCTAGGCCTAATTAGGATTTTACTACTTTGCTACAATACAGTCTTTCACCATAGTACATTAACATACAAAAATGCTCAAAAAACTTAAAAATATCTTAACTTGTATTGAAAAATACCTGATGACCAATTTTTATGTTATTCCTCTAGTGGAAACAAGATTTACATTCTCTTTCTTCTTAAAACCCTAGCCATAGGGTTGATAGGCTCTATTTTATCTAAGAGCATGCAAAGGGCTCTTACACTCTTCCTACATGTATTCAAAACATTTTTAATCTTAAAAAGGTTTATTTTTCACATATACTCCTTATCAAATCATTAAAACCCTACATTCACACCTCTATTCAATGTTTTGACATAATTCTTCTCTTCCCTACATGCATAGTTACAATGCACAACCATGTAAGAACCAATGATTTTTAGTTGATGACTTCACCAAAGGTTCCAATATTTTGTGAGACCTATTTTAAATATGTAGGATCCTTGTCCAACCTATATATTGTCTTCATTAGTTCTCTATTCCACATTTTGAAAAAGTTTTTGACTATTTTGTGGATACATTCAGGGTCTGTAGGGTCTAGGAAACAAGTTATTTAGACCTAAATTCAATTGGGAGTTTCTAAAATTTGCACAAGATTGGCTAAGGTTCAAAATACCTTGTCTCACCTCTTTAAACCAATGGTTACATTGAAAGACACCTCTACAATACCTTTGTTTAATGTCCCATGTTATAACTGACTCTATATGCCTTACCTTACAAGTTTTTTTCCTTAGTTGAGTTTAAATATCATAATGAGTTTGTGAAACATTATTAAAGGTTTAAAAAGGCTTATAATCACTTCTTACATATTGAGAAACCAATAAATAATTTTTTGGACTTCTATTGCACTATTTTTAAATACTTGGTATGCTTACTATTTAAGGATACATTGTTTCCAATAGACTATGTTGTCTACCCTACAATGTGAAGTGAAAACAACCACACATATCATATATCACATTCAATGAATATAAAAAATACTCACCAACTCATTTGCAGTAGTAGATATAACACATTGAAGCTTTTTCCCATGAGCAGACTGATCACATTTGATAATATACAAGAAAGACAAAGTTATAGGTTTCATCCATCAAAATTTGACATCTTTATTCAATGTGTATTGGGTCCAATTCACCTTATCATTAGAATACATTATGACCACTCCCTAAGAATCTAAAAATGACAAGTTTTTAACACAAGTAATTACCCTAACTACTTCTTGAAACTGCCTTGTATGGGCTTACGGATGATCTATGACTTAAAGCACTTAACCACATGTTTTATGTCTTCTACCAACCCATTATAGACTTAATAATAACATTAGATAAACATTACCTTTATAAGAAACATCAACAACCTCTCACAACTTTACCCAAATAGTCAAATATTCAAATAATGATTTCTAGTAGGAAATGTCAATTTTGAATGTTTTAAGAAATCTAATACCTCTAGAACACCAAAATAAGATCCAAGGAAGATTATAAGACACCTAGACACCTAAAGTAAACCAAAATTGAATCTAACTAATATTCCTCTACATCACATTGACAACTGATGTTCTTCACATGAAGCTTATTCAACAATAATAGGATGTTTACTTGTATCCATACACACCTCAGAATTAACATCAACTAGCACCTTGGTATTTTATTTGAGCTCAACTTGAAATGAATTTTTATTCTCCTTTTCTATTTGGATAGATGATACATTCTCTTGGCATTCCTGAATCTTCTTCATATCTAATACCTCTTTTGCTTTAGTATGTAGTCTACCTTAATCTTTTAGCTCAACTAAATTAGTTTTCTTGGTCTTCACTTCCTTAGGATTCCATACCAAGGATTGACCTTTATTGAGCACATTAGGATGTCCATGTAACTTCTTATGACTTGAGAGATTGATTTTACAATATCTTGAAATATGACCAACTTGATGATAAAATAAATAAATAACATCATTCATACCTTCTACTTGATGAATACTATGAATCTTAGCAAATATACCATATTGTCTCTTAGGTTCATTATGCTCAAGATTGACTATCTTAAGTCTCCATACCTAGGTTAGTCTTTTCCCATCCATTCTAGGGTAGAATCCAGCAATATGTCCCATATCATGACAATTATAATAGACTAAACTATCCATACCTTTAGCTAACCATCTACTCTTCCTTTTATAGTTTCTTTCCTTATGACAAAAAATCTTACATGCAAAGCAGTTACCATGAAATGAAATTTCATAGTTTATAGCATTTGGTTGCTTGATATGTCTTCTCCTATTGCACTTGAATTAATTTGACTTGTTATCTTTCATGTTATCATCCTTTTTATCTTGTTCTATTTTTTATTCTTCTTCAAGCTTGCCTATCTTGATTCTGAACTTTTCATGCTCATCCTTCAGAGAAACAAGGTTAGTCTTTAATTGAGCACATTCATCTTACTTAGCTCTCATGCTTAAACTTACAGTCTCTAATTAAATTCTAAGATCTTTGATGGCTTCCTTATCCTTATTAGCCATGTAATCCTTCAATCTACATGCTAACTCTTCAATAATATTTACAGAATCAAGATTGGATTTAAAATCATCATGTTCACCTTGATTTGAACTCAACTTGGTATTTATCTCTTCTAACTAAGTCTTGAGATGTCTGCATTCTTCCTCTTTTGAACTCAAATTTGTCTTTATAACCCTTGATTGATCCTCAATAATTTTGATCTTATCTTTATCATATTTTCATCTTGAGATTACTTTCAAGGATACTAGCTCCTTATTGAGCTTGATTCACTCATACGTAATAGCCTTAAATATTGAGGTCATGATCTTATTCTGAGCTTCTTCTTGATCATATTCTCTCATCTTACCTATTTTACTTATATAACATTACCATGAGCCAATTTCACTTTTATTCACTTGATTTTATACATGAATAAGTATCCTCCACTTGATCCTTCAACTCTTTATTCTCTTTATTCAATTGCTCATCCATATTATACCTTGGATCACCTTCAAATGGTTAAACTTGTAATGAAGGTCTTACTCTGATATCAATTATTAGAGGTAAAATAATTAAGGGGGGTGAATAAATAATACAAGATAATCTAATTTAATTCCAAACTCATAAACATTTAGCATACATCAACTTGATCAAGAAACATAAACATGAAAACACATACATCCAAAGCATACATCACATGAACACATTATATATTTAAGAAACCCTCTTAGGGGATAAAACCCATTAAACCATACAAAATGGAATACAATATTATAAAATAAGATCCAAAATTTAGACCAATACCCATTCATCAAATAAAACCCATCCCTTAGTTTAGTGAGACACCAATCTTATAAGGAGCAACTACCCCTATCTAACTGAGCACCCACAATATCTAGACCTTTAGATTACCTTGTAAGTAGGAACAAACCCCCTAGGCAACCAAACACCCAATTAGATTCCTAAATATATCACCTTGAACACCTATTTATATTATTCAACTAATGATGATCACCTCCATCTGCACTCTTCACCTCCAATCTCTCTCAAGCTACTTCTAGGGCTAACTTTTTCAAATTGCCTCTTCTAGGCTCATTAGGTCCAATGACCTGTGTGTCCTCCTACATTAACTTGATTAGATAAAAATGTTTGATATTTTTCACACTCTGATGGTCCTAAATAACCTTTACCTTCTCTCTCAAAGGTTTCCTTCTTTGCTTAAATCCACACACATACACAACTAGCACAATTAGTCCAATTAGACCTTGTATTTATACCACTCTCTTCCTTTAACCCATCTTGGTTAGCCAAGATGCTTTACATATTTGAAGCACATTTTAAATATGTCCTCATATATGATACATTTAATAACCACACACTCCTTAGGTCAGTCATTACCTCATTAGCCCCAAACTACCATTAGGTCTTGGTGAGACCTAAAATAATTAGGCCTTCATACTCACACCTTATATGTGAGACTACTTGGAAAAATTTCACCCTTTAACAATTATTAAAACACATAAATCCTATCTCCAATATAATATTGATAATTAATTTATTTTTTCATGCCACCTACAACATCAACTCAACACTCAAACCTACCAATTAGGTCTTCTCGCTCTTTAGGCCTTTAAACACGAAAAACATAGTCTCAAACTTTTGAAGCAACACATCAAATATTTCACATATCCATATGATTAGATCACATTTATAAACCCTTCAATACCTTTTAAACACCTCCATGTGTTTTATACATTCCAACACATGCTATAACACTCAAATTAACTCTCTAAAAATGCCCACTCAAACTAGTCATATATAGTCAACATATAGTCAAGTTATTTTGACTCTTCACAATTTATTAGGGGAAAAATATGTCAAAAAATGCATTATCATAATCCTTAGAGACTTATATAACATATCCATACTAGTTTTATATCTTAACTCTGCTTAGAACACCTTCAACTTACTTTTGTAACATGGTCACTAAAACTGTCACTGCATTCATCAAACACAATTAATTTATAAGTAATTGTTCACATTGAATATCAATTGGTCAAACCTCAAAAATCCACACAGATGGTCCTAATGGAGTCTATAACATTATCTAATAGATAGTTCATCTTAAAACATCATAAGACTATCAAGAAATATTCAATTAGCCTTCTTGGGTCTCTTACAGAACATGGTCAAACACATAGTCAACTTTGGAGATCAATATTTATAGCTGTGAAAACATTCAAATCTTACAATCATATTTTATGGATGCATCTGGAATTCTTATGAAATTTTTATTTTTACATCACCATGAAATTTGTCCCAGATCAGAATATATTATCAAAATATTTCAAACTATTTTTTCCCTTTACTATTTCAAATGCCAATGATCATTGGTTAAACATTGGACACTTTGACATCATCTTGTGCTCCTAAGAAACTTTGAACAAATACACATCATTTATATTCTCATAAGTAGCCTAGTCTTTACCTTGTATCACTCACCATTAATCTTAGATCCTATATTTTGTGATCATGCCACTTGGTATTTCTGCATGCCTTATACACACATTGACTATTTGACTCAATGAACTCCATCTATCTCCGTCTGTATGAACACCCATGAGTTGTTGATCTTCTACTCAAACTCTATTATTGAGACACTTGTCACTAGCACATGTAATATTTTACATATTGACTTTATGCACACCGTTGGATCATAATTTATATGATCACATGTTCATCATTGATCTCCTTGACTATTTGACCCCAAAATTTAATGTAATTAATCTTGAAGGCCTCTAGTCTATCACAGTCTACTACAGAAACTTTGAAGGTTTATAACTTGAGCTAGAAAACACTTCAAGATTCCAAATCTTTAGGGTACCTTCTTGGAACTATAGATAAAAACTCAATGAAAACATTTGTCTAATGTTGACTTTCTAAATACCTACACAAAATACACAAACTATTTGATCACTCATATCTACATGACATGTAGTGGTGGTCTGGCTTCTCTTAAGCTATAATATGCATGTTTCTCTTTCCAAAAGATTAAATGACACACCATAACTTCAAAAAGACATCTATGGATGCCTCACAACTTCTTCTTTGTCTTTACAGCTTATACATGTGTGATATCCCTTCCAAGTTAATAAACACAACTTTTTTGTCATTCATGCACTAGTATCTCATGCTCTCTTTGACATCAATGACAAGCTAACATCAATGACCATGCTAAATAGGGGAATAAGTATAGAATAAATAAAGGTAGTAAACACTTAGGAAATATGTAAGCATATGAATGATATTCCCATCATAGGAAAATGTAATCAATGAATAATCATGATAAGATACCCCCAGTAAAACCTATGTAATAATAATAATTAAATGTAAAATTATAATAATGAATCCTTATCCCCAATAAATTAATGATTATAATCACAACAACATAGAAAATTAATGAGAGAAATATGCATGATATAAATTTGTAAAATAATAGTTTTGAATGATATGGATCATGGCACTAATCAAATACTAATGTAGAGTAAGGAAATAAGAAAAGAATGACAAAATAAGCATCAGGGAATCATGCAACATGGTCATAGTAGAAGTATAAGTAGACTTATATTTAAACATGTAAATAAATGAAAAATATAATAATAAATCAAATATGGAAAACATATAAAATTTATGGTAATAAATGTCATGCATAGATTAAATAAAGAAAATAAGATAGACATATCACACACAAAGTATACAATTTATCGATATAACCAAGTGAAAAGTAACACTGAAGGTGGAAACATAAAAAATATGAAAATAACATGATCATAAATGAATACACTAAGAACATAAGGAGACATTCCACTAAAAATATATACCAAACACCTAATATCATATGAAAGGTTAACATGACAAAGGATACCATGAAATGTATGACTTGAAATGTTGTTACAAGATTCCCCACACAATGTCCCAAGGGAGAAAATAGAAGATGTCCCCTTAAAATTATTAATACATAATCAGTTTTGTGTAGAATTTATCTCAAAAATATCATTAAAATCATGTGTATTAGCTATATAACCTCTATCGAATATGTGGATAATTAGAAACATATAGTTTGTACCATAGGCATACTATGCCAATTTGTGTGTTTTTATCCTATTTTTTGAACAAGAAATCAAAAATTGAGAATGACAAATCTCTTTTACCATAAATGTTCAAATTCAATCAAATCAAGTCAATACTTGGTTAAGCAAAGAAGTCAAAATTGATAAAATCTAAAAATTGCCTAAGTCTTTAAATGTGTCAATATTTTAAAAACCTATTAAACATGCATCAGATTTATGATAGCTATTTACCAAGCTATAAGAATATGATAACTAATTGAACATAACTTGGGACTTGACATCTGTTTCAAAATACATCAAAAATTGATAGGTTTTTGATCACCTATTAAAACCTAATGGTTGTAAATTCACAATCAGAACTTGGTGGTTGTAAATTCACTTATCATAGCCTAACCATTGTAAAATTATTCATCAGGGCCTGATCAATGTAAAAACACTCCTTAAAACTTGACATTTATCAGATTCTTCTTAGAATCTGATGACTTCCCATGCCACTTGATCCTCAATCACTACTCCTCATAAGCATGAAATCCTCATGTCCTGTGATATATTTCTTCAACCCTTGTCATTCGAATCATCATTTACTCATTGCTCTTTATTTTTACCATCCATTATTTCCCTCTTTTGTATGTTTAATGTCTTTCTGAGCTTTGATTTTACAAAGTATTTTCATGGATTTAGATCATTTTTATAACTTAGATAAAGGAAAATTAGGGTTTACAGTTGTTTAGCTCTAGCATTGGTTTTGTCAGGGGTTTTTTGAATACTTTATTCATTTGATGAAAACATCCTCATAACACTTTGTAGAGATATGTTTTTCCACTACAAATCTTATCAAAATTTCAAAGGCCTTATAAACATCCATTTGACCCTAAGGGTTACTTGAACCATTGTCATATTTAAGTCATCTATTAAACATGCTCACAGACTACAAATCTTAAAAATACACTTATTAAGATATGAGACGCTCTTAAACATCCTATCAGACTATAAATTTTATTTGAAAACTCATCAAGTTTTGAGACCCTAATGAGAACACTATAGGATTTTGATCATTTATTAAATAGACACATAGACTCTACCATTTGCATTTACACACCTTAAAATCTACCTCTTGCTAAAACACTTTAGGCAAGTAAGCTTGTCATATGTCAAAATTCAACATGCCAATCAAAGAAACTCATCAAAAATTACTTCAAAAAAGACACCTACCAAAAATAAATTATAATTAGAAGAGGACACAAATATGAGGTATCAATTTCAAGTAGTGGTTCAGACTTCACACCTAGACTCTAATGTTGAATAAATAACTAATATTGACTTAGGTCACATTGATATGGATTATTTCTAGAACAAAATAAAAGTTGAAAACTAAAAAAATTATGGACAAAGAATTCATGATAGTAGATTGGCATAGGAAGTAACATTCCTAACTTCAATTCAGTGTCCAAAACTAGTGTTGACAATGTCTGAACACTATGATGTTGAAAAGAGAGAAGTCAAGAATCCTAATGGAGAGTTGGTCTTATGCTTATGACTAGAGAATATTGATTGCCTACTATAGTTACCTAATAGGGAAGCATTTATTAACTTGACTCCTAAAACAACTCAATAGTTATGGGATTTTAATACTAACTTTTAATCAAAATGCATTAATAATTAATGGCTTGACAAAACCTAAACATAAAGCAACAAGGATATTATTTGCAATTTGGCATGTTAAGGCCAAATACCAACCCTTGTAATTGAAATCTTTTCATGGTCATCATAGTGTCTTAACTGTCAAGTGAGTAGTGACTTGTGCATTGTCATGTTCATAGTGTCAAATGGCATTCTAAGGTTTTGATAGAGTTTCAAGTGGTTCTATAATCTGAAAGTACTCTAATGAAGATGGTGAAAAGAGGGCAATTGATGACTTGTTATGAGATTTTATATCATAATTCAGTATATGTAAGGTATGAAATGAGCTATAAAATTTGGAAATGTGATAAAAATGCATAAAAAGTCTATTTGAAACCTTTTAGGAGGCTATAATATGCTTTTATGGCATTCAATGGCAAATTCCCTTTGTAAAAGTATAATTATATTCCCTAAAAAGACAATTTTTGGTATTTAAATGTGAAATATGGTGTCAAAATGCCGTAAAATTAGTCAAAATACCTTTTAACACATATACATGGCTTTACTTTTAGTCATAAAGTTTCATATTTTGAAAAGGTCATTTTATGCAAGTTTAAGCCTAAAAAAGGCATCCAAAAGCTCACACATGTCAATTATTAGCCACATAAAAGTTTAATTCTTTTTTTAACACACCCATGACTCATGGTATTCCTTATTATGCTCTAATATTAGCGTTTTAAGACTAAATTTATGAATAAAAGGCAAAAGCAAAGCTATTTCATGCATTTTCCATGAAAAATACGAACTTGTATAGCCCACTCCATATAGAAGAGCTTAGGTGAATGAATACTAGGCATATCAGGTGTTATATAATAATTTAAATGAAATAAGATTAAAAATAGGCCCAAAACTAATTCACATGCTTCATCTAACTTGTTTGCACAGAGTAAGATCCCTTCAAGTTTATAGGTGGTATAACCATGAGAGAGAAAATCAAAATCTACAAATTTGGTTAGAGAAAGTAATCTTAGAGAGATTCAAGCTATATAAATTGGTTCTCAAATTAGTCCTCTCACCTTCATGAACTATCCCTTTGAATTCGAGGCACTCATTATGGCTCCTTCAGCTAAGCAGGTAGTCAGTTTTTTATGTTTTCTCTTCATCAAGGCATCATAATAAAAAATTTCAAGATTGTGGAGCTTCTCAGAAACATAATTCACCTTTCTATGGTATTCATCAATTATTTCCCACACATTTTAGGGTCAAATAGAGCTCAATAAGACAAAGGAATATAATTTGTAGTCTACAAGCATATGAAGAAGAATTGTATAGTTTGGGAGAGAGAAAGAGTTTCAATATTTCTTGGTTTATTGTTTGCAAAAGTATAATTCATGTTTATATATGAAAAATAATACTAAAAAAAATGGAAATGTTAATCCAACTAGTGGTGGGATAGGATTCATGTTGGGTTCATCAAAATGTATGCGATCAAAAATGCATCATGTCTATAAATTATTCTTGGCTCGAAGAAGATAGAACATACCTACACTTTTAATTGGGATACACTTGTTAAGCAGGAGCATGACCAATATGGGGATCTTCTAGAAATGATTAGGGGATCACTTTTGACAACATATCATGATAGGAATGGTTACAAATCCTACATTCTAACATAATCACATGACAACCCTAATGGAGTCCTAAAGTTTAAAACATTCACTTATTCTAATAATAAGAAAGTAAATCTAATCTAGTGCACACTAAAGCTTCTGGCACAAAGTGGCAGTTAGAAACAATATAAAAAATATGTATAGAAAACCTTAATTAAAGTATGTATGTGTTTCTCTAGATTTTCACTAATTACATTCAAATGAGAAAGAAACTATGGTTAAGAGGTTATGGGTTTGATGTTACTTAGATTCAGTGCGCACCGTATCCAAGCCTTGTGGGAGCTCCTCTTTGGCTGTGGAGGAAACACCTGCAATAAGAATGAAACTTAAATAAGAAAGATGTTAGAAGAGGCTATGGTGGACTGCCAAGCTATGCACTCAGTCCCAGAAGCATGAAGCTCCTTAAGGGATGAAAATCCACTATTTAAAGATAAAAGTATTGTAAAGGAAGAAATGATAAATGACTAAAGAAATAGAAAAGTAGATAGTCTGTACCTATTCCTTGCAGTCTGTGTATCTCAGAATGCTATAGAAGGCTAGTTGAAGGTTTTGTCTAGTCTAGATGGGCTATTTGGATGGATTTTTGGTTTGCTAGTTTAGAACACAGTCACTGACATCGGTGGGTCTGCCGAGGTTAGTCGGGTAAATGGTGCCGACGTCAGTTGGGTTGCCGATGTCAATCTGGCTGAAGGTGCCGACGTCAGTTGGTTTGTCTATGTCAATTTGAGTTGTAAATGTTGACGTTGATTGGTTTACTGATGTCAGTTGGGGTCATCAGCCTTGGATGGCTTTTAGAGTATTTTCAGGATAAATAGAGGGGTTTCTAGAAGTTCAGAGGTTGGTGCAGGGTTGCGGGAAGGTGAATGAGGTCTGAGAAAGGGTATAGGTAGAGGATTGGTGTGAAAAGGGGATGAGAACAAGGGGAAGGCCTTTTAGTCCCTCCATGGAAGAAGTTGGGCCTCTCAACAGTATTTAGAAATATCAATGAAAACTAATTGACAATATATTCTAAAACATTGAAATGAAAACTAGAGTACATAGCTTTATAAGGTGAAGAACTTGAGGTGTCAGAATAGTGATTCCCATTATGGCTAATGTGACTGGTGTTGTGAGCCAATGAAGAGAACACAGATTGCTTCAATTTTGTAGCTTGAGGTCCTCGTACAATCTTTCAATCTAGTCTCTAGAATGATTTGTGTAGAGCTTTGGTAGCCAAGAGAACAATAGTTGAGTTATGGTGCTTGAAATCTCAGAGTGTGCATGCCAATGTGTGAAAAGGTGGCCTTAACTCAATGTTAGAGCTTGGATTATGTAACCAACGTCGGCAATCCCATTGGCATCAGCATAGGATTGCCGACATTGGCTGCAGGTTGACTGACGTCAGTGGAGAGAGAATAGGTAAAAGGGCTATTTTCAGCTCTTTGCCCATTTCTCCACCTACCAAATGCCTTTTCTATTGGAGAATAGTCAAAACAAGGGCTTATGAGGCATGGGAGTTGGTTAGGGAGTTAAGATGGGGTGAGAATAGGTCATGGGTAGTTAGGGTTTGGAGGACCTAGTCTTAGGCTGACTCATAGGCTAAGAAATGGTCTAAGGGTGAGGTGTCTAGGTGAGGTGTCCAAGGTGAGGTAATTAATTTAAAATAAGTAGTTTTTAAATTAATAAGGTGTGCAAGTGTAGGTTAAGAGTGTTAATGTTTAGAATGGGACCAAGGGGGGTTGACATGATATTAGTGTCTACATTTGCCCCTTTTTGTCTTGTGGTTTGTTCTGATGAACTGCAAGACAAAAATAGATGTAGGTTACCCCAGGTATGGGATGAGGTATTCCCCCTCAAAGCAAGAATCGAGATAAGATAATCTGAAATCAAGTGTCGATTTGATAGGCAGTGGATGGGTAGGGTGAGGTTTGAGTGTGAATGATGCAATAGTTGAGATTGCACATATACCACTTCACATGATAGGCAGGTCAAATTATCACAGGTAAGGTCAAGGAGGATTAAAATTGAAGTAATCGGTCCCCAAATTATTAGTGGTAGCTAATTGGGTTAAAATGATCAAAGCTATAGCTCTAATGGGCATCGTGTTCCAAGTATCTAGGCTAGGAAGTGCTCCTAGAAAACATGAAAATGTCACAGATATTGGGGATCAACTTGGTTGTGATCTAACAATAGGTGTGAGTGGCACGTATAATTTGCTAACTATTTGTGAGGTAGCATATGCAATCAAAACAACTAAGCCAAAGTTGTCTTGAAAGTGGTCATGGTCTGAGGAGATAATCGCGATCTCTGAGGTCATTTGTCGAGGCAGGCTGAGATATAAGTGATCTCAAGTGTTGTTTTTTGTGGTTAGGGAGATGTATGTGATATCCAATTTACCCCATGAGAAGGCTAAGTTGACTTCTACAGTGTTAGGGCTAGTTGTTTGGTCATGATTTTGGGTAATTTTAGAGAAGACTTATGTTTTTAGGTCACTGACATCGGATAGGCCATTGATGTCGGTAAGTATTTAGAAGGATTTTGTGGTCATATCACTAACACCGATTAGACAACTGATGTCAAGAATATAGAAAGGCATTATTTTTCCAACGTCGGTAGAACATCAGTTGATATTGGCAACCTAGGGCAGAATTTTGCCGATGTCAGCAGCCTAAAAAACCTGACAAAAGTGGATTGGCAGCCCACCAAAAGTTAATAGTGAATTTTGAAGTGTTGAAAAAGAGAGATTTGAGTTTTTGAGTGATAGAGACCTCTGCTTTGTCTGTGTCAGTAGTGCTAGGTGTCAGGGTGTGAGTGGTGAGGAGTGTTGGTGAGTGTTGGAGTGTTTGTGAGTTTTTAGGAGCATTGTGGGTCACTAGTGATTAGATTGAGGAGACGAGGTAGACAGAGATGGTAGACACTAGAGGAGGCCCTGCAAGAGGACCACCACCACCGACACCCATTATACCACCTCGATGGTGATGACGAGATGAGGTAGGGTGTGTTATTTGAATTTTTGATTGGTTTTGAATTTGTTATTATTTTTGTAATGTGTTGAGTTTTTAGCGATAAATTAGGGGGGGAGGGGTATTAGAAGGGTTGGTAGATTCAGTAGGGTACTTTAGGTAGCTTTAGGAGTGTTTTGGGGGGTTTTTAGGGGTGAAGTGGGGATGCCCAAAATTTTAGGGCTCACCCCATTCGGCCCTAGGGCCAAACCAATCATTGACATCGACAGTGCCACTAACATCGGTGGTGCCACCAACGTCAACTGACAAAGTGACTGATGTCAATCAATATGACTGACATCGATCGCTTTTAGCCATCGATGTTGGCAAGTTAGATGCTGACATTGGTTAGGTTAGAGCCATCGTCAGCACCCTAACCGATGTCAATTTCCTATTGAAGGTTGTTTAGGCCTTGGAAAGGTTGAAAATGATAATCTAGAGGACCTAAGTCATGTCAATGCACTCTTGGGTGTGGTGATGGACATATAGGTTTGTTTGATGGGAAAGTGTAATTTAGTTGCCATGGTTACGTGGTGATTTAGCTGAGCTAACCCCAGAAGACCCTATGTCAACTGAGTGCTACCTACATAGCCCATGTGAGGGACCTCAAGCTGATGTAGTTCTCTTAAAAGGGAAGAAGAATCAAAGAGGTTATTAGTTGTTTGCATAACATTTTCTAACATTGTTGCATGTGTGTTGGTTAGATGCAGGCTAGGTAGACATTGACGCTATGAGATCATCTCCTTACATTGCTAATGTAGATGCATCAAGACATCACAAGGGATGAGTGGGCACATATGGCCATTGTAGGGCTCAGTGGGTTGTGGTGATATTGTCAAGTTGCCAGGGACGTCAGTTTGATGGTGGCATTGATCGAGCGGTGGGATCATACCACCAACACCTTTCACCTATTAACCAAACAGTTAACTGTTATAGTGGAGGATGTGTATTAGATTTTGTGGTTACCAATACATGGGGCAGAGTTATATGCATGCTTGAGAGAGGAGCATGACATTAATATGGTTACACTATTTGGGGAGCACATTGTTGAGGTGACCTATCATTCAGTGAGTTTTGCTTATGAGCCTATTTATGCTGCTGATGAGGATGAGCATCGACTAGCCATCTTGATGATGATTGGCATCACTATATACACCCTTCTTGATGCAGATGGAGGGAGATTCTTGATCTTGATGACCAAGGTTTTGGTATACATGTTAGGGGAGCAAATAGTTTTTGCGTGGGCTCTAGTATTTTTAGCTCAGTTATACATGGATTCATGGGGGATCAACCAGTGGTGGTAGTACAGCTTGTGTTTGGGCCACCTCCTACACTGTTGGGCTTACGAGAATATCATGGTTACATGACCTCTTGGCCTCCCAGTAGTGATCTAGGCTAGCTTTAGAGTTGGTTTCAGGTGGTGGCAAGAGGTCATGGCACAGATACGTGTGGATGCCATCGTTTGAGATATTGAGTATTATAGGGGTATTAGATGCCTTGATCCCAATGGATATCATTTGGAGGTCATACTTGTTATATCTAGTGTTCAAAGGTCAAGCAGAGCAGCTAGTGGGGGTTTAAAGCCTGCGATGGGTGATGGGTAGGCAAGCTGGTGAGCTCGAGAGAGTTCCTACTAAGAGAGTGCAGTGCCAGTATGGGCTATTACAGGATGTGCCACCTGCTCTCCCATATTATAGATGTGATGATATTGAGGTGCCCCTCCCACTACCAAAGGAGATAGAGAAACCAAATTTTGAGGAGATACTCGTAGATCTAGGTGTGGTAGATTCAGGATGTACAATCACTTACTTGGCTTGGTGGGCATGTCACTATGCTATGATTCATAGGGGACCACCTCCTAATCTGTAGGTGGTCAGTAGAGAGAGGGATGCTGCCATTTAGGTGAGAGATGCAATATGAGCATAGGTGGCAATGCTTTAGGAATAGGTGACAATTTTGACACCATAGGTGGTTGCCCTGACAGGGCAAGTTATTACATTACAAGGGAAGGTGGTTACAACCCAGGCATAGGTATTGATAGGGTAGGGTTTTGGAGGGCAGGGCCCTATTCAACTACCACTATAGTATCCATTGTAGTAGCTAGCTTAGCCACAACCATAGAGTTCTCTATAGGGCATGGCATTGGGATTGATGGGTCCATCATAAATTGTACCTATATCTAGGTACAATACTGTGTTGGATGAGATCTCATATTATGAGGGTGTCATCAGGGAATTTCTATAGATCCAATGATATTCTGAGATGTTAACTCAGTAGAGATCTATGTCACATGCCACTGCCTCTAGTTCTCAGAGATGGCGATGGTCAGAGGGTGGAGATGATTCGGCGTCTTCATGACGACCACCACCACCACCACAGCCTTGAGGTGTTTGTAGTTGTTGAGGTGTATGTATATACCGGCCTACATGCCGTTGATGTGAGATGTACATACATTTTGAGAGAGGCATATATATATTGTACTATTTCAGTATACCTTCATTTGACAGTTATATATATGAGATGTTTGAGATATTGAAATGTTATGGATGTGACTTTGTGTTAGTTGTTTTGGTTACGTTAGTTTTTTTAGCATTTCCCATATGTTTGATGGTACATGCTTGAAATGATGAGTGTATGATGATGTTATAGCCTTTTCCATATTGTGTGATGGTGTATGTTGTAACATAGGTTATGTGGTTTTTCATCCTTAGCAATTTTCCATATTGGTGATGGTGTATGCTAAAAATGAAATGAGTTTATTTATGCTTCAGCAGGTTTCCATATTGGTAATGGTATATGCTTGACATAAATTGTGTTTGGTTGATAGTTTCCATGTGTATTGTTTTCCATAGAAACTAATGTGAATGGGCTATGATAATTTATATAACACAAATTGGTATTTGCATTTAAATAAATCATGATGTTATGTTAGTGGTTAGAAAATATTTTGGTTGTATTTTATCAAAAACATGTGATGTTATTTATGATAAAATTGAGTTGAATGTTAGGATCATAACTTTATAGTGAAAATTATGAGATGACAATATGCGAGTATATAATTTTAAGACACTGCATCCTAAAAGATAAACTGGCATGTGACGAAGGTGTGTAAGAAGTGAAAGGCGCATTGCTCTTTCATTGACAAGGACCATAATGATAGCATAGATAGGGTTTTCTCAAACAAAATCCCCATTTATGCATTATGTCGTTGACCATTGGTTTTTGTTAGAGAAGTACCCTAATCACTTGACGTTAAGTGAGCTCAAAATCCCTTGGGTATTTTGGGGTAATAGGTGTGATTATGTGATATGTGAGGATAGCATAACCCTTTTTAGCAGGGATAACTTTGCCCCTTTTATAGGTGACCCTGAGAAAAACTATAGGCAAGTCCATGACTTAACAGTTTGTTAGTTTTTTTTTTAAGAGACTGATCAATGCGGGAAGTCTACTTGGGGATGTTGTTTTGTTTTATGGTCATGTGAAGCTGATCGATGTGAGGAGTTTCTGAGAGGGTGATATTTTTGTATCAAAATTTGGGCATAGCCATCCTTTAAGGGAGTGGTCTATATTTTGCTTTGTATGTTTTGATTTCTTTGAATAGTTGTCCTTTAAGGGAGAAGTCTATTAATTACAACAATAATGTAGTTGTCCTTCAAGGGAGTAGTCTACATTTATAGTTTATGACCTTTTAATATTTTGTTAGGCATCCCAATTTTATGTTTTTTTTGTTAACTAAAATTTTAGTCATGGACTAGACTATAGAGGTTTAGGGGTTTCCCTTTTATTAGGACAAAGCATTAATGCTTAAAAAAGGGTTAACTAATTTTTGTAGGGAAAAAGGGTTGAAAGGAATAGGAATGAGGATGACAGGGGTTGTTCAAGGGATGAGCTCAAGTTAAGCATCAAGTGAATGGTTACTTGGTTAACAGTAAAATGGTCACAGATGCAAGGCATTAAGGGGCTCAGGTTCTGGCTGGCCTTCGAGAAAAGCCAGACGATAAGTGCCTGATCCATACTTGTGCATTATTTTATCAGGTTCGAGCCAATTAGGAGCAAACTTGCCTCGTTTGCTTCTTTCCATATTGGTCACGTGTTGGTTTTCTTTAAGGATGAGATTTTTTATTTTTGAAATCTCACTCTTTCAGATTTTTGTTGTAGGTACGCTTGATGCAATCTTGGTAGATATGAAGATGATTAAGAGTGGCAAGAAGACATTCATCAAGTAACTCAAATTGTGTTAATCGATCTTGACGAAAGTCATCATTAGAGAGCATGTCATGCAAGGAGATGCAAAGAGAAGGTATTTATACTTCAAGAGGCAAGATGACCTTGGTTCCATATACTAAGGAGAAAGGTGTAGCACCCGTAGGGGTTCAGATGCTAGTGCAGTAGGCCCACAAAGTGAAGGGAATGTGAGTGTCCCAATCCCTTCTAGTGTCGTTGTCCACCTTCATTAGGATTTTAGTTAGGATTTTGTTAGAAGCTTCTACTTGTCCATTTGCTTATGGATAGTAAGGTGAGGAGAAGCTGAGTTTGATGCCAAAAGCATCACAAAGCTTTTGGATGTTTTTGTTTTTGAAAGATTTGCCATTATCAGTGATTATCTTGTGAGGTACACTGAAATGATAGATGATGTGGTGGTTAATGAAGTCGATGATTTTGTCAGCTTTAGTGGAGATGAGGGGAACAACTTCCACCCATTTAGTGAAATATTCAGTCGCTATGATAATAGACTGATGTCAGAGAGATGAATGAGGGTTAATCTCACCAATTAGATCTAAGCCCCATTGTGAAAAGGGATGGAAATCCTTAGCAACTTGTAAAGTATGGCTAGGTACGTGAAGTAGGTTAGCATGTTGCTGGAATTTGATATAATGTCAAACATAGTCACTGCAGTCTTGGTTAAGAGTGGGCTAATAATAGCCTAGGTAGAGGATGCACTTTGCAACCGAGTTACCACTAAAATGTCCTCCACAAATCCCATCATGGACTTGTTTGATGGCATAAGATGTCTCACTGGTGGTAAGGCATCAGAGAAGGAGGCCGTCAAAACCTCATTTGTAGAGAAGACCCCCTAGCATGGTGTATCAAGTAGTACTCTTGATAAAATCCCACCATCCATTGCTAGAGAGGTCAAGAGGAATGATAAAATAAGTAAAGTAGTCAACAAGTTGTTTATACCAAACATCATGTGGACTAGAGTCGATATTGCCAACAAAGTTGATGTCAGTTGAGATGTATGAGGGCAATGCCAAATGGTGTACCATGACATAGATTCTTGAGGAAGTAGATGAAGATGGGATGTGTGAGGTGAGAGAGGCCATTGTGTCAACAAAATTATTCGTAGAGTGAGGAACAATTTGTAAGAGATAACGGTTGAAAGAACCTAACAATGTGTCAACACGGTGTTTATATCATTGCAAAACTTTATTTTTACAAAGATATGAATTGTTAATGTAATTAATGACTAGTTGCGAGTTGCCAAAGCTATTGATTGTCTTAATGCCCAAGAAAATGATAGTTTGAAGCCCCAAAACTAAGGCTTCATACTCAGCCATGTTATTGGTGCATTCAAAGTCAAGTTTGAAGGATAGAGGCATGGGCTCACCCTCATGAGGGATGAGAATGACCCCCGTACCCCCACTGAGTTGACATTTAGATCCATCAAATAACATTATCATTTGATAGGGGATGTCATCGATGGATAGCATGGCGATAGACTCATTAGGAAATTCATAGTTAGAGGGTTGGTTATCAGGTAAAGGGGCATCTGCTAATTGGTCAGCAATCATTTGCCCCTTTATAGACTTTTGTTGAAATAATTCCAAATTAAACTCAGTGAGAAGCATGAGCCAACGAGCCATACATTAGTTTTGGTATGGCTTGGAATGCATGTATTTGAGAGGGTTGGTGTGGGTGATGACATAAGTCTTGTGGTTGAGGAGATAGTGGCAGAGTTTGGAGGCAACAAAGAATAATGCCAAGCAAAGTTTTTTGATATGAGTATACCAAGTTTCATAGTCAATTAACACTCGATTTGTATAATAAATTGCCTACTCACAATGTTATTTGTCTCGATGCGTGATCATGGCACCTAAGGAATGATCTATTTCCAAAATGTAAAGATAGAAGGGTTGGTCATAAAAAGGTGGAATAAGGACTAGTGGAGAGACAAGATAGCATTTAAGAGCCTCAAAAGCCTTTTGCCAATCCTTATTCCAATTAAAGGAGACATCCTTCTTGAGGAGGTGATGGAAGGGTTGGCATTGGTTAGATAGCTACAAGATGAAGCGATGAATAGATTGAAGCTTCCCTTGTAGGCTACAAAGTTGTTTTAGGTTCGTTGGTGGGGGCATCTCGAGTATGGCTCAAATCTTAGCTGGATCTACCTCAATGCCATGGAGAGAAATGATGAAACCCAAAAGCTTCCCTAAGAGAACCCCAAAGACACATTTTTTGGGGTTGAATTGAATGTTATATTGTAATAGGCGAGTGAATATTATTTTGAGAATGGTTAGGTGGGCATGGCAAAGTGTGGATTTCCCCAGCAGGTCATCCACATAGTCCTCCATGATTTTGTGGGGGAGATCGTGAAAGATATAAGTCATGGTGCATTGGTATGTAGCACCTGCATTTTTGAGGCCAAAAGGCATGACCCTATAGCAGAATGTCCCCCATGGGGTGATGAAGGTGGTTTTATGTTGATCTTCTAGGGCAATCAAGATTTGGTTATACCTTGAAAACCCATCCATGAGGGATAGCATCTCATGACCAGCTGTAAGATCAACAAGTTGGTCGATGCTTGCCAAAGGAAAGTCATCCTTTGGGCAAGCTAGGTTGAGGTCACGATAGTCAGTATAAATTCAAATTCCCCCTATTGCTTTTATGATAGGGATAATGTTTGACACCCATTGTGGATAATTAATGGGTTGGATAAATGAGATGGAGAGAAGACGTTGAAGTTCCTCTTTGACAAGGAGTGTGATGCGAGGATGCATCCTGCGAAGCTTTTGCCTAACAGGCTTAGCTTCACAATTCATGATGATGTTATGGATGACAATGTCAGGGTCAATATCGGGCATATCACTATAGGACGAAGCAAAGGCTTTGCTATGATCTTTAAGGAATGTGGTATAATTGATTTGTTCTTGGGCATCTAAAGATTGACCAATCTTTAAAATGTGAGGGACATCAGAAGATGGGAGATTAATGTCAATAGTTGATTCATTTAACATAAAATGTGTTTTCAAAAGAAGTGATCATTATATGAAAGAGTCATATACACCCATGTAGGTGAGTATGGTGTCATCGTCCAGACATTAGATAGTGTTGATGCTAGAAGATTCATCATCTATCATGTTTGGATAAATGAGAGGAAGAGACCTTGATGCCTCACCTAGTTGATAGGTCAAGGGTTCCAAGTGAATGGAGTTTATGAAAAAAAAAAAAAACTAGGAGGGATGGAGACCATCGACTCCATAGGTGAGGGTGGGGGAATATTTGAGGTTGGAGGAGAATGCCACGCCATGTTGTTTCTTGGCATTTTTGATTGCCTCATTGTTTAGAGGCGCAATGGGCTTGTGGGGACCTTGTTCATAACACCCAAAGCCAAAACCCTTCCATGCACACCTATGAAGATATGTGTGAGCAAATCTAGGTTTTTTGAGGAAGGAGAAATTGCAAGTGAATAATCGGGGTGATGAGAGAGGATTTCCAACAATAGGAGCCTGATCTAGCCCTCCATAAGTGAGATTAGTTTGGAGATCGAGAGGACCATATGGGATGACCATTCTGATGTGATGGTCATAGTTAGGGTGGTGATGAAGTTTTCCATATTATTTTAGAGTTTGGAACATGTCAAGGGTAAGCAAATGATACTCCCCAAGTGAAAAGCACTAGAAGGTATCTTCCATAAGATCTTTCGTGGTCACTTGAGGAGTAGGCATAGGTGTGACCGATGTCTGCAAGCTTGTCAAGGTTTTTGTGGGTGGAGGTGATGTTTAGGTGGATGTTTTCAAAGGGATGAGAACATCATTAGGTTGGTAGGTCGTGTTGCATGTTTTAAAGGGGGAAGGGTCAGTAGGAATGACATGAACCTGCCCCTCATGTTCAAACTTGACACAATGATGCAACGTGGAAGGGACACAGGTCATGTAATGTATCCAAGGTCGTCCCAACAACATGTTATATTAAAACTCCCCCTCGATGATATATAAGAATTCTATAATTGTACATGGGCCAACACAAACATGCAAGACCACAGTGCCAATGGTAGTGGTGGTGGCATCGTTGAAAGAATGAAGAATTGTGTCAGTTTTTGACATGCAGTTCTTTGAAAGGACTAGTTGATCATATGCATAGGTAGAAATGATGTTGATGCTAGCACATCCATCAATCATAACCCACTTAACATGAGTTTGATCAATGTAAGCCATGATAAAGAGGGTAGGATCTTGATCTTCCAGGTTGTAGGCAGGAATCTTAGAATCACTGAAGGTGATGGAGGCAACAGTGGGTAATGATTTGACTAAAGTGTAGACACCAAAATAGTGTCAACCCCCCCTTGGTCCACTTCTAAACATTCTTAACCCACACACTTATTAATTTAAAATAATTACCTATTTTAAATTAATAACATCACCCATGACACCTCACCTTGCCCTTGGATACCCTCATTTATCACCCCTTGACTAATCATAAATACCTAAGACCTATTTCAACCCTCCCACTAACCTCTCACACCTATTTAATCCACCTTTGGACCATTTTCCAATGACAATTAAACCTTGGCAATTGGAAGAATGGGCAAAAGGCTAAAAATAGCCTTTTTACCCTTTTTCTAGCTGCCGATGTCGGTCAACAGTCGACTGACCCCGGCGGTATCGCTGACATCAGTTTCTTTAAAACTAAATTCCTACACCTAGGAAGGCTAATCAATCTCTGAGGCCTGAAGGTGAATTATCTTACTATTGGAATTTGACCTCTCTCTCTCTCTCTCTCTCTCTCTCTCTCTCTCTCTCTCTCTCTCTCTCTCTCTCTCTCTCTCTCTCTCTCTCTCTCCTGGACGTACACTAAGCATCACAGGCTATAGGAACTCTGCATCAGTCACTCCACACCTGATTGAAACATTACAAGAAGTCTTCTACATCAGCCGCATCAGCAACAAGTCTTCTACACCTCTAGATCTGCCCCAGGTAGAGCTAAATATTCTTCTTCTATTTCATTTCAATTATTTAGACTATATCAGCAATCAGTTTTCTATTCATTGCTTCTAAATAATATTATCAACCAGACCCAGCTATCAACCAGACCAGACCTGACTTTCTTCTTGGAGAGGCTGAGAGGCCTTCCCCATATCCTTACCCCTTTTGACAACCTACCCTCTACCCCTTATCCCTCTTAAGACCCTGTCTATTGTTGTACATCCCTGCACAACCCCTTTTAGACTCCCAGAATCCTTCTATCGACCACAAACAATAGCCTAAAATCCATCCAAAATCCCACTACCCCTACTAATGTCAACAGAATAACTGATGTTGGCACATTTACCAACTGATGACGGTAGACTAACTGGCATTGGCGACCTTGACAACTGATGACGGTAGACTAACCGACATCAGTGACTGTGGAAGATAGATTATAGGAATCAGGTATAGGTTATCTATTTCTATTTCTTTAATTATTTCATTATCTCTCTTTATCTAACATTCTTTTTATCAACAAGTGGACTGTCATCCCTCAAGGAAGTCTTTGTACTTTTAGGACCAAGCTTTTATTGGCAGTCCACCATATATCTATCTAACATTTTCTTTGTTTAACTCTTTCTATCTATAGGTGTCATCCTCCACAGCCAAAGAGGAGCTCCTTCAATCATCTGGATACGGTGCACAACTTCATCCGGGTATCATCTAACCCCTAACCATTATCTTAGTTTCTTTCTTTCTTCTGAATGTAAACAAGCGAAAAATAGTTGGAAACATTCTGGCACACTCGGTGGGACCCTGGATTTTTCCTTGGGTTCATACTTTTTCTTCTAAAAGGCAAAATTTCATATAGGTGCATTAGATTTCTTCTTGTATCTCTCTTCTATCTCTTTATCTCGAAACGAAACCATAAGCAGTTAAAAAGAATCTTTCTTTTTCTTTTTGTCACCCTTTTTCTGCATCTTAGAGTAGTGAAATTCATACTCTTAACCTTTTCTCCACTTGTCTGCATCTGAACAAAACATTTCAATTTGGGCTTAAAAATATTTTGCATCTCATTTATGCTTGAATGCATGTTTAGTCCACTCACCTAGTAACTTAAAATGCATTATGAATAAATCGTAGTGCACTTATGTTACACGACTAGACCACTATCACAATCAAACATCTAAACATACTTGAGACAAGGTCTGATTAAGATTTCATCACCTAGTGGATACCTTACCCTTCCTAGTAATCCTACTTGGACTTCACTACCAAGGGGAGAACCCACTATGTTCTCTGGCAGAGTATAAACTCTAGGGGAATTATATATTGGCTAAGTGACCTAGCTTGTCTCTAGGCTCATGAAGTGAAGGGAGCTAGCTCCTAGCACCAGGCCATGTACAAAACCTAATACAGATCTTGAGCACCAAAACTAACCCAAAGCCAACCTTAGACTGCTTCTTCTAGGACCCGTTTTAAAATCCCAACTTCCCAAACACACTCTTCTAAGGCATAAGCCAACACGACTCAAATTTATTCTTAGGAATTTAACATTTAGGGTTTGCTTGCCTTCATCTAATTTTCTATTTTTATCTAGATTTTTGAGCTGGTAAGGACACATTATCTTGCCTTAGATGGTTTTGACATGTAGTCAAACTAAAACTCTTGTTGACCATGCAAGGCAACAACCACTCCCGCCTTCGCCTTCTATATCAAGTCCCCAAATGGAGTATAATTCAGAAACTAAATGTACTCCTATCCAACCAACCACACCTCAACCCCCTATTATTCCCGAAGGGGACCAAGACTTTGAAAGGTTCCTTGACCTCAATGTCAAGGCCCTTCAGCACTATCTCACAAGAAGTCAAATGCGAGACTCTTTAGGTAACCCAATTTATGGGATGCCAACTTCCTTAGTTGAAACGACAGTCATATCAACAGTGTCCATAATTCAACCCATAGACACCTAGGCCATTGCCTCAACTAACAACCTGACCATGACCAATCTTCAAAGTGTGGCATCTCCTTTTGTTTTTGGACCTACCTCCATTAGGGTTTCGGTACCCCCTCAACCACAAACCATTCAACAAAGTTCTACACCATTCCAAAACTTAATTGTCTCCATCCCACCTACTCTTGCACCCATCAACACAAGGGTGGCTACTCATCCTTTAGTTAGTGTTTCCACCATCCAACTACCTTTGGCAACATCAAGCCAAGTTGTGCCTTCTGGGTTCATGACACAACCACCCTTGGCTTCAACATCGGTCCCTACAACTAGTTACCAATATGTTGCACCTATACAAGTGCAGCCAACTACATCATACTTCCCTCCTAACACCTTCCAAATGCCTTACAACCTAGGGGGAACCCCACCTACAAATCCATCAACCGATCTTATCAAGATGTTGATGGACAAGATGTCTAATCTTGAGACATCCATTTCAGGTTCAAGAAATGTGCTCTCATATGAGCAAATCTATAATGAACTTATCCATCCTTCAGTCCCAATCCGACCATATCTTAGTTAGTGGAAACTTCCCAAGTTTACTCACTTCCAGAGTAAAGAGGACCCACAACAACATCTACGAGTGTTTATACACGCTTGTTACCTTATAGCACATGATGATGTGTTATTACTACGCACATTTCCCATGTCGCTTTCTAGGGCTGCCCTTGATTGGTATAGTTCTATTACCAGTCATTCCCTTTTCTCCTTTACTCAACTAGCCCAACTTTTCCTTGACCACTTTTCAATTAACATAACTAAAAAGGTCTCTATCATAGACCTATATTCTATCAGACAATTTGACGATGAATCAATCATTGATTTCGTTGCCCGTTGGAGAGGCTTAATCAATCAACTCTCCTTTTCTTTATCACAACCAGAGCTCATTGAACTCTTCTCTAGAGCATGAGCTAATCACATCTCATCTACCTTGTGGGTCCAAACATTTTGCACATTTGACGAAGATTTCACCATGGCTAGGAAGCTTGAACTCCGTACTGTCGAAGAAGACAAAGTCAAATTGCGTAATAACAACACAAAATCTAATGACCATTCTTCATCCAAACCTTCTTCTACCTTGTCCAAGTCCAAAGGAGTGGAAAATGCCATGGTCCTTAGGGCATCATCTTCAACAACAATCAACCAACCTCAACCTTCAACATCAGAATACATTAATAGACAATTCCAACAACGATACGTACAGCGTCAATATACTCCTATAGGAGAATTATACGCATCCGTGTTGGATAAACTAGTCAAATAGGGAGTCCTCAACCTCCCCCCAATTTGACCACCACCTCAATTTGACCCCACAAAGGCCATTCTTGCCTGGTATTAGGAGAATGACTTTTGAAACTATCATCGTGTCAAAGGCCATGACACAGACAACTGTAAAACCTTCAAAAACATCATCCAAGACATGTTAGACAAGGGGGATCTTGTTTTGGATAACCCAAATGCTCTGGCCAACCAAAAAATAGATGTTTTTAGACAAACTTTCCCTAACCATACCCCTAGTCAAAATAACATTCAGACCACGGTCGAAGACTCCCAAGAGCATAATATACGTACAATCAACACGGTCTCTCCTTTTATGCCTTACCAACCTCTTCCACAGGCTGAAGGGGTTAGTCAACCTATCCCTCTACCACAGGGAGAAGAGCCTTCTTCTCCTAATAGTCCTCCATCTACCCCTCTTATATTGGAGGATGCTTTAACCATACCAATGCCACTAGCCCCACCTTCATCCTTCTTACTACCAATGGAGGACCATACCTTTCTTGCTCTTCAACCACAAGTAGAAGGCACAATCATCCCTATCCTCTATCCTCTCGAAGAATCCCATTCTCAAATTCCTTCTCCACTAAAAGAAGAACCTATCTCTTCACCTTCTTCAATTGAAGAGGACCCAGTAATGGCATTATGGGAGCGACTCAAAGCTCCTTATCTTACACAATCCATTTCATTTCGTACTGACGACCCTCCTTCAACAAAACCTCCCAAAGTCTCCAATGAGGACCAGGCTTCTACTTCTAAATCTTTAGAAGCTCAACCATCCACATCTGAACCTAAACTCTCACAAGTAACTACCATACCAAAACTGGTTAAAACCCTCAGTGTCCGTCCCATATCAAACCTCACTCACTTGCAAGTGAAGGTCGATTTGATTCTCCCCCCATAATAGTAGTCCTCGCACTAAACCAAAGAAGGCCACTAAACCCCATCAGAGAATCTCTCCCCCACCTTCATCATTATCTTCAATTTTGGGTCCACATCCTTCCACTTTTAAAGGAGTGCTCCCTAATCCATCACCTCTCAAAAAAAACATGCCATCTACACGTATGGCCACACCACCAACTAAAAAGATGGTACGACCAATGCCTCCTATGACTCCTAAACAAAAGTCATCAACATCTAGTGCATCAACAAGCACAGACCCATTAGTGGGTTCTTATGCTTTGCTGTTACACCAATTGTTGTAGTCTTCTAGCATCACTCTCCCACCTATTAAGCCATATCAACCTTTTAGACCAAAACCAGCTTGGTTCGACGACACTAAAATTTGTGCATATCATCACACACTTGGACATGACACTGAGCATTGCTGCGCTCTTAAAGCTGTCATCCATCAACACTTGAAAAAGGATACCCTTCACATTAAGGATCCTCTTGACCACACTTTCAACAAACCACCAACACCATCCCTTGCCTTCCAAACCTCCTCACCTTCACACTCATCAACTCTCAAATCAAGACCATCTTGGTTTGACGACACTAAATTTTGTGTGTATGATCACACACCTGGGCATGACACTAAGCATTGTTGTGATCTTAAAGCTATCATTCACCAACACTTGAAAAAGGATACCCTTCTCATTAAGGATCCTCTTGACCACCCCTTTGACAAACCATCGACACCATCCCATGCCTCTCAAACATCCTCACCTAAATCAGGATCTCAACGCAAGACTATGGTCCCTTTACCACCTTCTTCCCCTTTGTTTGAAATCAACACCATCAATGTGGCCACCAAGTCACAAATCATAAAGGATAAAAGAAAAGAAAAGGTTTCTATTCTGTGGACATATCCATCCATCAAGCCCTCTCAACAACCAAAACCCAATATTTCAATCTTGGGCACATCCAAACCAACATCTTTGAAGCCACTTCATGACTCCATGGTGAAACAACTTCACCAAACCCTTGTGAAGACATCTTTGTATGACCTTATACAAAACACCAACAACATCCCAAACCTCTTCACCTAAATCGGGATCCCCACACATGACTATGGTCCCTCAACCACCTGCCCCTCCTTTATTCAAAATCAACACAATTAACGTGGCCACTAGGCCCCAAACTATGAAGAATAAAGGAAAAGACTAGACTTCTACCCCTTTGACATATCCATTATTCATCAAGACCTCTCACCCAACACAACCCAAGATTTCTATCTTGGACATATCTCAACCAACATCACTGGGGGAAATTCTTCCTAATTTCTCTAATCCTCATGACGTTTGCTATAAACAAATTATGGATTACTTGACATATTCTATTATGCCTACTAATCTCTCTAGCAGTGCACGATGAGCTTTTATCAAATGCACTACTCGCTACACCATGCTAGGGGGTCTTCTTTACAAATGAGGTCTCGATGGCCTCCTTAAGCATTGACCAAATATCAACCAACCAAGCATCGACCAAACATCAACCAATCAAGCATTGACCAAATATCAACCAACCAAGCATCGACCAAACATCAACCAATCAAGCATTGACCAAATATCAACCAATCAAGCATCGACCAAATATCAACCAACCAAGCATCAACCAAACATCAACCAACCAAGCATCGACCAAACATCAACTAACCAAGCATCGATCAACATGTGACCAATATGGAAACAAATAAACGAGGCAAATTTGCTCCTAATTGGCTCGGACCTTATATCATAATGCACAAGTATGGACTAGGGAATTATCATCTATCTTCTCTTGAAGGTTAGACAGAATATGAGCCCCTTAATTCCTTGCATCTGCGACCATTCTAATGTTAATCAAGTACTCATTCACTTGATATCTAACTTGAGCTCATCCCTTAAGCAATCTCCATCATCATCATTCCTATTCCTCTCAACCCTCAACCCTACAAACATTAGTTAACCCTTTTGTCAATCAGGAATGCTTTGTCCTAATAAAAGGGAACCCTTAAACCTCTATAGTCAAGTCCATGACCAAAGTCCAGTAAAAAAAAAAAAAACACAAAACTGGGATGCTTATTCAAAGGTCATAAAATTATAAATGTAGACTGCTCCTGTGAAGGAGAGCTGCATAATTGTTATAATTGATAGACTACTCCCTTGAAGGACAGCTATTCAAAGACATTCAAACATATAAAGCAAAAATATAGACTAATCTCTTGAAGGATGGCTATGCCTAAAAATATTACTACAAGCAACACTCTCTCAGAAGCTTCCCGCATCGATCAGCTTCATGTATGACCACAAAACAAAACAACATCCCCACGTAGACTTCCTGCATTGATCAGTCTACCAAAAAAAAAATTGACTGACAAACTATTGAGTCATGGACTTGTCTATAGTCGTTCTCAGGGTTACCTATAAAAGGGGCAAAGTTATCCTTGCTAAAAAGGGTTACCCTATCCTAACATCACCTATTACCCCAACATACTCAAGGGATTTTGAGCTCATTTAATGTCAAAATAATTTGAATACTTCTCTAACATAACCACTGGTCAACGACGTAATGCATGAATGGAGCTTTTGTTTCTAAAAACCCCCTACCTATGCTATCATTATGGTCCTTATCAATGGAAGAGCAATACGCCTTTCAATTCTTACATACCTTTGTCACATACAACCAAATCATTTGCTAACCAAACCAAACCAACTAAATCTTTTCCAGACCACTAACATTAGCCCATTCCCACTAGTTTCTATGGAAACCAATACACATGAAAACTATCAACCAGACACAATTTATGTCAAGCATTAACCATTATTTGCTAAAGCATAAACATCCTCATTTCATTTTTAGCCTCCATCCATCACCAATATGGAAACTTGCTAGGGATGAAAAACCACTTAACCAATGTTACAGAATACACCATCACATAATATGGAAAAGGCTGTAACATCATCTTACCCTTCATCATTTCAAGCATGTACCATCACACATATGGGAAGTGCTAAACCATCAACATGACCAAACCAACCTATTAACCACTTTGACCAAACCAACCTATCAACCACTTTGACCAAACCAACCTGTCAACCACTTTGACCAAACCAACCTATCAACCACTTTGACCCTTCCTCCCTTTGGAGAGAACTACATTGGCTCGAGGCCCTTCAAACAGGGACTATGTAGGTAGCACTCAGTTGACATGGGGTCTTTTGAGGTTAGCTCGGCCACATTCATTCATTTGTCTACCTGATGGATCAACCATATTACCTTTAACCATTACTTAACCTAGTCAAAACCCAATCCATGATCGACCCTCTTCCTCCCTTTTAGGGAGAACTACATTGGCCTAAGACCTTTCAAATAGGGGCTATGTAGGCAGCACTCAGTTGACCTGGGGTCTTCTGAGGTTAGCTCGACCATTCCTTCATCCATCCATTCCTTCGTCCATCCATCTAATGAACCAACCATCTATACCAACCCAAAATCATGACCAACTGACCAACCCTGACAATGTAGAAGTCACTTTTGGCTTCTCATGGGGCACATTTGAGATAACTTATATCTCGATCTACCTTGACCAACAATCTTGGAGATCGTGACTATCTCCTCCGACCATGACCACTTTTGAGACAACTATGCCTTAGTTGTTTTGATTGCATGTATGCTACCTCATGAATGGTTAGCAAAATTTTTTTCACCACACATTACGACCCTCACAAGTATTGGATTGCGAGCAAGCTGATCCCCACTACTTGTGACATTTTTGTGTTTTCCAGGAGCACTTCCCAAGCCTGAGATACTTGGAATACGATGACCATTGGAGCTACAGCTTTGAGCAAATAACTCGATCAGCTACAACTAAATGCTAGGGACTGGTTATTTCACTTTTAGCACTCCTTGACCTTGACTTGTGATAATTTGACCTGACCATCATGTGAAGTGGTATACGCGCAATCTCAACTATTACAACATTCACACTCAAACTTCACCATACACATCCACTACCTATCAAATCGATAGTCGACATCAAGTTACCTTCCCTCGACTCCTGCTTTAAGGGGGAATGCCTCATCCCTTATCTAGGGAAACCTATACCTCATCCCTTATTTGGGGCAACTTACACCTCATCCCCTGGGGCAACTTACTCCTATTTTTGTCTTGCAGTTCGTCAAGAACAACCAACAAGACAAAAAGGGGCAAATGTAGACACCAAAATAGTGTCAACCCCCCCTTGGTCCACTTCTAAACATTCCTAACCCACACACTTATTAATTTAAAATAATTACCTATTTTAAATTAATAACATCACCCATGACACCTCACCTTGCCCTTAGATACCCTCATTTATCACCCCTTGACTAATCATAAATACCTAAGACCTATTTTAACCCTCCCACTAACCTCTTGCACCTAGTTAAGACCATTTTCCAATGACAATTAAACCCTGGCAGTTGGAGGAACAGGCAAAAGGCTAAAAATAGCCTTTTTACCCTTTTTTTAGTTGCCGACATCAGTCAACAGTCGACTGATGCCAGCAGTATCACAATGTCGATTTCTCAAAAACTAAATTCCTGCACCTGGGAAGGCTAATAAATCTCTGAGGCCTGAAGGCTAATTCTCTTGCTCTTGGAATTTGACCTCTCTCCCTCTCTCTCCTGGATGTACACCAAGCATCACAGACTACAGGAACTCTACATCAGTCACTCCACACCTGATTGAAACATTGCAGGAAGTCTTTTACATCAGCCGCATCAGCAATAAGTCTTCTACACCTCTGGATCTCCCCCAGGCAAAGCTAAGTATTCTTCTTCTATTTCATTTCAATTATTTAGACTATATCAGCAATCAATTTTCTATTCATTACTTCTAAATAATATTATCAACCAGACCTAGCTATCAACCATACCAGACTTGACTTTCTTCTTGGAGAGGCTGAGAGGCCTTCCCCATATCCTTACCCCTTTTGACAACCTACCCTCTACCCCTTGTCCCTCCTAAGACCCTGTCTATTGTCCTACATCCCTGCACAACCCCTTTTAGACTCCTAGACTCCTTCTGTTGACCACAGACAATAGCCTAAAATCTATCTAAAAGCCCACTACCCCTACCAATGTCGGCAGAATAACAGATGTCGGCACATTTATCAACTGACAATGGCAGACTAACCGGCATTTGTGACCTTGACAATCGATGATGGCAGACTAACTAACATCGGTGACTGTGGAAGACAGATTGAAAGAATTAGGTACGCATTATCTATTTCTATTTCTTTAAGTATTTCATTATCTCTCTTTATCTGACATTCTTTTTATCAACAAGTGGACTGTCATCCCTCAAGGAAGTCTTTGTACTTCTGGGACTGAGCTTTGCTTGGCAGTCCACCATATATCTATCTAACATTTTCTTTGTTTAAGTCTTTCTTATCTACAAGTGTCATCCTCCATAGCCAAAGAGGATCTCCTTCAATCATCTGGATACGGTGCACAACTTCATTCGGGTATCATCTAACCCCTGACCATTATCTTAGTTTCTTTCTTCCTTCTGAATGTAAACAAGCAAAAAATAGTTGGAAACATAAAGCAGCCAGTGGTTGGGGGTCTTCAGGTTGGACCTCCACTACTTGTAAAGCTTTGATCAAGGCTTGGTGATGTTGTGGAGAGCTTTGTATTAAGTCATACAAAGACATCTTCACAGGGGTTTCATGAAGTTGTTTCACCATGGAGTTGTGAATTGCCCCCAAAGATGTTGGTTGAGATGTGCTTTGGTGGTGGAGAGGGCTTGGAAAATAGATATGTCTAAGGGGTAAAAACCTACTCTTTTCCTTTATCCTTTAGGGTTTGGGACCTGGTGGCCACATTAATAGTGTTGATTTTGATTAAAGGGGGAGAAGGTGGTAGAGGGACCATAATATCGCGTTGGGATCTTGATTTAAGTGAGGAGGTTTGGGAGGCATGGGATCGTGTCAATAGTTTGTCAAAAAGGTGGTCAAGAGAATCCTTAATGAGAAGGGTGTCATTTTCTAGGTGTTGGTGAATGACAACCTTAAGAGCATAGAAACTCTCAGTATCATGCCCAGGTGTGTGATGATATAAGTAGATTTGAGTGTCATCAAACCAAGATGGTTTTGATCTGAGAGGTCGGTATGGCTTAATGGGTGGGAAAATGATGCTAAAAGACTACAACAATCAGCATAACAACGAAGCATAGGAACCCACTAATGGGGTTGCACTCATTGTTGCAGTAGGGGTTGACAACTTATGTTTAGGAGTTGTAGGGGGAGTTTTTTGTACCACCTTTTTGGTTGGTGGTGTGGCCACACACGTAGATGGCACTTTATTGATGAGAGGTGTCAAATTTCTTGGAGGAAATATGTTTTTGATAGGTAGAAGGAGTAATGGAAGCAATTTGTCTTTGTGAGGTGTTGGAATAGGGAGCACTCCTGTTAAAGTGTAAGGATGTGGACCCACGATAGAGGGCAATGGTGAAGGTGGGGGAGGAGTGGACCGATGTGGTTTAGCATCCTCCTTTAGTATGGTGCGAGGACCACAACTGTGCAAGGTGAGGTTCAAATATAACTTCACTTGTGGGTGAATTAGGTTTGATACAGGGCAAACACCAAGAGATCTAATCTATTTCAGCATGGTGGATGCCTGCAAGGGTTTGGATTCAGACGTGGAAGGTTGAGCTTCTAATGATTTAAAAGTGGAAGTCCGATCCTCATTAGAGACTTTGGGGTAAATCATTATGGAAGAGTTAGAAATATAAGGCAAAGCAAGATGTGTAGGATAAGGAGCCCTAAGTCACTCCCATAATGCCTCATACTCTAGGTTCCTAGAATGGAGGAATCCTAAGTTTTCTGCCAACTGAGAGAAGGGTTTAGATGATGTCGTGCAAGGCCTTATAATCAGTCCTTCAGAGGATTTAGGTGATTGTGAGAGCAAAAACATGTTGGATGCAGCGATCTCAGGCCAAAGGTGAGAGAGAACCATCACCGGATCTTTCTTGACCGAAGTGGGTGAGGTGGCGAGTTCTTCTCTTGGTAGAGAAGGGATTAGAGAATTTGGCTCTTCAAGCAAATAAAGCACAAGGATGATCATGCCTTCCATGCATGGTCTAAGAGCATGGAAAGTATGATCCTCCATTGGTAATAAGAAGGATAAGGGTGGAGCCATCGGTGTTGGTACCATCAAAGCATCCTCCAATATAGGAGAGGTCAAAGTAGACTCTCCTACGTGTGAAAGGGGGGTGGATGGAGGAATATCCTCCATCGGTGGAGGAAAAATAGGAGAGGAAGGCTCCTCTAAAGGGTAAAGCAGAGGGATGATGGCCCCTTCTACATGAGGGCATGGGGTATGAATGGTAAATTCTTCCAATGGTAGAAGAAGAGGGAAGGTGGGGGCAAGAGGAATATGTAATACGGGATCCTCGTGAGGTAGAAGAATGGGTAGAGGAGGTGTTTGATGTCATAGGGCTGATACAGGTGAAACAAGTTCATCCACATGAGGAAGAGGGCGAGGCAAAGGGAGCTCTATATTGCATGGGGGTGGTATGGGTAAAATAGGCTCTTCTACCCATGGTGGAGAAATGGGTTGACCAACCTCTTCAGATTGTGGGAGAGGTTGGATAGGAATGAAAGGAAAGACCATGTTGACCGTGTGTATGTTGCATTTTTGAGGGTCATCAACCATGCTTTGAACACTATTCTAACTTGGGGGATGGTTAGGAAATGGTTTCCTAAAGACATCCATGTTTTGGTTGGTCAACGCATTAGGCTTATCCAAAACAAGGTCCCCTTTGTCTAACATGTCTTGAATAATGTTTTTTAGGGTTTTGCAATTATCTGTGTCATGACCCTTGACATGATGATAGTTACAAAAGTTGGTTTCCCTATACCATGTAGGGATGGCTCATGAGGGGTCAAATTGGATAGGTGGTTAGATTTGAGGGAGGTTGAGGAATCTTTGCTTCACTAATTTATCCAATACAAAAGCATACGATTGTCTTATTGGAGTGTATTGTCGTTGTTCATACCATTGTTAGAATTGTCTAGTGATGTTTTGCAAAGTGGAGGGCTCAGATTGGTTGGTTGTGGTAGAAGATGGTGACCTAAAGACCACAGCATTCACTGATCCCTTGGACTTGGGGTGGGAAGAAGCAGGTTTAGAAGAAGAAGGGTCATTGGGTTTTGCATTAGTATTTTTATTACGCAATTTGACCCTATCTTCTTTGATTACACAGAGTTCAATCTTTCGGGCCATAGTGAAAGCTTCATCGAATGTGCAAAAAGTTTGAACTCGTAGAGTGGACGAGATGTGCTTGGCACATGCTCTTGAAAAGAGCTCAATGAGCTCAGGTTGAGGTAGTGAGAAGGAGAGTTGGTTGATCAAACCTCTCCAATGGGTGATGAAATTTGCTATTGACTCATCCTCAAATTGTTTAATGGAATAAAGGTCTATGATGGAGACCTTCTTGGTAATATTGATTGAGAAATGATTAAGGAATAGCTGAGTGAGTTGCATGAAGGTGAAGAGAGAATGAATGGTAATGGAGCTATACCAGTCAAGGGCGGTGCCAAAAAGTGACATAGGGAATGTGCGAAGCAATAATGCATCATCGTGCCCTAGGAGGTAGCAAGCATATCTAAATGCTTGCATATGTTGTTGTGGGTCCTCTTTACTCTAAAAATGAGTAAATTTTGGGAGTTCTCACTGGCTAGGGTATGGTCGAATAGAAACTGAAGGGTGGATAGGTTTGTTGTATATTTGTTCATATGAAAGAACATTCCTCAAACTTGAAATAGATGTCTCAAGGTTGGACATCTTATCCATCAGCATATTAATTAGATCGGTAGATGGATTGGCATGAGGGGCACCCCGTAAGTTATAGGGTACTTAGAAGGTGTTAGAAGGAGTGTATGACATACTTGGTTGCATTTGTGTAGGTACAACATACTGATAGTTCATCATAGGGGCTGATGTCGAGGCCAAGGGGGCTTGTGCTATGAAGTTGGAGGGCACAACTTGACTAGATGCCGCTAAGGGTGGTTGAATGGTGGAGATACTAGTTAAAGGATAGGTGGCCACTCTCATGTTTATAGGCATAAGAGTGGATGGGATAGAGACAATCAAGTTCTGAAAAGGTGTTGAACTTGGTTGAATTGTTTGTGTTTGAGGGGGTACGAAAACCCTGATGGAGGTAGGGCAAGAAAGGATAGAAGGGAAGGCCAAATCTTGAACATTGGCCATGGTTGGGTTATTGGTTGAGGTAGTGGACTGAGTGACCATAAGTTTGATAGAGGATACTATTGATATCATTACCGTTTCAACCAAAGAAGTTGGCATCCCATAAATAAGGTTACCTAAAGGATCTTGCGTTTGGATTCTAGCGAGATAATGTTGGAGAGCCTTGATGTTGTGGTTAAGGAATCTCTCAAAATCTTGATCCCCTTTAGGAAAAATAGGAGGTTGATCGGGGGTAGGTTGGATAGGAGTATGCTCAATGTCTGAAGTATACTCCATTAGATGACTTGACATGAATGGCAAAGGTGGGAGTGGCTATTGACTCGCATGGTCAATAAGGAATTTGGCTTGACTGCGTGTCAGGACCATCCAAGGTGAAAGGGATTTAGGTTCCAAAAACTATGTGTTTTAGTTTCAAAAAACTAGAATTTGTGTTAAACAGCAAGAAATTTGGGTTTTAAGCTTGTTGTTTGGAATTTTTATTTATCTATTTATTGACAGTGATTAATGTCAGTTGTTTAACTGATATCAGTTAGAAAATGTTGCCAATGTCGGTTAGTTAACCGATGTTGATGAAGGTTTGGTTGCCGATGTCAGTGGAGAAATTGATGTCAGTTTCTGTGTAATTCTAGAAACATCGAAGATTGATAGTTTTTGGAAGAAGAAGATATTTTGAGTTGTTCTAGACTTCAAAATGGTACAACCTTACCAGCTCAAACACTCAGATAAAACTAGTAGAATAGATGATTAGGCAAGCAACCTCTAAAAGGTTAGATTCCTAGGAATGAGTTTTAAAGTTGTGGTGGCTTATGCCTTAAGAGAATATGTTGGGAGTTGGGCTTGTAGAACAGTTCCTAGAGAGGAAGTCTATGGCTAGTTTTAGGTTGTGTTATGGTGCTCAAAGATATCTGTGTTAGGGTCAATATGTGGCCTGGTGTTGGGGATTTCTCCCCTCACTTCATGAACCTAGAGCTGACCTGGGCCACTTAGCCAGAATATACCTTCCCTATAGTTTATACTCTGCCAGAGAACAAAGTGGGTCCTCCTCTTGGTGGTGAAATCCAAGTAGGATCGCTGGGTGGGGTAAGGTATCCGCTAGGTGATGAAATCCTAGATGAGCCTTGTCTCAAGTAAGTCTATGTGTTTGATTTGAAGTGATTTTGGTTTGGTTGTGTCACATTCGTGCACTACGATTCATTCATAATTCTTTAATTACTAAGTGGGCTACGTGTGCATCCAAGCAAGAATGAAATGCAGTAGTTTTTAACCCAAATTGAAATATGTTATTCAAATGCAAACAAATGGAGAAGAGGTAAAGAGTATGAGTTTTTCACTACTCTTTGATGCATGCAATAAGTAACACAAAGAAAAAGAGATGTTCTTTTTAACCTCTGCTAATGATTTCCTTTTGAAACAAAAAGATAGAAGAGGTAAAAGAAAGAAGGAGAAAGAATTAATTAACTTTATGTAAAAAAACATAAAGTAAGAGAAGCTAAGTTTTTTATTTCTCAAGAAATAAAGGCAAAGAAGAGGGGATGCAAGAAGTGAATATTTTTCTAATGCATCTACATGAAAAATTGATTTTTAAAAGAAGAATGAACCCTAGGAAAACTCCAATGTCCCACTGGGTGTGCCAGAATGTTTCTCTAGATTTTCACTAATTACATTCAAATGAGAAAGAAACTAAGGTTAAGAGGTTATGGGTTTGATGTTACCCAGATTTAGTGTGCACCGTATCCAAGCCTTGTGGGAGCTCCTCTTTGGCTGTGGAGGAAACACCTGCAGTGAGAATGAAACTTAAACAAGAAAGATGTTAGAAAAGGCTATGGTGGACTGCCAAGCTATGTGCTCGGTCTTGGAAGCGTGAAGCTCCTTAAGGGATGACAGTCCACTATTTAAAGATAAAAGTATTGTAAAGGAAGAAATGATAAATTACTAAAGAAATAGAAAATTAGATGGTGTGTACCTATTCCTTGTAGTATGTGTATCTCAGAATGCTAAAAAAGGCTGGCTAAAGGTTCTGTCTGGTCTAGATGGGCTGTTTGGATGGATTTTTGGTTTGCTGGTTCAGAACACAGTCATTGACATTGGTGGGTCTACCAAGGTCGGTCAGGTAAATGGTGCCAACATCGATTGGGTTGTCGATGTTGGTCTGGCTAAAGGTGCCAATGTCAATTGGTCTGTCAATGTCAGTTTGAGTTATAAACACTGACGTCGATTGGTCTGCCGATGTCGATTGGGGTCGTCAGCCTTAGACAACTTTTAAAGTATTTTTGGGATAGACAGAGGGGTTTTTGGAAGTTCAAAGGTTGATGCAAGGTTACAGGAAGGTGAATGAGGTCTGAGGAAGGGTATAGGTAGAGGATTGGTGTGAAAAGGGGGTGAGAACAAGGGGAAGGCCTTTCAGCTCCCCCACAGAAGAAGTCAAGCCTCTCAATAGTATTTAGAAATATCAATGAAAACTAATTGAAAATATATTCTAAAACACAAACTAGAGTACTTAGCTTTATAAGGTAAAGAACCAGAGGTGTCAGAATAGTGATTCCCATTGTGGCTAATGTGACCAATGTTGTGAGCCAATGAAGTGAATATGGATTTCTTTAATTTAGTAGCTTGAGGTACTTGTACAATCTTTCAATCCAATCTCTGGAATGATTTGTGCAGAGCTTTAGTATCCAGGAAAATAATAGTCAAGTTCTGGTGCTTGAAATCTCATAGTGTGTGTGCCAATGTGTAAAAAGGTGGCCTTAGCTCAATGCTAAAGCTTGGCTTATGTAAGTGACATCAATGATCCCACTGGCATTAATGTATGACTGCAGATGTCAGCCATGGGTTGATCGATGTCAGTGGAGAGAGAATAGGTAAAAGGGATATTTTTAGCTCTTTGCCCATTTCTCCACCTGCCAAGTGCCTTTTCCATTAGAGAATGGTCAAAATAAGGGCTTATGAGGCACAGGAGTTGGTTAGGGAGTTAAGATGGGGTGAGAATAGGTCATGGGTAGTTAGGGTTTGGAGGACCTAGTCTCAGGCTGACTCATAGGCTAAGAAATGGTCTTAGGGTGAGGTGTCTAGGTGAGGTGTCCAAGGTGAGGTAATTAATTTAAAATAAGTAGTTTTTAAATTAATAAGGTGTGCAAGTGTGGGTTAGGAGTGTTAACATTTAGAAGGGGACCAAGGGGGGTTGACATGATATTGGTGTCTATAGTATGAGTGACAAACTAATACATGAAATATGAAAGATAGTATTATTCAAGCCAATACTTATGCTACTTATCTCTACTAAAAGAGAGGAGACCAAAGTTAGAATATACTTATTTAAATGTGAACCCATCAAGACTCAATCTCTCCCTTGGCCAAAAGGTCTTCAAAAAAGGTTGTTGTGGTTTGTAAGGATCAATAAGAAAGGCCAAAGCATCCAAGACTTATCTACAAGACTAGATTCTCCAAATAAGAAACCTAAGCTAAGTCTCCTCAAGTTGAATGGTGGAAGATCAAATTGTGAAGAAGAGTGAACAAATAATAAATCTTGAATGCACATATGAAATAATGACCAAAATGATCTTGTATTTATAGGTAGATCTTGTCCTAAATCCTTAAAAAAAATTGGTTGTACAGGTTTGACCCACTTTACCCAATGTGTTTTTGGGGATAATTCACTGGGTCTAAGCTAGGTCAACTAAAAGGCTAACAAGCTGAAAAAGTGAAAATCACCCCTAAATTATATTGAGTTAACCCAATCAACCTAGTATAGTTGACTAACCAAAATGGATTTAAGACAAGAAAATGAGGGTTGGAAAGAGGAGAAGACTGGAGGAATATTCAAGGTAGGATAAATAGCTTAGGGAATGGTTGTGAATGTTGGTTGGATTGGCAATAATGTGTAAAAAAGGAACAACAATCCTAAAAAGCACCAAAGGTCTTCTCACCCCTTTCCTAGTGCACCCCTTAGATTATAGACTCAAAAATATTGAGTCTCGATGGGTTCTTGCAATATGTAAATCATCAATATTTGATAAAAGTTTAATAATATTATGTGTATATAGGGCGGATGAGGGTAAAGTAGTCCATGATGGAGTTTCATGATCAAATAGTGACTATCATGATCATGGAAGGTTATTAAGGAAATAATGATGAGATTATATTAGAGGATGAAGATGAGTGTCTAAGTAGTGCTCCAAACAATCACACAATCAAGGTTAAATAGTAAAGAATACTCACATACAACCATACTAGGTGATAATGGTATTGACACACTTATGTGCCTTAAAATTCAAACTCAAGACCATCCACTTAATAATTAAGCATGAAATATATTATCCCTAATAAAATATAAAATGGACATATTCAAACCTTGGTTAAGACCACTAAATTACTATCAACTCATGAAAGTACTATATAGGTCTGTTATACAGATTTAGACTATGTAAAACCTAGAGAACATGTAAGGAGAGTCAATATGCTTAAGGGAGAGGATAAGAGAGAGGTTTGAAATGAATTTAAGGTATTTAAATAACTAAAATATGATGATATAATTTAAAAACACCTATACACCTCATAAACATAATCTACAATAGTGAAAGCATATAGTCACAAATGAGGTTCCTTGAGAAGCATGGTATGGTGGAAGGTTGCATATGTCTGCAAGGTAACCACTGAAGGATGAAACCACTACAAGAGATATTTTCATGGCATATAAAAAACATATTCATCATCCTAAAGCATAAACCAAGGTGAAAATGAGATAAACTCAATCTTAAGATAGGAGGAACATGCAACCTACTACTGACTTTTGGGAAAATACACCTATAGGCTACAATATGCATGATCCAAGCATGAAAATTGGTGGAGATGATCATCAAAAAATTTTAGACATACCTATCATATTAGTGAGGTCAAATTGGGAGTGTAAATACTCATTTTTTTATCACATTCAACCCCCTATCTATTGATAGTCTTCATCCAAATAGATAGACTTCTTGAAGTGTTTTAAGGTGTGGTAGAGGGTTTCAAACTCATAAAAGGTCTTGTAAAGCATGAGAGAGTGATTTTAAGTATTTATAAACATATTTAGAGGTAATAAAACTAAAATTTCAATCCCTTGAGGGATAAAACAAGTAAATAGACATAAAACCCTTGAAGTACATAGTCTTCCTTTTGGAATCTTTCATGGAGTTTTTATTCATTTGATGAACATTTGGGATAGTGGAGCAGATCAATGAAAAATTGAAGGAGTTATTGGAGTGAAGAAATTTTAAAAAAACTTGTTTTTATAGACTCCTCAAGATTCTTCCTACATACATAGTTCTCCATAGTAACTCAGAACACATTTTCACCACGTAGAGAACTTGATGCACCTTTTGCATGGGAGATCCTGCTTTTCATGGTTGATGAGGGGGTAAATATACTCCATTTTCATGGAAATTTATTTACCATTAGAGGTTTTTATGATATGAACAATAATTAAGAAGTTATGGACCTCTTAAACCCTTGTAAAACCTCATAACTACTCGATGGAGAAAAGAAGCTAAAATATGCATCTAGATGGTATGTTTGAGCCATGAAATGAAATTGAAAGTCTTATCAACTCCTCTGAGTACCTCCATGACTAGTTAGTTGGTCATGTAATAACTAGGCCAAATAAGGCATTTTTAGCTTGAAATCAAGAAGATAAAGGGTAATTTCACATTCAAAGTTTTTGAGAAGCAATATGGGGTCTTGAAATTTTTCAAGAACACTTCTAAAGTCATTTATAGGAGTCATTTAGATCATTTCCACAAGCAAATAGGTCTGCAAGTAAAAAAAAGGAGTTGTTTGCATTTAGGGTGAAGAATAATGGCTTGATCAAGCCCATATCATGACTCTAGAGAATCCTATATATAATTTTCGGGTCCAACAAATTGTATAAGAGATTTTTGACTCATCATAAAGTCAAGATATTATAGAAACTATGCAAATAGCTATGCCTATCCTTGACACCAGTAAATAAGGCCATCAAAAGGGGGTAGTAAGAGATAAATAAAGGTCATGAGGTCACTCCAAATAATAATTAACATCATAATTATGTCTCAATATAGATGTATGTTAATTTGAAGCCACATGAGAGGCATACTAGTGATCATCTTGGTCCCAAAACACCATGCATTGATTAAAGACCCTATTTTCCACTTTGAGAGGAGATTTCACATGCTCATCCTGATACACACCTTTTAGATGGGAATTTGATTACTTTTTGGGAGTTATAGGGCCTAATACAATAAAATTTTGTGTCATTATTTTTGGCATTAAATTCCCAAGATTTATGAACAATCATTAAAAAACAAAGCACTCTTAAACCCTTGCAAAACCCTACTATAGACTTGTTTGTGAAGAATTTGAGAAATATGAATCCAAAATAATGAAACATCCTAAGTAACACATATATAATCAATTAGAATTTGATATCTTCATGTCCATGACAATTGGTTGTATAGATGTATGGACTTGGCAAAAAATATGTTTTTGAGAGAAAAAAACACACAAAGAGAGGTACAAGGCAGTTTAAATAAATTAAAATCATATGAGATAAAATATTAAAACTTTTTATTCCTCCTTAAATCATCATATGATCATAAATTTTCCTAAATGTCCCCTTGGTAGCTCATCCAACATAGCCACTCTACAGTAAATGAAGGAAAAGCTAAACTAGTCAACATGTTTGACTCTTTTGAAGGTGTTACTTTCCAATGAGGACTCATTTAATGATATAATGCATTGATTCATGTCTTTAATTCATCATATTTTCATATTTTAATGTTTTAAAGATTATATGTTGGTTTTAATGGCCACCAAACTTAAAAATTTAGGCTAATAGGCCTAATTTGGCCTAGTAGACCTATTTACTCAATCAAGTGAAGAAGAATGGTGTAAAAGACTATATATGAGATTTAATGTGGAGTTTTAATTCCTTTTAATTTGATCCACATCATGTAAGTATGATCATTGATGTAAAATACATGCTTATCTAATCTTTCTGATGAGTTAATTGGTCTTCAAATGATCGATTCACATACATAACTCATCTTGAGTTCTATTTCATGAGTTAACTCACTTCAACATAAATTGTCTAATTAAAATGTGGAAAACCATGATAAAATATGAGAATGGATAAGACAAAGAGGGCCCACCACCTTGTTTTTAATGCCAAATGGATCATGCAAGACAATAGACATAAGGAGAAGTCTTAAGGACTATTGTTTGAAAATTATAACTGGAAATTGACTTGACTTGATGATTAGTTATCTTCCCCTTATCTCCTCTATTCTACATTGGATAGACTTATATATATATATATATATATATATATATATATATATTAGGCCAGTTTTTAGGATCCCTTAGGTTGGTTTAGATAAACTATACTAATATTGAAACTTGCACTAGAAGTTAATAAAGAATGTTTGTTGCAGATTCATCCATGGTTGTAGTGTGTACTTTTAATTATTTATTTTTAGATAAATGTGACAATTATCTCCTTTTATATGTTCTTTCCTAACCTACTACTGTAATTTCATCCTCTATAGTTCATTTGAAGAGTTAAAGAATATAAATTGTGTTGAAGAATATTAGTATGGAGTGTCTTTAAAGACCTTCAATTCTACACCCTCAATTTATAGACCTTCTATTAAACCTTCATTTTAAACACTAAGGTTTAGGACTGATATAAGAAATTATTATTGATAAATTATTCCATTTTGATTCATATGTTTTCCCAAGTTTCAAAGTTTACATAGGATCATACGTAATTCAGGCACATCACCATCATAGCATGATTTACCTTTCAGTAATATTCCTTACTCTTTTCATCCCAAAAATCAAGTAGGTTTAGTAATTGATCTAAAATTCACATATTCAGTGGAGCTAACCTCACAAACTAGAGGTTTGGTCTATCTTAAAGTATTCCATAGCCTTATATGATTCCAATGTTAGTCTATGTATGAAGCAGATATGAGCAATCTACCTTCAGTAGGGTGCTATCTAGGCTTATAATATTTTTGACATGCATGATGGGACTACGTATTCATAGGATTTGAAGTATATATATACATATTTGAGTAAATTAACAAGATTTAAAAGTGTCAGATTCATATTTATATACATTTTATGCCACCAAGAGTGGTTACAAGATCTTCCTCAAAAAGGAAAGAGAGAATTTTATGATTTGTCTTTCCAATCAACAAAGAAAAAGAAGGATTATCAATCTAATCTAAATTATAAATGACCAATTTATCCTATTATTATCCAAATAAATCCTTCTATTAAAATAAATATTATTTAGAAAAATATTGTTGTGAATCCCTTACCCTAAATGGCTATTCTTAGAAGGCAAGATTTTGTGCCTTTCAATGGTGGAAACCCCTTGAACATCAATCAATTGGATGATATTCAAGATGCTACCCTAAAGACTCTTTATTTTATAGGCCAAAATCTAGTTACTCTTATTGAGAATATTATAGATATAGCTAATCTTTATTCAGTGTATAATGTGACTCAAGAAAATGTAGTTATGAGATTGTTGGAAACTTCTTTCAAAGGCAAGACAGTTTAATGGTATAGAGTATTGACATTTGCATCCATTAATACCTAGGATGAATTTTGAGAAGTCTTGTGAAATCACGTTGAGGAAAAAAGTGATAATCTTTCATTGGTGGAGTATCTTACTACAATCAAGAGGTTTCCTAATGAGTTCATGGTGTATTTCAATTATAGGTTTTAAAAAACCTGGAATAGGATTCCTACAGTTATCAAACCCACTCCCAACTATGCATTTTTGTACTATATAAAGATCTTAATTCAAATTTGGTGGTTATGATCCAATACATAGGAGGGACCACTTTGCCAAAGGCTTATGAAGTAACCATAAGGGATACAAACTACCTAATACAAGCAAGTAAATTATCTCTAAGACCACCTATGCTTTTGTTTCCATAGATTCATTCCTCCTACTCCTACCATTGCTCCAATACCAAATTTATAAAGTCTTCATCAAATAGAGGTCAATCATATTGATAGATTGGGGAAAATAGAGAGTGCACTCAATGCTTATAATAACAAGTTGGTTTTTTTATAAATGCAACAAGTTCTACCTTACAGACCTTACCAAGCCCCCAATAAAAATTATCATTAGAATAGGCCTCCCTATCAGCCCAATTAGTAAGGACAAGGGTATAATTCTCAATAAATGTCATATAATGCTTAAAATCCTAATGTTGAAAGCAATTCTATAGCTTTGATTCCAACTCAAAGTAACTGTGCTCAAAAAGGGAAATGGAATAATCAATGGGATCAAAAAAATAACATGGTAATGGCTCCAATTAGTGAGATTTCTCAACAATATTTATGCAACAAGGTTTAGGTATTCCACCACATCATAAAAATACACATTCATAACATAAAGAAGCTTATTTAACATATAAAGACATTCCTTTTTTCACTCAAGCTAAGGTGCCAAATCAACAAGGAAAATGTAGTATCAAATCACCTACTAAAACTACATTTGTTAACTTCTAGGAAGGTGAAAATTCTTTTGATCATATGGCAACAAATAAAGGCCAAAACATGTCCAATGTGGGAAATTCTATTGCAACCCATACTAAATCCAAGAGAAGGGAAATTGGTGATGGCTTGGGTCCTAAAAGGTAACTCCTCTTCCTTCTCAACCATTTAAAAAGACCACCACTCAATATTTTCCTCAAAAGTCATCAAATTAGTAAGTACAAGATGGTAATGGGTAGAATTTGAAGGGTCCTTTCATTTCACAACTTACACAAAATTTAGATAGCACTTCTACTCCTAAATTTTAGCCTAGGATAGCCACTAATGCACTTAGTATTATAGATAAAATAAATAAGGCTTATCTATCTATTTATATGTGGGATACACTGCTAATTCTAGGTCAAAAAGACCTCTTGCAATAACTTTCAAAGCTACATGTCTCAGATAAAAAACTAGAAAGAGTAAGTGTTGCTCCAAAAAATTTTAATCAAGTTCTTGAGCCTTAATCTCCAAAGGTGATTAATCCACCTCCCTTTTATCTTTTAGTTTTCATAGGAGATTGTCTATTTCATAATTGTATGATTGACATTGGGGCTAGTACCTCTATCATACCTAAACAAACTAGGACTTTAGTATGAGCCTCATGAGAAAGGAGTTTTACATCTATATGGGTATCCTACTAAGAATGTGGGCCTTCTTAGGGAACTTAAAGTCATACTTGTTTCTTGTCCTAATTTTACTATCTCGCAAGATGTGATTTTTATTGATCTACCTCCGTACTTTTCCTTATGTTTATCCAAATATTTCACTGCTAAGATAAAGGCATATATTAATTTTGATTGGTGCTACATGGTTTTTAGAACTAGGTATGAAATAAAAGTTAATATAAGGTTTGAACCTATATTAATATTCTATTTAAAACCTTATATGTCAAACTTTTCAAATGTGAATTACGCAATCTCAGAAGAAGATGAACATATCAGTGATCAAGAACCTTATAAGTCACTTTAAGGTATATTAGATCTACTCTTTAATGAGTGGGTATCTAATAATAATGGCTATGATCCCTATTAAAGTATTGAAGAATCAAGTTTTGGTGTCTACTACATGCTTGAAGAAGGTGACATAATGCCTAGTCTCACCAGCTCAATTTAAGATCAAGGAGTGTGTAATTTGTACTATGATGGATCCAGATCAAAGAATGGAAGTGGGGGATAGTTTTATGATTGTTTATCCTCAGAATCAAAGGTATTACTCATATATAATATTTCAATTTGACTATACATCAAATACTATAGAGTATGAGACACTTATTCATAGTTTATAATGGGTAAGAAAGAGATGTATTAAGCTTTTATAGACGAAAGGTGACAGTGAATTGGTAGTGTATCAAGTAATAGGTATAAGTGAATCCAAGCATACACTTACAAAGGCTTATAAACATAGAGTTTAGGACTTTATATAAGACTTCCAGGAATTTGATATCCACTCCATTCCTAGAGGAGCTAATCAACATGTAGACAAACTAGCTACCATTGGAGCACATCATGATATTGTTGATCAACTTAAGAAAACTAAATAATAGTACCAAATAAATGTTATATTTAAGACTTTAATTCCAAATAATGATTTAATTTGGCAATTTTTTGATAGTGATAAATAGACGGCGTATTTCCTACAGAATGAGGCAGAAATTTGCCCAAAGAATCATGACAAGTTGTAATGCCAATATGAAGATTAGAGTGTTCGACTAAGATCAAACAAGTTACCTAATGTTTTGGTTACTTTAAAAATCATATTTAATTAGGATGATCAGATAATAAAAGATAAGGCAAGCATATTTACTAGAAAAGAACATTATGAGCAAATTGTCATAGATGAAGGCAAATGACTCAAGTTGTAAAAAGTGAACACTAATAATGAGAGAGAAGTTTTAATAACATTGTGTAAGGATTTAATGGATTTTTGTTCATGGTAATATCATTATTTTAAAGTTTTTGATCTCACATTAGAAAAACATACTATTGAGCTTAAAGATGTCAAATCAGTGAGACAGAAGTAAAGGCCAATCAACCCCAATGTTGAGATCCTTATCAGGAAATAACTTACAAATTTTATTGAATCCAATATAATATTTTTAATCAAGCATTATACATGGTTTACAAATATTCTACCTGTGAGAAAAAAGAATGGAGAGATAAGGCTGTGTGTATATTTTAGAGATCTCAACATAGTGTCATTGAGAGATCACTACCCTCTTCCCTCCATGGATCAAAGTTTTCAAATATTTTTAGGTTCACAAAGGTTTTCTTTACTTGATTGTACTCAGGTTACAACCAGATATTAGTGAAGGAGTAAGATCAATACAACATTGCCTTCACAACTAAATGGGGTACCTATGCATATAAAAAGATGACCTTTGGACTCTTTGATGTTGGAGCTACTTTCCAAAGGGAAATGGATGTTGATTTTTAGAGGCTCTTAAGTGAAATGGTTCTTTTTTATCTTGATGATATTATTGTGTTTTATAAAGAGCCTAAATATAATATAACACATTTGAGATTGGTATTTGATAGGTGTAGATAATTTAGGGTTTCCTTGAATCCAAAAAAGTATATCTTTAGAGTGAACGACAAAAGACATTTTGGACATGTTGTATCCAAGGCTAGACTTTACATTGATCCTGAAAGAATAGAGGAAATCCTTGCTATATCATTACTTAAACACAATAAGGGATTGCAAAGCTTCTTGGGAAAGATCAATTTCATGAGGTTCATTTTTGGATTTGTAGAATTGGTAAGGCCACTCACTAATATGCTTATGAAATATCAAGAGTTCACATGGAACAAAAAAGGTAAGAAAAGTTTTGAGGACATAAAACAAGATACTAACCAAGCTCCTACTTTGATCAATCCAGATTTCACTAAGGATTTATTTGTGTATTTTTTCTCCACATGTAGTATAATTTATGCCATGCTTACATAACAAAATGGTGAAGGATTGAATCAACCCATTAATTTTTGTAGGCAAGAATTGGAGGGATATGAAGAGAGGTATTAATTTTTTGAAAATCATATTCTTGATATTATAAGAGTTTTCAAAAAAATTATACATTTGGTCTCTAATGACAAGATATTTTTGATGGTAGTTAATCCTAGTGTGAAGGATTTTATCTTCAATAGAGACTTAAGTGAAAAGAGAGCTGGTTGGGTGACCAAGTGCATGAGGCATGACATTAAAGTAAAGTTTAAAAAACTAATCTAGGTAGAGTAATTTTTTAACACCTTGAAACAAATGTTAAATAAGAAAAATAAGTTATTTTGACAATTCAAGACACTCAACATGCAGCTGCAACTATCTCTCCTTCTAGCTGGAGACAAGACATAGCTAGATTCCTCTAAATAGGAAAGTGTCAGATGGGATTAAATGGATCAAAGAGGAGACACTTTAGGATGAAATCTCTACCTTACATCCTGATTTATGGAGTTTTCTTCAAGAAGGACATTGGAGGTATGTATTTAAGATGTGTTGAAACTAGTGAAATAGATAAGTTGTTAGATAAATTTCATGATAATCCTTCAAGATGCCACTTTGAATCCAATAATATAGTATTAAATATCATAATATATGGTTATTTTTTTCTTAATTTATAAAAATATTCATATATATTGGTTAGAAAATATTTTGAGTGTGCAATGTTTACCGAAAAATAGAGACTAATTGTTATGCCTTTAAAGCCTATTCAATATTGAGCAACCTTTCATGTAATGGGGTTTGGAATTCATTTTCATGATTCATAATAATTAAAGTGATGTTCATAATTAGGTTTTTATAACCATAGATTACTTTACCATGTGGTTGGAGGCAGTTCCACTCAAGGAGGAAAATGAGAACTCAGTTTTGGAGTTCTATGATAGCCTAATGAGTCATTTTAGAGTCCCTTACACCATCATATTAGATAATGTTATAGCATCAATCTATGAAAATGTATGTCAATGGGATATTGATCATGGTAATTATCTTAAATATTCATCAAATTACTATCCATAAGGTAATGGACTAGCAGAGTCCACCAATAAGAATCTAATTAGGATCATCAAGAGAACAATGGAAGATAATCAAAGAGGATGGCATACAAATTTGAAGACTACCTTATGGGTAGATATAATAACTCAAAATAATTCCATTAGTAACTCTCATTATATTTTGTTTTATGTAAGAGAAGCAAGGCTGCCCATTTGATTGGAACTTCTAACCTTGGAGCTTGTACATCAACTGGAGCTTATGGAAAATGATGCAATGGAGGTAAAAATGAATTAATTGAGAGAGTTGGAGGAAACAAGAGATAATTCCATGAATATCATGTATTCCAACTAAAATTAAGTCAATAAATACTTTGAAAAAAGAGTTTCATCCTAAACTTTTTATAAAGGTGACATTATACTCAAGTGGGATGAATAATGTGCTAAACCAGGTAAACATTCCAAATTTGATAGCCTTTGGAGTGGCCCATATGTTATTACTGATTGTAATAAAAATAATGCTTTCCAATTATCCAAAATGAATGGATAGGAACTCTCTATTCCTATAAATTGGGTGTTACTTAAGTATTGTTATTAGGATAGTCATCCTTTTATACATAGTAGTAGTTTCATTCTTCTAAGTGCACATGTTGCACATGCTTTATTAGTTATTATTTTGCTTCAATTATATGTTGTTATTTCTAGTTTATATCTCATTTTTTAGTTTTGTGTCAAGTCTACAAGTTTTTTTAATTTCATAGTATAGTTCATGGCCTGATATAGCAAATATATTTTGAACTTTCTTGACTCGTAGGTTGGTTAACCCCTATGAGTCACCAAAAATATTGGTAATTTGGCCTATTAAGTCCAAATACCAACCCCTGTAATTGAAAACATTTCATGATAATCATATCATCTTAAATGTCAAGTGAAGATTGATTTATTCATTTTTATGTTCATAGTTTCAACTGTCATTCTAAGGTTTTGATATAGTTTCAAGTGGTTATGTGATTTGAAAGTGCTCTGATGAAGATGGCAAAAAGAGGGCAGATGATGACTTGTTATGATATTTTATATCATAATTAGGTATATGAAAGTTATGAAATGAGATATAAACTTTGAAAATGTGATCAAAATGCCTTAAAAGTCTATTTAAAATCTTTTAGGAGGATATGATATGTTTTTATGACATTCAATGGCAATTTCTCTTTGTAAAACTAGGATTATATTGCCTAAAAAGATAAATGTTGGTATTTAAATGTGAAATATGGTGTCAAATGGCCATAATATTAGTTAAAATTATTTTAAACACATTCATATACATTAATTTTCTTTAGTCATAAAATTTCATATTTTGAAAAGGTCATTTTATGCAAGTTTAAGCCTAAAAAAGGCCTCCAATAGATCACACATGCCAATTTGTGGTCACAAAAAGTTGTAAGATGTTTAATTATTATTTTAATATGCCCATGACTCATGGTATCCCTTATTATTCTCCAATATTTGTGGTTCAAGACTTAAGTTGTGAATAAAAGGAAAAAGTAAAGCTATTTCATGCATTTTCCATGAAAAGTAGGGACTTGTATGGCCCATTCCATATAGAAGAGATCAGAAGCATGAAGAAAAGGAAATATAAGGTGTTTTAGAAGAATTTAAAGGTAGGAAGATTAAAATCGGGCCCAAAACCATTTCACATGCTTCATCTACCTTGGTTGCACATAGGGAGAGCCCTTCAGGTTTATAGGTGGTATAACCATAAGAGAGAAAATCAAGGTATAAAAATTTGGTTAGATAAAGTAGTCTCAGAGAGCTTATGGTTATATCAAGTGGTTCTAAATTTGGTCCTCTCACCTTCATTAACCATCCCTTTGAATTCAAGGCACACATTATGGCTCCTTCATCCAAGTAGGTAGTCAATTTTCTACGTTTTCTCTTGATCAGGGCATCATATATGAAAATTTCAAGATTGTGAAGCTTCCCAAGAACATAAATCACCTTTCCATGTTAGTAACTATGTCTTTTCCACATGTGTGAGGGTCAAATAGAGCTAAAAAAAAGGAATGTAATTTTGCAATCTACAAGCATATGATAAAGAATTGTATAGTCTAGGAGAGAGAAAGAGTTTCAATATTTCTTGGTTTCTTATTTGTGGGAGTCTCCTTAATGTTCATATGTTCCTCATACAAATATTATCAATTTTCTTCAATATTCACTATAATAATCCATTAATGTCTCTCAAGAGTTTTCAAAGAGTCAATGTTTAGCAAATTTTAAGGTTTTTTAGCTTTTATTAAGGATCTTAATAGACTCTTACATTTCAATTTCACCCTCTTATTCTCCTTGAAAGGCCTCAAAATTTATGTGTGGTAGAAGATATACCTATGTATGCATAAGACTTTCAAAGTGGTTTTGAGATTACTCTTTGATCCTCTTATCATCCCATTTTGTTTCATCTCCATCCTCATTGTCTTATACTGTCATTTATCACTATAATAAATCTCCTTTCCACCCTCCATTCATGGTTTTCCATATTCCTTTCCCATCATCCCCCATTCCACTCATCTCCATATCATGAATCCACTACCAAGGAAAGAGTTAAGGGCATTTAAAAATATTCATGATCATTCTAGTGTGGTCTCCAAGACCTTGAAACCATGCTAAATAATCAAGAAGGTAACCTACAACCAATACAGCAACAGTCAAGGGTTTCTCATGAAAGTGAAATGAAAGGAGGGTATATAAGATGTCTTATACAAGATATTGGCACAAACTATCTTAAAAAGTTGTATTATATTAGAGTAAAAGGATCATATCCATGTTTTTTTACCTCCCCAATGTCAAATTTAGACTCTATCCATACAAGATGACCTCATATAGTCACCTACAATTGTACTACACAATCATTATGAAGGTTTGCTCATGACATCAATGTATGAATGAAAGGTTTAAGGTTCTTAACCTATCTTATTACTTAAATCATGACTCATCAAGAAGGAGTCAACCATCAGCAAAGACTCAAGTGTCTATTAAGACACCTATAGGCCTATTCTCAAGGTCATAACCTACAAAAATCAAGTGTCTTGGTAGTCTTAAGACTTATCTAGGTTCTTGGAGGATTTTTGGAATAGAAAGTGCATAATTATTATGATATTGGTAACCTCAATGAGTTATATTAAGAACAATACATGTCTAAGATCAAAAACCATTAGGGAAGCACTTTGAGGGAGACCTACAATCACCTTTCAAGAACAAGCTACAACTAAGGAGTGAATAAGCTAATGAAGAGACTTTCAAGGATTTAAACCTTTAAGAGAGGTTATATATATATATATATATATATATATATATATATATATATATATATATATATATATATATATATATATATATATATATATATATATATATATATCATTATATAAGTAAATTACTCCTGAACCTCTTACTTTTTTTCAAAATCCCTAAACATCTTAAAACCCTGCTACAGTCCATACAAGGACATGACATCATGCACAGTCAAGAATATAGTGAGAGAAGTATTTTTTCAAGAAAATGGAATAGTGGTATGAAGGAGATAGTCTTTCAAGAATATGGACATATTATTTATATCAAAAAAATATTATAAATGATAACCAAACTCAATTATGGTCATTTTATCATATGAATCACCACCTACAATTGGATAAGAGAGTTTTCAAGCATGTTGGAAATCAAACTATGACAAAAGGGTATTGTAATGTTCTTGGTTTCATAAGATTCCTACCATGTTTGGGGAATATAATGAAATTATGTAAGATGATATATAAAACTATGACCTTAAAATTACATTGAGACTTAGTCAAGATCCCATGAAAATGACACCTATAGCCATAAGAACACAACCATATCTCCAAACTTAGAGATAATGAGGGAAAAATAGTCCATGATGGAGTTTCATGATCAGATGGTGGAATGTCATGATCATGGAATGTTATTAAGGAAATAATTATGATATTAGGTTAGAGTATGAAGATGAGTGTCTAAGCAGTGCTCAAAACAATCACATAGTCAAGGCTAAACAGTAAAGAATACTTGCCTACAACCATACTAGGTGATAATGGTATTGACATAATTATATACTTAAAATTAAAAATCAAGACCATACAATAAATAATGGAGCATGAAATATGTTATCCCTAATAAAATATAAAATGAAAATCTTTAGACCTTGGTTAAGACCACTAAATTACTATCAACTCATGAAAGTACTATACATGTTTGTTGTATGGATTTAGACTGTGTAAAACCTAGAGAATATGCAAGAAGGGTCAATATGATTAAGTAAGAGGATAAGAGAGATTTTTTAAATTAATTTAATGTATTAAAATAAATAAAGGATGATGAAATAGTTTCAAAACACCTCTACACCTTATAAACACCATCTACAATAGTGATAGCATACAATCACAAATGAGGTTTCTTGAGAAGCATAGTATTGTCATAGGTTTCATAAGTATGAAAGGTAACCAATGAAGGATGAGAAAAATTAAATAGAGATTTAAATTGAATATACCAAAAAATTTATTAATCTTCAAGAATAAATCAAGGTGAAAAGGAGAAAAACTCATTCTTGAGACAGGAAGACTAGGCAACCTACTACTAAATTTTGGGAAATCCACCTATAGGATTTAATATGAATGATCCAAGCATGAAAATAGGTGGAGATGATAATAATTAATTTTTATGCATAGATATAATATTGGTGAGGTTAAATTTTTAGTGTAATTACTAATCTTTTTGTCACAGTCAACCCCTATCTATTGACAGTTTTCATCCAAGCAGGCAGATTTCTTGAAGTGTTTTAAGGTGTGGCAGAGGGTTTTAAGATAATGAAAGGTATTGTAAAGAATTATAGAGTGATTTTAAATATATATACACATATTTATAGGTAATAAAAATTCAATTTAAATTCAAACCATGTCCTTGAGGGCTAAAAGAAGCAGACAAACTTAAAACCCTTGAAGTATATAGTCCTCCTTTTGGACTCTTTCATGGAGTTTTTATTTATTTTATGAACATTGGGATAGTAGAGAGGATAAATTAAAAATTTAATAAGGTATTTTAATGAATAAATTTGAATAAAACTTTTTTTTATAGACTCCTCAAGCTTCTTCCTGCATACATAGTTCTTTACAACCACTCAAAACACATTTTCACCATGTAGAGAACTTGATGCACCTTTTATATAGGAGCTCATTATTTTAATGGTTGATGAGGGGGATAATATAATCCATTTTAATGAAATGTTTTTTCCCATTATATGTATGTATGATATAAAAAATCATTAAGAAGTTATGGACCTCTTAAACACTTACAAAACCCTCATAACTACTAGATGGAGAAAAGAAGATAAAATATGAATCTAGATGGTATGTTTAAGCCATGAAATGAACTTGAAGGTATTATAAAATACATTGATCACATCCATGACCATTTAGTTGACATGTGTAGTTCCTTCATTGTATAGACTAGGCTAAATAAGTAATATTTGAGATTGAAAGCAAGAAAAGAAGGGGTAATTGCACATTAAAAGGATTTGAGAAGAAATATGGGGTCTTGAAATTTCTCAAGAACACTTATAAAGTCATATATAGGAGTCATTTGGATCATTTCCATAAGTAGATAGGTATACAAGTCAAAATAAGGAGTTGTTTGCAAGTAGGGTGAAGAAAAATGGCCTAATCAAGCCCATATCATGACTCTAGAGCATTCTCTATAGATTTTTTAGGTCCAATGAATTGTATAAGATATTTTTGACTCATAATAAAGTTAAGATACTAAATAAACTATGCACACACCTATGCTTGTCCTTGACATCACTAAATAGGGCCATTAAAAAGGTGTAGAAAGAGCCAAAGTAAGGTCATGAGGGCACTCCAAATAATCATGAACATCATCATCAACTCATAAGAGATATGTATGCTAGGTTTAAGACATATAAGAGGCATATTAGTGATCGTCTTGGTCTAATAACACCAAACATTGCTTAAAAAGCCTATTTTATACTTTGAATAGAGACTTCACATGCTCACCCTGATATACACCTTTTGTATTGGAAGCTAAGGACTTTGGGGGAATTATAAGACCTAATACACTAAAATTTTGTGGCATTGGTTTAGGCATCAAAGGCCCAGGCTTTGTCAACAATCATTAAGAACTTAGATCACTCTTAAACCCTTGTAAAACTCTACTACAGACCTATTTGTGAAAATTGGATAAATATGAATACAAACTCATTGAAAACTCCTAAATACCACCTATATCATCAAGTACACACTCTAAGAGCTTAATGTCCATGACCATTAGTTGTACAGATGCTATATAAACTTGGTAGAAAATAGGTTTTTGAGAGAGAAAAACACACAAGGATAAGTACTAGGTAGTTTAAATAAATTAATATAATATGAGATAAAATACTGACACTTTTTATTCCTCCTCAAATCATTAGATGATCAAAAATTTGTCAGAGCTCATCCAAAACAACCACTTTGTAGGAAATGAAGGAAAAGTTAAACTAGTCAACCTATTTGAATAATTTATAGGTGTTACTTGCCAAATAAGACTCATTTAATGATGTAAGGAATTTATTAATGTATTGAATTCATCATATTTTCATGTTTTTAAGGTTCTATGTAGGTTCTAATGGCCACCAAACACAAAAATTTTGGCTACTAGGCCTAATTTGGCCTAGTAGACGTATTTACTCAATCAAGTGAAGAAGAATGGCATGGAAGACTATATATGAGAGTTAATGTGGAATCATCATGCATTATTAGTGGATCCACATAATGAAAATATAATCCTTGATGTTAAATACATGCTTACTTGATCCTTCTGATGAGTTAACTAGTCTTCAGATGATCCATTCACATGCATAACTCATCTTGAGTTCCAATTCATGAGTTAGCACACTTCAACAATAGTTGTCTAATAAAAATTTGGTGTATCATGATAAAATAGGATATTAGATAAGACAAAGAGGGCCCACCACCTTGTTTTCAATGCCAAAGAGATCATACAAATATCATGCAAGCCACTAGACATAAGGAGAAGTCCTAAGGACTATTGTTTGAAAATTGTAACTAAAAATTGACTTGAATTGATGATTAGTTATCTTATCCTTCTCTCCTCTACACTATATTGGATATACTTCTTCTATTTTGATATATATTTAGGCCTTTAGGCCATTTTTTAGGATCCCTCAAGCTAGTATAAAGAAACCATACTGAAATTGTAACTTGCACCAAAAGTTAATAAAGAAAATTTGTTATGGATTCATTTATGGTTGTAGTGTGTAATTTTGATTGTTGATTTGCATATATGTGTGATAATTATCTCCTTTTTTATGTCATTTCCTCACTTAATACTATGATTTCATCCTCTACAGGTCACTTGAAGAGTTAAAGAATATAAATTGTGTTGAAGAATATTAGTATGTAGTGTCATTAAAGACCTTCAGTTCTACACCTTCAATTTAAAGACCTTATATGAAACCTTCATTTCAAACACTGATGTCTAGGACTGATCTAAAAAAGTATTGTTTACAAATTTTTCTATTTTGATTCATATGTGTGCTCAAATTTCAATGTTTATAGATAATCATACATAATTCAAGTGCATCACCATCATAACATAGATTTACCTTTCACTATTCTTCATTTATATTTTCATCCAAAAAATCAAGTAGGTTTAGTAACTAATCTAAAATTCACATATTCAGAGGAGCTAGCCTCACAAACTAGAGGTTTGGTCTAGCTACAACTATCCCATAGCCTTAAACCATTCCAATTTAATCCAGGTATGAAGCAGATCTGAGTAATCTACCTTTATTAGGGTGCTATATAGGTTACTAATAGTTACCTAATAATATTTATATATTTAAATTCATGAATGAAATCAATGACATGATTACTCTTTTGCATATAGTAGTGGGAAGCGTAATTGCTAGAAATTTCTAGATGTGGATGTAGAGGTATATATGAATCATTCACCAAAATAATAAATATATCAACTTGGGATAATTAATCAATGATTCAATTCACAAGAAGATTATAGAATTAATTATAACTTCCAAATTCTATACGACTTCCTATCTTTTTTATGTTATCACCAAAACGAGATTTTATGACGATTTAAACATAGTAGGTGATATGCAAACTATGATGATCTATAATTTCTATCCTCATCTCTATTTGAAAAAAGTGCATGTCATTTCCACAAGGTAAATGATGCATTATTAAAATATGTAATTCAAATTTTTTAACTAGAATCATACAATTTAAATCTATCATTTTAGGATTCTATAGATATTTCTAGGTGGGGGACATAATTCATACAATTCCCAACTTTCACATACTTGAGAATTTATGGATGTGAATTTTCCATGTATATGCTTATGAGATATATGGATTACAAATTGTATTTTGTGGAAGTAGTGAGACAATTGACTGAAACATAAAAGCTACTATCTTATAAACACAAATCTAGTATAAAATTGTATATTTCTATTGGTCTATATACTTATACTTCTTTGGCCAAATCAAAATTTATCAATGAGGAAATGACTCAAGTTACTCTATGATCATTTAAAAAAATTCATTAATTTGAAGTTACAGTCATGATTCATAATATTATTGGTTCTTCACACCAATAATTTCATCACTTTGAGGATTATTGGATGGACTGTGATGATGAAAAAGATGTGAGAATTGATGATTATTCAAGATTCAGTTTAGAATAGGTGATTGCATTTGATATAGTGGAGATCAAAAATAATATATTAGATTATGAATATACATTATATCCCATTTATAAAAAAATATGAAATTGAATTAAAACATCTTCCAAGAGTTGATTGGCACAAGAAAGAATCTACATCTCTCATCGACAGAACTCAAAGTGTATTGAACATAACTCTCAAGTGGTTGAAGACCAAGGGCATCAATATTGATAAATTAATATTTCCCCTCCTATAAAGTAATATTAATTATTAATTTATCATAAACTATATCAAATATAAGATAGATATTAAATTTGTTACATATATTATTCGAATGAAGAAGCCACTCAAGTTAAAAACAACGAGATTGGGTGAAAAGATTCCAAGTACTCCAAAACTTTCCATTTTAGAGGAAAATTATTTTGATAAATTTTCTCAACCTCAATCCCTGATAGTTAATACTATATATTATTTTAGGGCTTATTATTCATCCTTTTTGTGGATTGTTCCATTCTTCCTTAGCTTGATATTTCAATTCTAATATTTTTTACTCAAAATGTTGAATTGCCTATCAAAACTTCTTCCAAAAATCAAGTTGATATAGTAGAAAAATAAGAAGGTGAAATCATAATTGAAAAATCTCAAATTTTTTCCAAACCCTCTCCCTTATTTTGAAGCTCAAAAATAAAAAAATGTTTCCCTTATACAATAATTTCCTAATATAGAGGTTTCCTAAATGGCTAAATGAAGTTGTGAAGAAAAGAAAGTGTTGAGTTGTGGAGCTAAAAGCTTCACCAAATGAGTAAATTGTAGGTTTCTAGAGTTACACAGTCACTGGCATTGGTTAAGAGCGACCGATGTCAATCAGAGGTCGACTGAGAGCTGCCGGCGTCGGTTATGGATCGGTTGACGTCAGTCATGTGCAGATAGGCAGGGACCGACATCAGTCACCTGTGTGTCTAGAAAGTCTATTTTCGTGGATGAATAGATTGTTTGCATGATTAGATTAACTATTAGAATTGAGTCTGCATTTCAATTATTAGCAGGACTGATTTGAACCCTTGATTAAGAGGTATATCTAATGGTGGAGAATGCATGCTCATGTTTCCTAATATTATATAATAGGATTAGATCTTCATAACTTATTGTAGAAGAACAATACATTTATTGTATATGTGTATCAATCCAGGTTGTTGGAATTGATTGTAATTGAGAGAAAAAACTCTTGAGGGAAAGAGATCTGTACATCTGAGAGGTGTGAGAAGAAAGTGTGATTTTTCTTCATTGTATTTCCTTCTGGAAGAGTTTAATACAAGTTTTTAGGGTGGTTTCTTGTATCTCTTATTCTTTGCTATTTCTGATTCTAGTTACTTATTATTCTAGTTTAATTTCGTGTTTAGTTGCTTTCACATAGTAATAAAGTTTGTTGGTTGATCCCCAACAAGTGGTATCAGAGCACAGGTTGACTAACAAGTGTTTCAGATATGGTTAGTGTTTTTTGATTACAGGTCACTCACAGGGGTTTCTGTTTGAGTCGGAGAAAGTAATGGTAGAAGAAAGTAAACTGAGAATGGAGAAGTTTAATGGCAAGAATTACCAATTATGGAGAATGCAGATAGAAGATTATCTATATTAGAAAGATCTATACTTACCGTTAGGTGGGGTTTCAAAGAAGCCCACAGACATGGAAGATGAAGAATGGGAAGTTCTTGATAGAAAGGCTCTTGGATCTATAAGATTAAGTCTGGCATCTACTGTGATATTTAATTTATCACAGGCAAAGTCAACAGTAGAGTTAATGACTACTTTAGCAAATTTATATGAAAAACCTTCAGCTTTAAATAAGGTATATCTTATGAAGCAGTTATTTAATTTGCAAATGTAGGAAGGTGGATCTATATCTAATCATCTAAATGATTTCCATGGAATTGTAAATCAATTAAATTCAGTCAAAATAGTTTTTGATGATGAAATTAAAGCTCTATTAATCTTATGCTCTTTACCTAAAAGCTGGCATAGCTTGGTAATGGCAGTTATTAATACTGCATCTACTTCAAATATTTTAAAAATAGATGATGCTGTTAGTGTAATCTTGAATGAAGAAATTTGCAGGAAAAGCACAGAGGAAACATCAGGGAATGCTTTAAGTTTTGAAAGCAGGGGAAGGCAAAAAGAGAAGGGAAAGCATTGGAGATTAAGGTCTAAGTCAAAGATGAGAAGTAGATCCAAATCTAGAAATGGCAAGAAGATAACCTGCTGGAATTGTGGAAAGATAGGGCATGCAAGGAAAGATTGCTAGTCAAAACCTAAAGAAGACAATCAACATGAAGGTAAAGAAGAAGCAAAAGTTGTAGGTATTGTTACATAAGATGCTCTTATATTCTCTTTGCATAATAATATAGAATCTTGGGTTTTAGATTCTGGTGCCTCTTTCCATGCAACCCCAAATAGAGAATATTTCAGTGACTATGTCCATGGAGATTTTGGAATAGTTTATTTAGGGGATGATGAGCCTTGTAAAATTATTGGCAAAGGAAAAGTGTAGCTGAAAATGTAGAATGGAAACACATGGGTGTTGAGAGATGTCATGCATGTTTCCATCCTGAAGAGGAATCTGATTTTTGCAGGAAAGTTGGGGGATGAGGGTTGCACAGTAACTCTCATAGCTGAATCTTGGAAGGTTTCCAAGGGTGCACTTGTATTGGCCAGAGGTAAGAGAGTAGGTACTCTCTATTTATGTAATTGTATTACTGATAATTCTCCTTCTGTATTATCTACTTCAGATGTAGATGCAAAGTTATGGCACCCGAGGCTTGGCCACATGAGTGAGAAGGGAATGTCTATTCTTAAGTCAAAAGGTAAGCTTTCAGATTTGAAAAGCATAGATCTAGATTTCTATGAGCACTGTATTTTTGGGAAATAGAAGAGAGTGAGTTTTCTCAAGACTGAGTCAACAAAGAAGAAGCACAAGTTGGAGCTTGTTCACACAGACGTGTGGGGACCAGCTCAGGTTGCTTCTATTAGAAGATCACAGTATTATGTTTCTTTCATTGATGATGCTATGAGAAAGGTATGGGTCTATTGTATAAGGAAGAAATATGATGTTTTTGACACTTTTAAGATTTGGAAAGCTTTAGTTGAGAATGAAATAGGTAAGAGATTGAAGTGTCTTAGATCTGACAATGGTGGTGAATTCTACAGCCATAATTTCAACTGGTATTGTTATATGAATGGAATACATAGGCAAATGACGGTTCCAAGGACACCTCAGCAAAATGGAGTTGCTAAAAGGATAAACAGGACAATATTGGAGCATGCATGGAGTATGAGGTTGCATGCTAGTTTGCCCTTACAGTTTTGGGTAGAAGTTGTAGATACTATAGTTTACCTAATTAACAGAGGACCCTTTAGAGCTCTGGATGGTGGAATTGTCGAAGAGGCATGGACAGGTAAAAAGGTAGATCTTTCATTTCTCAGAGTTTTTGGTTTTAAAGCTTTTGTGCACATTGATAAGGAAAATAGAAAGAAGCTTGATGCTAAGTCTATAAGGTGCACATTTATTGGTTATGGCTCTGGATATTTTGGATTCCAATTTTGGAATCTAGGAACTAAAAAAATAATTAGGAGCCGTGATGTTGTTTTTAATGAAAAAGTGATGTATAGTGATCAGCTCAAGAAGCTGAAGAATTATGCGCAGGGCCATAGAGATTTGGATGAGGTGACGGTCAAAAATGAGCTCACAAGAAAGAATAATCATAGATAGGAAAACACAGAGACCAACATCGATTAGGCAGGAACTGACATCGGCAATACAGGAACTGACATCGGTCAGACAGTGATCGACATCAGTCAAGAAGGAACTGACGTCAGTCAGTTACAAACCTGGAGGTGACTAAGGTCGGTCACTGTCAGAGAATTTGGGCAGACAATGTGTTGTGAATGAGTCTTAGATGCCCATCAGGAGGTTAGAAAGGGCAAGTAAACCTCCAATTCAATATTCCCCTTCATTATTCTATTTATTGCTCACTGATGGTGGAGAACTAGAGAGTTTTGATGAAGCAATATAGGTGGAATCCAGAAATCATTGGGAGCTTGGCATGAATGAGGAAATTGATTCCTTAAAAGAGAACAAAACATGGGATTTGGTTGAGTTGCCAATGGGAAAGAGAACACTAAAAAATAGATGGATCTACAGATTGAAGGAAGGAGAGAATGGACAGATGAGATATAAGGCTAGGTTGGTAATGAAAGGATTTGCACATAAACTAGGTATTGATTTTGGTAAAAAAATTTCTCCTGTAGTAAAAATGACTTCTATTCAGATTGTATTGTCTTTAGTTGTTATTTAGGATTTACATATTAAGCAGCTTGATGTTAAGACAACGTTTTTTCATGGAGATTTGGATGAAGAAATATATATGGATTAGCTGGAAAGATTTGAGGTCAAGAGTAAGGAGAAGCTTATGTGCAGGTTGAAGAAAAGCTTGTATGGTCTCAAGCAAGCTCCTAGACAATGGTATTTGAAATTTGACAGGTTTATGACTGAGCATGGCTTTAGTAGATATCAATATGACCATTGTGTTTATTTTAAGAGATTGGATAATGGTAGATATATTATCTTGTTACTGTATGTAGATGATATGCTGGTTGTAGGTTCACACATGCAGGATATTGATGAGCTTAAGGTGAAATTATCTCACACATTTGCCATGAAGGATTTGGGAGCAGTAAAGAAAATCCTTGGCATGAATATTAAGAGAGTCAAGAAAAATCACAGGTTGATTTTGTCTTAAGAGGATTATGTGAACAAGGTGTTGAAATAGTTCAATATGCAGGATGCAAAACCGGTAAGCACACCTATGGCTGGACACTTCAAGGTGAGTAAAGAACAGTGTCCTAATTCACATGATGAGGTAGAGTACATGAGGAGAGTTCCATATGCTTCCATAGTTGGGAGCTTAATCTATGCAATGGTATGTACTAGACTAGATATTGCCCAAGCAGTGGGAGTTGTCAATAAGTATATGGCCAATCCAGGGAAGGAGCATTGGAAAGTAGTACATTGGATTCTTAGATATTTGAGAGGGACTAGCAGTAGGCATTTGTGCTATGGAGGGTCAAACACTTCTCTACATGGATATGTAGATTCGGATATGGCAGGTGACTTGGATGGTAGAAGGAGCACCATAGAATATGTGTTCACTGTTGGTGGAACGGTGGTTAGCTGGATTTCAAAGTTACAGAAGGTTGTTGCCTTGTCTACTATAGAGGCAGAATACATTGCAGTCACAGAGGCTAGCAAAGAGATGATATGGATGACACGGTTCATGGAAGAGTTGGGAAAGGAGCAAGAGAGTTGCAAATTATATAGTGATAGTCAAAGTGCAATTCATTTGGCTAAGAATTCAGCCTTTCATTCAAGAACCAAACATATACAGCTTAGGTACCACTTCATTAGACAGGTATTGGAGGATGGTGAGTTGAAGCTGGAAAAGATCCATATAGATAAGAACTCTGCTGATATGTTAACCAAGCCGGTAACAAAGGAGAAGTTGAATCTTCATTCAACTTTTGTTGGTCTTCAAGATTGAGTTTGAAGATGGAGAAGCTAGAAGATGTTGCTGTACAAGTATTGGTGTAGCTATTTATCTCTAAGTGGGAGATTATTGAGTTGTGGAGCTAAAATCTTCACCAAATGAGTAAATTATAGGTTGTTGGAGTTACACAATCACTGGCATCATTCAGGAGCAAATGACATCAGTCAGGGGTCGACTGGGAGCTGTCGGTGTTGGTTATGGATCAGTCGATGTCGGTCATGTGCAGACAGGCAGGGACCGATGTCGGTCACCTGTGCATCTAGAAAGTCTATTTTCATGGATGAACAAATTGTTTGCATGATTAGATTAACTATTGGTATTGAGTCCCATTTATATTTTTGGCAGGACTGATTTGAACCCTTGATTAAGAGGTATATCTAATGGTGGAGAATGCATGCTCATGTTTCCTAATATTATATAATAGGATTAGATCTTCATAGCTTATTGTAGAAGAATAGTACATTTATTGTATATGTGTATCAATCCAGGTCGTTGGAATTGATTGTAATTGAGAGAGAAAACTCTTGAGGGAAAGAGATCTGTACATCTGAGAGGTGTGAGAAGAAAGTGTGATTTTTCTTCATTATATTTCCTTCTGGAAGAGTTTAATACAAATTTTCAGGGTGGTTTCTTGTATCTCTTATTTTTTGTTGTTTCTGATTCTAGTTACTTATTATTCTGGTTTAATTCCGTGTTTAGTTTCTTTCACATAGTAATCAAGTTTGTTGGTTGATTCGCAACAGAAAGAATATTGAACAACTACAAGAAATTTATTTCATCATTCTAAAAATTGTCCATCCTTGAGAAGAAAAGAGTTCCAATACAATATAAAAAATAATCATAGATAAAAAGGAATAAATATATGTAGAATTAGTTGTTCCTCTAGTAGAAAAGGATAAAGACAGTGTCAATGTATCTAACTATCAAATCACCAAAGTCCATCTAGGAAAGGCCATAAGATAAGGCATGGAATAAAATTTCCAATCTATAATTGGTATTTTATTTGATAAAATGGATCATGATAAAGTCCCCAAATATCAACTCAAATAAAAATTTGAGTAGCTAACATTTATAGTTCAAAAATTGGTGAAACCAATTCAATATTCACATTCAGTTATTGATCAAATTTTTGATAAAAAGACACTTCATGTTGGAGAAGAAATTGGACATATGATAAAAGTAACAAAATAATGAGTTGATAAAATTTTACAATAGGGTATCATTATTATTCAAAGAATATTGGCTATCTGTTCTAAAGTTAAATCTGAACATGATCAAGCAAATAAAACTCAAATAAAATATGATAAAGAGGTGCATAAATAAAATGAGTTGATCCTGACATTAGAAAAATTCTCTTTTTCCTATCTATATGACCCAATTCAAGAAAAGGTCATCCAAAAATAAGAAATTATATATCTCACCAATTTTTTGGAAGTTACAAAATTTAAGTTTACATCATCAAAGAAAGTGTTAACAAATTTGAATATTCTAAGTCAATTGGAGGAGATGTTATTTTTGAGATACTGGGGGAGATAATCAAATTTAAATGCAAGATCACTAATGATAAGGGGAAATTACCATATAAATAATTCATTTTTGATCATTTCAAGAAAGGTTTTTAAAAAATTACAACTCTAAGTTGTGCATTCCATTATAATTCAATTCATACATTAATCAAGTATCAGAGTAATTTGGAAAAACTTGATACAATGCTGAAAAAGTTACAAGGAACAACATAAAAGATGGTAAATATATATTTATGTATAAATAGATTATACATACTCAGATGGACCAGATGAGGATAAAATTTTGAAAGTCAAGAAAAGATTCAAATAATATTATAAGAAGTTATGGCTTGAGAAATAATAAGAAGTGCATATCATCATGAACGAAGATGATAAAGAATGATTCTTCACCAAATTTTGATTTTTTTCATAGCCTTGTCTTTCCTAAGTCATTCTCACAATTATAAATTGTACATTTTAAGTTAATTCACACATTTTAAAATTTCACAATTGTAGTAGGTCCTTTTTACATTTTTTGAATTATGCAAATTTGCCATCACAAAATTTTAAATTGTAAAAATTCATCATTGTACTTTTGTAAGTCATGCAAAAATACTAACACATTTTTGCAAGCTGTGCAAATTTCTTAACCCATTTTTACAAATTTCAAGTTGTGAAAATTAGTTAATGTCCTTTTACATGTTCTAAAAAAGGCAAAAATGTGGTCATAGTCTGTAATCACCCATTTCAACTTATAAATATGAGTTAGGGGCTCATTTGTAAGGGTCTTGATAGTGAAAATTCTCATTATTATTTTTAAATAGGAGATTATATTTGTAACCTAATAAATATCAATACAAGGATATTTTTCAAACTTTTCATTCAATATATCTTCATAGATTGTATGTGTTTACCTTTTGTATGTGTTCAGTTCTTTACTCTTTCAATGTTATCATAGTTTTTATAGACTAATCAAAAATGGGAAATTTTATTATAGTATTTCCTTTCAAATATACATTTTTTATTTTCATTTTGGTGAAACCTCGGTGGAGTTAGAAAGATATTCTTTACTTTTTTCAAGTAAATACAAAGTGATTATTACTTTTTGTTATCAATTATATATAATTATTTTGGTGTATGTTGTGTGTTTTTATGAACACATATATGTATTTCTTGTCCATTGAATGATGGAGGTTTTCTACTAAGAAAAATTATCTTTTACTTTGAAATTTTCAATAATGTTTTGAGTTTGGGTCATTGGATATATTAATCTTTTCACTTTTATAAATATGCTCCTTTTCCCTCTCTATTTCTTTCATATTTTCCTTTCTATATCCTTTTCATACTTTTTGGTTAAAAGTAATACCCAGATTAAACCCATTTTTTCTATAAATAATTTCCTTTACCATACTCTTTTTTGGTTTTCAATAAAGGTAGCTACTCCTGATAATAGGAGCTGGACTTTGTCCCATGACTATTTATGAAAAACATCTATTTTTCCACCAGATAAATTTTTAGGCCATCATGTGTAAATCAAATGGTAAATAAATTTATCAAACATGAAATAGTCAATGAAATTATCCAATCAAATAAAATACACAATAAGAACATACCTTTTATCAAATAATGAATATATGCTCAATCTCATGCTATTCATGCCTTCCTTTGTGATTGGATTGTGACTCCTTCAACCTCTCTTGCACTTGGAGGTGAATTAGTTAAATATTCTCAATGAAATTTTCAACTTTATGGACTTATTCATCAACTTTCCCATTTACTTTGTACCTTAGGTTAAAAAAAATATCAAATTAACATTGAGGTAGAAAACCAAAATAATTTTCCAAAGGAATTTTACTTGTAGAATAATGCACCACCATGTTTTAAATATATTGAATTTGTACCAAATTCTCTTTCCAATTATTAGGATGCTTTATATTGTACCCTCTTAAGAGTTTTACTAAATTTTGGTACAAAACCTTAGTCTTTTCTTTTATTTATGGATGAAAAGTGATATACCATTTTAAATTAGTGTATACATGTAAACTAGAGCTTCTGCTAGAAATGTGAATTAAAACCAAATTCCTACTATAACTAAACATTGTAACTCATAGTTAGAAAAAAGGAAAAGAAATATAACTTGCTTACTATTTTAAACTTTTAGGATTTAGATTAATGTAAATATTATATTGTTAAAGAGTTGAGTATAGTAAATTAGGGTAGAAATATGAAATAAATATAGCCAATGATTTGTTATAGAATTGAATTAATTTGACCTTTCTAAAAATAGAAATAAATAATGTAAATGAGAAATTAGCTAGAAAATTATTGAGATGGATGATTTAGAGGATAAAAACTAAGGTAGAGGCTAGTCTAAGTGTCACAAGTAGGATTCAAGTATCAAAACCCCTCTTAGATATTAGCATCCTAATTTTATAGTAGTATCATATGGCATTAGTGTCCTTATTTTGGTAGTAGTGTTCTCTTCACAGAACTATTATGAACTTCTAGATACACATGTGTCTGGGTTTGTCAAGCTTGTTCTTACATGTATGAGTTTGGTGTCTCTGTATATGACCTATTTTGACTTATTTTGTGAGTAAACCCTAATCCTCCATGTTACTAGGCCATCTAGTTGATACAAGTAGTAAAGTGTGTTGTTATCGGGTAACCTAGACATCATCAACACCCCACTATGATGAGAGTTGCCTACATACCAATACTCTGATGAGGGATCAGGATTAATGTCATTATCCCCACCTAAGTATTGGTGTAAGTGAATCTAGTATGATGGTTGATTTGAGTACTTTGAATGTTCTTGAGGCTATAAACCTTAGTAATCTAAGCTTAGGTATGTTTTATATGGTTGTATGTAGAAGTAGGGTAGAATAGGGATTGATAACCTTGATGTATTACTTATTCTAAGTTTGTATATGTAATTTACATCTGATTTATATCTAGTGGTTAGAGAGCCAAAATTCATGTATATATTATTTTGGTTCTTTTATAGGCATTAAAGGGTAATAGACCAAAATTGGGACACTCGTTCCATGTGGTGATAGTGTCCAGGTGGTAGAACTTGAGGCACAAAGGGCCAAGATGTCAAAATGAGGGTTTAAGACTACTTTAGAGATGTCTAGGGATGATTTTGGCCCACATGAAGGTTGGATAAGTGTGAAAATAGGCCCTAATATATGCTTAAGGCTAAACTAGGGGTGGGTGATCTCAAGTAGCACTCTATGCATTCAAGTGTCATTTTTAGGTGATTAAATTTCCCCCCTCTATTCTAAAAATGTAGAAAAGTTAAATGACTGGGATAAAGTAAAAATAAGCATACCTAGACTTACTTAAGAGGTGAATCCCATGAATTTTGAACTAATTATGTGAATCATGATCTATTACATGTCTTGTAAGTGAAACATGCATAGATCAATCCTTCCTTAAGAGATATCAAAATAAAAGAAAAAACTAAGTAAAGAAGTAAAACTAAGTAAAGAAATAAAATTGAGTAACGGGATAGGAGAGAGGAAAGGAATGAATACACCTCATTAGGCATGTGAACTAATGCATAAGCCTGGTAATAACCTATGTGTCTATGTATAGTGATCAATTAGTGCATAACTTGGATTGAGATAATGGATTGATCAATCCCCATGTATGGGTGGATCAAGAACTCAATCTAGTTTTGAATTCATCATTATACACCCCTTATTGGTGAATCATGACCTATGAATATCTTGGATTAGACTAATGGTGTATCCAACACTCTTATATAGGTGGCTCAATAACTCAAGTAGACTATGAATCTATCATTTCTTACCCATGTGTATTAGACGCATCTAAAACTAAAACTATTCAATGTAACTATAAATGTCTAATTATAGCTATCAAATCTCCATCCACTCAAGTATATTAAGTAGATTTGGGCCACTCAAGAATACCAACCACTACAAATCAAGTAAGGAATGAACTAGGTGTGTAAAATAGAACATGGTGTCTAATGTATATAATGTATAGAATGACATGGATTTTGTCATTCCATCTAATCAACTAGTTTGTAAGTTATCATATGGAAATAATTTTCCATGCACATACCCCCAAATATGTTATCTAAGCATATAAATTATGAACTAAGTTGTAATAATCTATATATAAGTATTTGAATAAAAATGGGAATAGTCATGCCATACATGATGCCCCAAATCTGAGTAAACTAGTATGAATCTAAGCTAAACTAAGATAAAAATAGTAAACTATAACTAAATATGTGAAAACATGGATTGTACCTATTATAATTGTCTATCCAATCTAGATTTTTTTGAAAATGAGGCTATTAGATAGTAGTGCCATGTGGTATTAGTGTCTCAATTTGGGCACTAATATCTAGCTATTCTAATTTCTTATCAATTTTAACTAATATTTGTGTCACTATTTCCCACTTTGTTTTCCTTAGATATTTATATTTTATGCCTAAGTGCTGAAAATTATACTTTGAGTGTGTTTTCCTACCCTGATCTTTGTGATAAACCCCTATGAATGCCCCCTCTTTCGATGGGAGTTGTTGAACCTATGCAAGAACTATCCTAAAAATAAAAATATCTACAAAATGTGTGTTATATATATCATACATGGTATCTACATAATAATCAAATATAATATGCATACATAACATAAGAATGTAAGCTAATCTATGAATAAGTTTGTAATGTGCGATGTATGTGAGGTCTAGAATTGACAAGAATGTCAAGATAGATATAACAATGTATTGAACATCAAATATAAGTAATAACTAATTAACTACCTAAGGGGATGGTGTATGATGTCTATCATGACACCCAAGTAAGAAGGGGAGGTGCATGAGGTCCCTCATGGCATCCAAAATTAGAGTGTGTAAAAATCAAAAGAGAAGTGTTATGGCCATGACGCATATAATAAAAAATATATACAACACACATGAGGCACACATAGTATGCTAAGGGGACATAATACAAGTTACATGGGCACATATCACTAAATCTAAGAAAGTATTACATAAAAGGACATGTTCAAATGTCCACATACATAAACATAAGAAAATTGGCTTAGAGTCACATAAAATGACTTGTTCAAATGTCTACATACACAATTGAAAAATCACACACAAAGACATGGGAACATGTACAAAGCATAAATGTAGTGAAAATAAGTGGCATACAGCCATAAATCAATGGAATATTTAAATGCCCTCGAATAGAATAAGTATAGAGACACAATCAAGTCTAAACTAGGAAATCTAAAAATGAAAGTATAAGACAAATTTGTTTAAGATCTAAGATGTACATAGGCTAAGTCTAAAGTAGTAGTAGTTGGAAATTTTTTTGAGTAGGTCTAGCATGATCAATATTAAGATATAAAAATGTTAAATATATACTGTATAGTTTTAGAACAATGTAACCTAATAATAAAAAATGTGTATAAGATGTCCCCAAAAGGGTGAATGTGTTAAATGAGGAACTTATGCATATGTGTATATGCCCCTAGTGGGTAGATAGTAGTAAATCTAGATAAGTGTAGTGGATCAGAGTCTTATAGTAATCTGCAAGCAATTAACAAGAACAAGTGAAGCATGTATGTATGATAAAAATTGATTATAATAAGATAACTAGCATATGTAGTGTCTAAAAAATATAAGAAGTGTAAAAATTAAAATGCATGCAATCTATAATTTTGTATTTTTTGTGTAAATATTTTAAATATTTTGTGTTTTTAAAATATTATATTGTTTTTGTATTTTCTAGATATAAGCTATGTATAAATAAGATAAAAATGAAACTATATGAGGAGAGAGAAATAAGAAAAGTATGTACAAGTAGGGAGGAACAATACTAACCAATGAGTCTAATGGAAGACTCACTATCACTATGACCTATGCCAAATAGAGGAATGGTGATCATGCATGTTGTATGAAAAGGTAATTAAGGTCTTAAAACCTACTATACTTAGTAATATATAGCTGGAATTACCTATGAAGTGGTGCTAAAAATCCTTGAAATTGAATAAGGTGTCTTATGAATTTTAAGGGTTTTAGGGACCGATCTTGTATAAGATGTTGTAGTTGGCATAGGTGCCCTATGTTGAGAACTATAATAAATCAATAATATTGATCTTAAAATAAAAATAATAGAGGGAAGCCCTATATAATCTACAACATATCTTTGACATGGGGGTCTCTCTAATAATGGTATCTATGGGAGAGTATATGTATTTGGTAACATTGTAGGAGTAGACCTCACCTGCATTTGTGGCCCTACTAAAATTTGTGGTATACTAATAATAACTATGCTTGGAGATGTGATTGGTAAATATGATGTGAATACCTATTGCATAGGTAGAGGATACTCATATGAAAGAACCTAAACTATGATAACTTGATTTGTATATATAAAGGCATATGTTCATGGTGGATAGGATGGCTAGTAGTTATTGTATCCATGGCCTACCTAATAACATGTCAAATGTGCCTACACTAGGCACTACTAAGAATCTAGTTTCTATATGTGATGGTCTAACCTATAGTGGAAGTAAAACCTCCCTAATGGATCTCTACACATGGCCACTAAAAACATGAATAATTGTCTGTAAGAGATATATCCTACTCTGAATACCCAAAATGTTGTATAAGTGTGATAGTGCACATGTTAATAGTTGACCCATTACCAGCCATAACACTTTGAATAAAATGATGATCTATGTAGGCTCATATAAATTGTTCATAAAAATCTAAATCATCATCAATAATCTCCTACTCTAAAAAAGTGATGAGTGGTCTAGATGGTACTGTAGTATGATACACACCGATGATAATGTGTAGGGGGTGTTCATCCTTTGTAGTAGTGTGATATTATGTCAGTGGTGAATATGACTAATAGGTGTAGTAAACACTTGAAGTTCCCCTACATCATTTATTATGTTCTTTAGAAATAGATCCGAAAATATTTTCAATGCCTTAGTTTCCAATTGTTGAATTTTGGGTGCTTTTATGGGTGTGCCCACTTAGATTATGTTTTTTGCTATCATATCTTGTATCTTATGTTTGAATTTAATGTATTAGTTTGTATTATGGCCTAGTTCCCTATGATATTCATAGAATTCATTGGAATCATATCTCTTTGGAAGAGGTCATGTCGTATCGACCTATTTGATGGGAGGGAGAGATGTGACATTGTATTCTAGGAGCTATTATAAAACACATGTTGGTGATTCTAAAAGGTTGGTAAAAAATCTCTATGGAGGATCTAATAAAACTAGGTGAGGATATGGATTTCAAGCTACATTAATTATGGCCTTTAGATCACTCTTATTTTTAGTGTCCCTTACTTTATATGGAGGTTTACTAGAAATATTAGTAGTTGACTTTAATCTAGTTGTGTACTTTAGTTTACCCATAGAGAGAAGTTTGACTTCTTTTTCTTTCACTACATGGCATAAATATGTGAAGGTTGAAAAATTCTTGAACAAGATAGCTTCAAGGCTCTATTTAAATATGTCATGGAGTTCTTTGTCTTCCATGGGGCTAGTTAACATTGTCAATATAGTCTTATATCACAAGACATATTCTAAAATAGGATCATTTGATTTTTGATTCTATTGTTCTACTTGAACATATGAGATATTATCATTGATGTTTATTGATAAGTGTGATAAAAACATATTTTATAATGGATTGAATACAAAGATAGAATGATTTGAAATATCATAAAACCACTGTAAAGCATATTCATTTAGAATGTATGGGAACAACTTAGTGAGGATCCAATCATTGGACATGTAGTCCAAAAATGTTTCATGTAAATCATGGATATGGTGCTCTAGGTCACTTTTACCATCATAAAATGTAAGCTTAGGTTCCACAAATTTGTATGGCAAATGAATTGTCTCTATGTGATGTGCCAAAGGTGTATGTAAAATAACATGAGAATCTAAGGCATGTGATGGCCTAATAGCTCCCTACTCAAGATGTAACACCTTAGCCAATATAAAATGAATCTCATGTATAAAAGATTGTATATTTGAAGAGGAGGAACTACCCATGAGAGGTGTAACTACCACTAAAGGTTGTTGAGTTAAAAATGGTTGTTGTATAAGCTAAGTTGGTCCCAAAGTAGGTGTAAAAATGTTTTTATCTATGGTATTAGAAGATTGACCATTATTTGATTTGTTTTTTATTTCCATTATGGCTTGTAAAATCTATTCATGTTCTTGGGGTTTTTCTCAAAGTCTATATCTAAATCTCTATAGGATCTCATCTTTATTGACTATAAGATTTTCATTTTTAAGTGAGGCAAAAGTGTCTTAATTCCCATATTGTGAATTATTTTGATCTCTATTATATTTATCATCTTTTAATTTATGATTTGGATATAAAAGAGTGTTAGGCACAACTTTTCTAGGTGTATATGCATATACATGATGAACACTAGCATATTTTGAAGAATTTGTATATGTAATCTGATTTACTAATAATGTGACATTTTCACTTAATAATTGATTTTGATTATGTAATTATAATATTATCTTGGTCATAATGATAAATTGATCCTTTAGAGTCTCTCAAATGCAAACACTATTTGATTTTGATTGAACATGTAGGCACACACCCTGTAGGGGAGATGTGGAGGCAAGGATAGGATGATTATGGGTATTAGTAATAATAGTATAAGTGGTATCATCTTGTGTAAAAGTGATAGCATGGACCTGGTTAGAGGGAAAGTAGATATCACCCTCATGAAGATGAGAAGGATAAGGATATTTTATGCAATTGGAATTGCATGATGTATAATGAATAAATCTCATATAAGATAAGATAGAGAACACCTACACTTCCAATTGGGTACACACTTGTTAAGTAGGAGTATGACTGATATGAGGAATTTTTAGACCTAATTATGGGATCACTTATATAAATTGTCAAAACACATCATGCTAGGAAGGGTTCAAAAGCCTACAGTCTAACACAATTTCACAATGAACTTAAAAGAGTCCTATGATTTGATATTCACTTATGCTAATAAATAAGAAAGTAAACTATTCTAATAACAAGAAAATTAAACTAATCTAGTGTGCACCAAATCTTGTGACACTCACATCAATGTATATGGAATCCTAATACATGAAAGAGAATAATACATACTACATTATCTATCTACTCTTACAAAGGAAAAAAAAATTAGGAATACATACCTTTGAAGATGAATATGTCGAGTCTCAACCTCTCCTTTAGCCAAGGTGCTTCACAATAAATTGTTATGGCTTATAAGGATAACCAAGATAAATTAGCTATAGGATAAATGACCTACCTAAACATCCAAAATAATTCTTCACAAGATAAGATGGGAGCTCCAAAGAAAGTATTGAACCCTAAAGCTTTATTCTTAAAGTAGAATGGTCAATAGGCAAATATTTGTTCACACTTCTTTGATTAATTCTTCTATTATTCTAAATGGTTGGAAATGACCTTGCATATATAGTAGTAGCTTGCCTAAAAACCATTCAGACATGTAGATTATACTAGTTTGATTGGGTCAACCTAGTACATTCTCGAGCTAATGCCTAAATTTTGTGTTATGTAGGTTAGGATGCTAACAATTCAAAATAGCAAAGATGTCCCTAGAATACACTAGGTCAACTAGGTTAACCTAGTGTACTAAAAGGTAAAAAGGTTAATAAGGCAATAAATGAAGGAATAAAAAATGATAATGAATGAAATGGATAGGAAAGATAAGAATAAGCCTAGGGTTAATGGTTTTAGGGAGCTAGTATGTAGATGGAAAGTGGCAAAAGGAACAACAATATTACAAAGCACCAATGGTCTGCCCATGCCTTTTTGGATGCACTCCTTAAGGCATGCACTTAGAGAGATTAAGACTCGATAGGTTTTTGTAAGATACAAAGTGTCAGTAATAAATAAAATTTTGAAAATATTGTGTTTATACATATGCCCTAATTGAAGCTCATCACGTGTCGTGAAAGTGTAACACGAGATGGTGTTTCGGAGATAGAAAATGATAACACATAATGTTGATACTAAGTATGGTGCAGTAAGAAACAAATAAGATAAATGAAAGGGCTAAATTTAAAAACACATATATTTAACTTACCTTAGTGTTGTAGATAAAGAATAAGACTATAATAAAGTGAAGGCATCTAATGTAAAACACATTAGGTGAACCTACAGAAGTTAGTGCAAAAAATAGACAAAAAACAAAAAAAATTAGAAGATAAGCATATAATAGTGGAAAATAATCTTTACATCATCACGAATATAATGCATGTTACAATTTGGGAAATAGATGAGCAAAAACAAAGATATGAACAAAACAAGAAATTTGAAGGAAAAAAATTGAGAATTTTGAGTTTTGAAAAAGTGGTTATAAATAGGTAAAAGAGAAATCATTTTGTTATTTTAAATTGTGAGAAAGAGAAAGAGAGATCTGGAGGGAAAATAAGCTAGGATGGTGAGGGAATGACATGATAGGTGAGAGAGAACCCCAAGAGTGAGAGCAAGCACACTACAGGTATACAACCAAGAATCTCAAACTAATTTCTGAAATTAGCATTACTTTAAGTGAATTTTTAGAAAATTTTTATTTTAAGCATTTATACATGTCAAAAATGAAAAAAATTAGCTTATAAGGGTATTATATAGGAAAATAGGAAATGGGTTGGAAGGAAATAGGGAGAAAACAAGAAAAAGACACATTTTTAGCAAAATACACTAGGTTAACACACTGGACCTACTAGGTCAGCCTAGTAGGTTAAATAAAGGTGAAAATCCATATGGTTGACCTAGTAGGTGTAGGTCGACCTAGTGTATTCTACTAGTTGAAACTAAGTGAAAAGGTGTCTAGTTAGTTTTTAAGGACCAAAATGGAACCTTAACATTGAAGAAAATATGAAAAGAGGAAAAATAATAAATTTAGGATAAAATAAGACAAAATTAGGGAAATTTTGGTCAAAATAGGTTGACCAAGGAGCCAAAATAAGCATGGAAAATCATGCCAAAAGCTAAAAGAGGGATATAATGGCTTGAGATGATCAAATAAGGGTAAGAGGGACTACAATAGGATAAAATAGATAAAAATGAATAAATTATGTTTGTTTTTAATTAAAAAAGAATGTATAAAGAAAATATTGTGATTATACATGACATGGAGGGACTAATACATCCTTTGTTATTTATGGATTATAGAGACAATCATGGTTCTAGAGATTATTAGACATGTCTTAGTTTCTAAATTTATTAGAGAGACTAACAGATGGAGATAGAGCTAGACTGGTACTGAAAGATCTAGGAGGTATTGTGGATATGTGTAGGATCTTCCTAAGTGTGGATGTGTTGGTCATGTTGTTTGGTTGTTGCGAATGGGTAACCAACACCTTCAGATGGGAGGTGGATGGGGATGTGATAAAGGTGGCTATCACACTAGAAGATGTCTATGCCATCCTTGGACTACCCATAATAGGAACACCAGTGACTACAGGGATAATGATAGCATAGAGGAGAGGGGAGCCTTAGCCATATGGGATATAGGCTCAGAGATAATATTATTTAGGTGGAGAGTGAGTATGGATGATGTGTATATATTATAGATTTTAGATCTCCAAAAAGTGGTGATAGGCCTTATGACACAGTGAGTGCTCTATCATAAATCAGATGGAAATGTACCACTATACGTGATATCCTTAAGCAAGATTATGCTAGAGGAGGGAGTGATATACAATCTGGGATATATCATCTAGGTCTAACTTATTCATGATCTATTCAAGATGTGGGTTAGAGGGAATAAGACCATAGGTTCAATCACTCTATTGATAACATGGAAATATGAGAGATTTCCTATGTATCAGTAAGCTAGGTTACCCCATGCGGTTGATGATGAGTCACCTCAGGTGAGGAGATGGAGAAAATTTTAGGTAACATAGGCTATGCCCCATGTGCCAATGCTATAAATAGTGAGATGAACTGACATATTATGGAAACTATATGATTAGATAATGACTACCTAAGAGAGCTGACACATAGTTAGACTAGTATTAGAGAGGAGAGAGGTGATAGGGCACTATACATGGTGGAGAGAGCCATATTTGATGGCATGGGTGACAAGGTATATCGTTCTACCTCATCTAGTGGTATTGATACTCATGCCTAAGTAGTGGACTTGGAATGTGAGAGAGCCATGAGGGAAGAGGGGACTCACACCACTAATATTGAGACCAACATTGAGGCCATATTAGGAATGACCATGGATTAGTCAGGTATGATCAAGGGTAGAGCAAGAGGAGGTGGATATGGAGGAAAAAATACTAAATGTACCACCACCATCTCTATAGAGAGATAAGCTATGTCCACAAAGGACATGATAGGGATGAAGGTAAGAGGAGAAAGTAGAAACCATCATGATCCTTAGCAAATCAGTAGAGGATAGATAGACTATCAGATGGAGTTTGAGATGGACACGAGCCATGATATTTAGGTTTGAGTTAAGGAGGTAGCCTACAGAGGAGGTACTAAGAGGTCACACAGATAGGGAGACTATGATAGGTAGTCATGTAGATGGTAAAACTATAGGTGCTGAGACATAAATAGGTAAGAAAAAGTATGATTAATTGATTGTTTAAGTTGTTATTTGGTAGATAGATAGATATTAATAGATATGACAATGATATAATATCCATTTGGTGTGATTTTTAGGGATACCTGAGGATAAAGAGGAGAGATGTTGGTCCCTAATTAGGGGAGCACTCCATGACATCCTAGATGAGACTCTACAGTCTTACGACCCCATGATACTAGAAGATTTGAGTGTACCATCTACCCTAGATTAGGCAAGCTAGTTCAAACTAATGAGAGAGGTCATGAGGTAGATATGGATGCAAAGAGAGAGGGAATAAAGACTAGTAGATATGGGTGTAGGGGAGAGGTAGGCATGGTAGGCCCTAACTAATGAGAGAGCTACACATTGAGATATAGTGACATATATGATGTAATCATATATGGTGATGTAGACCTAGATAATGTAGGCATATGAAATGACTTAGACTGAGTTGGTATAGGTGTAGGTAAAGATATCATGTCTGCAAGAACAAGTAGAGGGATTGAGATCTTGGACTACCTCATTACAATGTACTATTTAGAGGAATTAGACTGAGAATTTAGTAGGTAGTGTGGCTAGGCCATGAGATAAACATGATAGAGCTTAGCCCTAGTGTCAAGGATTTTTATATGTTGTATTAAACTCATGAGATATTTATGATATATTGTTTTGGCTTATTGATGTTGGTTGTGTATGTTGTCTTTATGATGGTTGTTTTTGTTTATTATGTTGGTTGTGTATGTTGATGCTTTGGATATATTTATTTCTAGCACATGTAGTTAGTTTTATTGTATATTCTATAGGAAATATATGTGATGTGGTTTCTTTTATATCATTATGGATAACACATGCATGGTTTTAAAAAGAAATAGGCAAAAAGACTTCAAAAAATATAATCAATTAAAAATTCACTACACACTAATTCAAGCTGGAAAATGTGTAATAACATGAAAAATGACTAAGTATAAAGAACCAAGAAAATGGAAAACAAGATGATAAAAGAGGATTTTTTTTTAAACCAATGTGAAAGATTTTGGCACCAAATTAAAACAAGTAAAATCATACTAAATATCATGTTGGGAATTATGACAAACAAAGTAATAAAATGGAAGGTATGAAAAGGGCATTAGTGATAATAAAAACAAATCAAAATTAAATCAATCAATTATATTGTTTCACAATGGGAAGTATAAAAGAAAAATAAAATTTGAAAAAAAATTGGCCCTAAATTTATCATACTAATTCAAGCTGGAAAGTATGAGAAATTCAAGAAATGGTTGTAATCTTACATACACTTGGAAAATAAGAAAATAAAAGGCTAAGGAAAAATTAAGTAAGCATAAAACATACTAAATATCAATATGGGAAGTATTTCAAATGATGTGTAACCTCATAATCAATCAAATCTTATTTCTTACTTGACACATGTAATTTGGATAGTGGCTTGTTGATTGGAATATATATATATATATATATATATATATATATATATATATATATATATATATATATATATATATATATATATATATATATATATATATATATATATATATATATATATATATATATTTTGTTTTGTTTTGTGAGGAAGGCCGAGTCTTATCCATGATCTTACACTATAACTTAAAAAAGAAAGCCCAAGGGGTACAAAAACAACATTGGTAAGCAGAAGGATTAGGATTGGTAAATCAAGGATGTGGGTAATAGGATGGAAAAGGTGGTAATTTGTGAGGGATGTTTGGTCCTATTTATGGTCTTAAAAAGCAAATCAAAAATTAAATCCCATGGGGAGTGATCAAAAATCCAAACAATATTTCCCAAGAGGAAATATGAGGAAAGGGAATGAAAAAGGGAAGGTAAAAATCAAAGACTTAGGTGTCTTATGAGAAGACCTTAGGAGGAAATAGGCATAATAAGGATATGAGAAGACACTAAGTGACTAGTGGTTGTCTATGTATAAGAGAAAACTATTCCCTATAGACACAAACAAATTTTAGGTAGATAAGTGTGATACTAAGATCAACTCATGAAGGTAGATTGTTACAAATAAAAGTAAAATGGACCTACCTCCTAAAAATGTGTTCCTCACTCTTTAAGACCCTTTATAGAGTCATCAATATACTACAAATATTGGGTACTTACATGAGAAAGTAGGTATCAATAAGAATTTTTTTTATTCTCCTCTTATAATCTCCTAGCTTACCGCACCCCAAAGGGCCTCAGCTTTATCGTGAGGCCAAATATAAAGTTTGAGCTTCAAATAAAAGAAGGAGATGTGATTTGAATCATGTATTTTAGTGTGATTTGACTTTTGAAAATATTTTTACCTTTTAATATAATTCCCTTTTGTTTAAATGATTCAGCGTTTAACTTTCTTTTGAAAGATTTTTAAGATTCCTCCTCAATACAGATTTGGAATGGCCAATCATGAGAGAAATAGTGATACACACAAATGAGTTATAGAGTAAGGATAAAGGAAGCTAATTAACCCAAGACAAAAGACTGACTAGGACACTTAAGCTTGATAATGAATAAGTATGTGATCTCAAGTCTCGACTGTGTATATGCTTAGTTTGCAGAAAAGGAAGAAGGAAAAAGGAAATCCAAAGGAGGACTGGTAAAAGGAGATAATAATGAAAAAAATTGTTTGTTAACTGATTAGATGGTAAAAGGAGATAATAACCAAAGGGGATAGGGTATATATGACTAAGTCACCATGATAACTATCTATGAAAAATAAAGATAAGAAAGCAATCAATCATGAAGATACAAGGGAAGAGTTTTGAGAAAAACTCTAAAAGGGAAGAAAACAATGATAAATGAAAAATATAAATGATTAGGAAAAGATAAGTATATGTGAAATGTAAGTCAATAACATAAGATAACTATATTACAACAAGAAGGAGAAACATGATATAAAAAAAGAAATAATTTGACACAGTGTCAAATGATATAATAAAAAATAGATAAAAAATAAGATTGAAACACATGTCCAATCCAAATGTAAATGATAAAGCACCATGCATGTGTTCATTAATATAAGTAAATTTATCCACACACATTATCCAAGACATCAAATAAATATCTATGAAGATATATACGAACTACTGCTATTGTCTCATCAATAATTATTAAATACTAGGAAAATCCTTCTTTTCTAATCTCCTCAACTAAATAATTAGGAATACTCATTGGATCATGATAAGAAGGGGAATTGGGTGAAGGATGGTCAGGAGAATGGATTAGAATAGGATCTATAAGAAATACTTGAATCACTGGTGGAGAAGAATCCATGGGTGAAGGAGGGTCCATGGGTGGATAAGGAACCATGGTTGGAAGGACCACATGAGGTGGTGAATGGACAATAGGAGGTGTAGCTATGGGAGAAGAAGGAGAATTCTTCTTGAGAGAACAACCTATGGGAGGAATGGTAGAAGGTCCAAGAATAGCTATAAGATGATCCTTAAGATGTTGTTGAAGGATATGACAATGATTAGTGTGATGTGTGCCACATTAGTTCCATAGATAGTACCTCTCACCATACTTATGTATATGTTTAGGAATAATCTTTAAAGGAGGTATGGTAGTGTCTATTTATGAGGAAGAAGGATATAAAGTATCAATATATTATCATAATTTATGAAAATGGGTAGAAGAGTGATAATTTATCCCATGGAAGCAACATATATGTTTGTGAGTATTTTTAGGAGAATTATTCATGGGAGAAGGTGTAATATGTGTGTATGAAGAGGGAGATGTATCATCAACCCATTTGGCAGAAAAAGGATCCATCTTATGCAAAGGAATCAAACCATCACCAAGAGAAAGTGGTGATGGAGAAGGAATGTCACTAGGTTGAATAAAAGGAGTACTAATGAAAGAAATAAAAGTAGGCTCATCAATAGTAGAAGAAGAAATAATAACTAGTTATGACTTAAGTTCCATTGTGGGAGGAGTGGGATTGACATAAGGTCTAAGGAGGGTTTCACTAACCTCAAGAGTGAACCAATAATGGGAATCAGGGAATCTAAATAAATGGTAAGGTCTAGTCATAGCATGATCCATGAGCATAGTCTTATGGGGATCCTTATAAAATGAAAGTGTTGGAAACATAAATATTTTGAGATAAAGAGGAAAAATGCAAGAATCAGGAACTATAAGTGTTGGAACATAAGAATATGCATGAAAAAACTCAAGTAAAGAAGAATGATAACACATAATCTCAACATCATGAGCTTTAAAGAGATCACCTAATAGAGGATCATCTAAATAATAGCCATCATCATAAATTGGCATATGATGATCAATAATATAAGTTGGAATAACTTTGTCATTAGAAGAAGCATAGTGAAAAGAATGCCTAGTCTTGGATAAGACTACAAGAATGTCATCACAAGGTGGTTAATGAGAATAAGGTTATAATGAAGATCAAAGTTACGAGATGATATGAGGTGAAAGATCAAAATTTTTTATCTTTAAGTTAATCTCATTAGGCTCATCATAATCGGAGTCAAAAAGGTTAGGAGGAATGTTACCAATGAGCTCAGGATGCCCATTGTAACCTCTGGTTGAGTTGATAGGAAAGCTGACAAGCTATGATTCATAGAATAGAATACAAGGTAAAGGCTCAAGAGTAGGAATCTAGAACACACCATGATCTTGGAATTATTCAAAATTATAAGGGTAATTATCTCCTTGAATCTTGTAAATGACTCCATTATAAGTGAATTTAACACATTGGTAGGCAAAAGGAGTGATATCTCTCATATGATGAGTCCATGGCCTACCAAGCAAGATTTTATAAGAAAGGGGAAAGTTAAAGATCATCACATTTATACGAATGGTAATAGGTGGGATAGTAATGTGAAGCCACACACACCCAAGAGGAGGAATTTGCCTTCTATCATATCCTTGGTAGGTGCTACGTGTAGACTTAATAGTACATTCTAAATATCCAAGTGTCTTAATGAAATCAAGAAAAGTAACACAAGTACTAGAAACCTCATCAATCAATTCTCATTTAACTTAGATATCACCTATTTGGATGCTAGTAAATAAGGGAGGATCATCTGCATGAAGTAGATATCGACAAGAATCATATATGTGATGGGAAATTTCAAATAAAGAAGTGTTGATAATTTCATCAACATTGATGGATATCTCTTCACATTGTTTTAAGATACTATCCTTGGAACCAGATAAGGCTACCTCCCATCCTACCAAGGGAGGATGAGGGACATTCATCTCAAAGAATAGTTTCTAAATCTGGTTTTGATTATAGGTATAGGTCCTTATAATCTCAAGAAATGGAGTTTGAGATGGGAGATTAGTGAGCTCCATAATGGGATCCGACTCATCATAACTCATGAGAAGATTGTTAAGTATAGGTGTGTAATGGTTAAAGAGGTATTTGGAATAAGGAGTTGAAGAGAATTTAAATTTATGTTGATAAGAATGAGAAGGTTTAGAAGAAGGTTGTAAATCATTTGGTGATGAAGAAGTAAATGGTTTTGATTGATCTTAAAAAGTAGAAGTGTTAATAGAAGGTTGATTATCATTGAAAGATTGATTATCATTTTTACTATAAGATGATGGAAGTATAGTAGAAAAAGAATAGGATGTGTTATCCAAGGGAGAATTAGAGATTGGATTGTCATCAAAGGTTATAAGGTCTTATTACCCTAACTAATTGAAATGAGTTGGAGAAGAATCTTGAATAACACAAAATATATTAGAAGGACGTGGGGTATATCTAGGTTTGGAATCGATGAAAGCCAAAACACTTCATATATTATTCATGATAACCACATTTTATTTAAAAGTGGGTTCAACAAGACTTTCTACATTATTGGTGGAAGGGGTGGGTTTGTCTTGGTTTTCTTGAATAGGTTGATGATTAGGTAAAGGATCTTTGTAAATAGCTAAATGGGAATTTGAATGATTCAAGGCTTGGGTTTTATCATGAGTTTTGTAATCTTTGAAAGTAACTTTATAAGATTGTTGAAAATTTTGAGTGATATCATCCTGATCAAAATTAGGACCAAGAAGAAAATCCATAGCTAAATTACAAAGTTGACTACATGTCTCATGAGAGTGACCCTAACTAGAATGAAACCAACAAAACGTTTTTAGGATCATATCGGGTTTTCATAGGATGAGTAGGAATAATATCCTAAGGGAGAGGCCTAGGTAGACACTTAAGAAATTAAGATAAGGAAAGAGATTTAAGGACAATAACATTTTTTGGTGAAGATAAATGAAGATTAGTATATTGTTGAGAAGGAGCTAGTTTTGAAGAAGGGGTAAGAATAGCTTGAACATTATGAATGGTATTATATGAATTGGTAATACCATCATTGGTAATATTTAAGTTTTTATTTTTAAGTAACTGATGAGGACTTGTGGAAGGTTGGGGTGGCTCAAATTGATGTATGAGGAAATCTTGTCTTTTGGCTTGGTCAATGGCCTCTTCTAAGGTACGTGGAGAAAGGTTACAGACTTGATATTGTAATTTAGGAAATAAATCATTTATAGAGAGATGAAAGAGATTATCATCTACCATGTTATGTTCACATTTATTTGACAAAGTTTTCCATCATTTAATAAAGCCTTGAGCGGTTTCATTTTCATTATGTTTTCAATTGATAAGATGGGCCAAAGTGTTTTTAGGAAGATCATTAGTTTGGAATTCTTGTACTAAAACACTCACTAAATCCTCCAAACTAGTGATGGAATGAGATATAAGTTTATTATACCAATCCAAGGCATCACCTATGAGGGTTTTGGCAAGGAATTTGGTAGCAAAAAATCTGTTTAATTTGAACCAATCTTTATAAAGGTTTCCAAATGTTTTAAGATGAAGGATAGGATCGATTGATCCATTATAAGAGATGGTAGGTGTTATACCTCTGATATCAATGTTAGTAATTTGAGTAGCAAGAGGTTAATTTTTTAAATGCTTGATAACTTTATTGACTAATGGAGGTTAAAGAATGAGGTTGCCTTAAGAATATCTAAGAGGGGGAGGAGGAACACTTTGGTTATGTGTGCCCCAAGCCATTGGTTGTGGTTGTACTTGTAGATTAAGGAGGTGGTTTTGCATTATCATCATTTGATTTGTGTTATGAGCTTAAAATGTGTTCATTTGGTTGAGAGTTTGTACTTATAGTTTATGAGTTTGATTAGTGTTATTAGAAGTAGTGTTGGTGTTTGTGTTTGTATTAGTGGCTTAAGTACCACTATTAGTGTTGACATGAGTTTGAGAAGAGCTATGAGAATTTGAAGCACTAATGGAATTTTTTTTTTGTAAAGCAAATGATGGACTAGTAAATGGTTGAGAGGAAGAAGCAATAGAATCATGATTACCTTGGGTAGTAAACAATGAACTAGTGGATGGATTAAGGATTGTGGGTCTTATAAGAGGATCGCTAGATGTAGAACCAACCATGTTAGTTGAGATACTAGGCATGGAGGTAGAAGAAATTAAATAAGAATATGTCATGGAATAAGAAGAAGTCAAGATTGAATCAAGAGGTTGAGAAGCAAATAAATCATTACCCCCAAATCCAGTTGAGAAAGTGGAAGTAGGAGAATGAGGCTCTTCAACTTGATGGCTAATCAAGAGGTTATATATGGTAAAAGGGTCTTTCCCTCTATGTTGAAGGAATTCTATGATAAATAAAATAATTTTAGGAGTATATTCTAAATTATATTGATCTTCTAATAAGAGAGGATTATTATACAAAGAGGGATTATGAGAATTCCCATAATTAATTATATGGGTTGCAATATGGACATTACAAGCATTCTCAAAAGGAACCCTACTTTGTCTATGGGAGACCCTATTATGATTGGTGAATTTCATCATATATATTCATTGATTTTTAGTGTTATCACCAAGAAGTTAGTCCATGATGAAAGGAGAAAAGGCAAGATGAGATAAAGAAAGAATCAAAAGGTGACTGTAATTGAACTAGGTCGACCTGGTTGACCTAGTTCAAAAACTAGGTCTATGAAACTGAACTAGGTACATAGGATCAACCTAGTACAAAGAAAAAAGATTTAAAAAAATGGAGAAAAACCTAAAAATAGTACTAGGTCAACCAAGTCAACCTAGTACAGTGTACAAGAGCTATAAAATATGCTAAGTTGACCTGGTCAACCTAGTACAATAAATAAGAAAAAGGAGAGTTGATAATCAATTTATGAAGATAAAGTGAGATAATTTGTAGTTAATCTAAGAATGTAAATGTTGAAAGTAAGAAACTAATTAATTGAATTGATGTTATTCAACCCAATTTATGCACACAAAGTAAAAATCTTGCACCAATACTGGATAGGGCAAGTTATTACACACACAATTGAGCAAAGAGAAAGAAAACAACTTGTAAATTAAAGCTAGCTAATTGGTCAACCTAGAATGTTAGATTATTAATAATTATTTTAAATGATAGAGGGTTGGTTGTAAATAAGGTACTAAATAGAAATTTATAGATGGTTTTAGTTGAGTTTAGGATGAAAAGGACTGTAGTGGAAATGATATAGGATTGGTATTGGGGTCTACCCCCTCACTTCACACACCATAATGATAAGGGTGTTGAGTGATTAGCCAAAATATACCATTAACCATGTTTTAAACTTGACCAAAGTATCAAGTTAGCTTCCCCTTGGTGATGAAATACAAGTAGGTTGGCATGGGTAGTCAAATGTTAAAATGATTTTTGATGTTAAATGATTTGGCTATTTGTGCATAAAATATAAATATTGCAACTAAATGGCTAATTAAAAAGATCCTAATTAGACTATGTGAACTATTCTAATCATGAAAACAACTAAAATGAAATATGTGATTAACATATAATGTGAATTCTAACTTTGAAACAAGGTATAGTGAAAACACTATATGCACAACAAATTGAACTAGGTTGAGAGTGTTGAGATAAAAATATTGATAATAAGGTTTAGAAAACCTACTAGGTCGACCAGGTTGACCTAGTTGTTTTAGATAACAAATAGGATATAGAACTAGGTCGACCAGGTCGATCTAGTTGGTTGTGTAGAGGTAGTTTTGAAGGCTAAAAAATTGAAAAAAAGTACATGAAAAAAAGATATAGAAGAATATAAACTCACCTTGATGGCTTAGAGATAAGAATTAATGATCCAAAAACTACAAATTGGGTCGAGCTAGTCGACAAAACAATATAGAAACTTGCTAAAAAAGTGTTTAAAATGCACTAGGTCAACCTATTCAACCTAGTTAGTTGGAATGAAAGTCTAAAAATTGTTGAAAACCTATACTGAGTTGAGCTGTTTGATGTAATTGCCTATTCTTGTGCACAAATAAAAAGAACGGGGTCAACAAAATTGAACCATTATATCAAAATATATGATAGAAATGATGACAAAATAATGAAATAAATGAAATAAAAGTGAACAAATCCAATAATGCTTAGATTCAATCAAGTTCACCAGAATATAGGCAACCAAAATTTCATGATGCATAATGAATTAATCCTAGATCGAATAAGATAAATCACACCTACACTTCTGATTGGGTATATACTGTTAAAAAGGAGCATGACCAATATGGGGATCTTCTAGACCCAATTAAGGGATCACTTATATCAATTGTCAAAACACATCATGCTAGGAAGGGTTTTAAAGCCTACAGTCTAACTTAATCACATAATAACCCTAAAATGTTCCTATGATTTGATATTCACTTATGACAATAAATAAGAAAGTAAACTATTCTAATAACAATAAAAGTAAACTAATCTAGTGTGCACAAAAGCTTGTGGCATAAAGTAGGGGTTAGAACAAAATAAATAAATAATAACTAAACTAAACATGTATAGGAGACATATACTCATGTTAATGTATATTAAATCTTAATACATGGAAGGTAATTATACATACTGCATTATCTATCTACTCTTACAAAGGAAAAATAAAGTTATAAATACTTACCTTTGAAGACGAACCTGCCGAGTCTCAACCTCTACCTTCACCAAGGTACTTCACAAGAGATTGTTGTGGCTTGTAAGGATAACCAAGATAAATCATCTCTAGGCTACATGACCTACCTAAAAATCCAAAATACTTTTCCACAAGACAAGATTGGAGCTCCAAAGAAAGTATTGAACCCTAAAGCTTTATTCCTCAATTAGAATAGTCAATAAGTAGATGTTCATTTTCACTTCTTCACTTTATTATTTTATTCTTATAAATGGTGGTAAATGACCTTGCATATATAAAAATATCTTTCCTAAAAACCATTTGAACAAATCAGATGTACTAGGTAGATTGGGTCAACCTAGTACATTCTCAGGCTAATGACTAAAGTCTTTGCTAGGTCGGTCAGGATGCTAACAAATCAAAATAGCAAAGATGTGCCCAGAATACACTAGGTTGACTAGGTCAACCTAGTGTACTGAATATTTAAAAATGGTAATAAGTCAAAAAATGAAGGAATAAATTAGGATAATGATTGGAATGGATAGGAAAGAGAAGAACAAGCCTAGGGTTCATGGTTTTAGGGGGCTAGTGTGTAGATGACAAGTGGAAAAAGTAGAAACAATATTATGAAACAATGATGGTTTGACCACCCCTTTTCTGGTGTACCCCTTAAGGCATTCACTAAGAGATATTGAGACTCGACAGGTTCCTACAAGATATGAAGTGTAATTAATCAATAAAAGTTTGAAAATATTATATGTATACACAGATTCTTTCTACTGCATTGGATATGATATTGGAACTTAAGACATGGTTGTTAGGGTATTGAATTTATGGATTAAGTTGAAAAAACTATATTGTAATTGATCCTATATGTATGTAAGGATTTTCTTCTTAATTAAATTCCACATAAGAGAAAAATAACATGAAAGAGATAAAATGAAATATGACATACATTTTAACTGATATAAATTATCATGTACATATGTGTTTATGCCATCTTTGAATTCATACCAAATTAAAAGAAATATGTATGGAAAGGAAGCTATAAAACTTTGTATTTAAAATTGACAAACTTCATCTATCATTATTATCATGTTTATATGAAATACAAATCATAAAATATAGGGATCTTAAATCTGAGTGTGGGTCTTATAAGGCTATAAACATAAACCCTAGGGTTATCTAGGGTTAGGGTTTGTGTAATATTTGAAGTAATTTAGGTTCACCAAATGTTTTGACCTTTTAGGACTTAGATGAATGTAAACCATATGTTGTTAAAGAGTTGAGTATAGTAAATCAAGGTAAAAATATGAAATAAATACATCCAATGATTTATTACATAATTGACTTAATTTAACCTTTCTAAAAATAGTAATAAATAATGTAAATGAGAAATTAGTTGGAAAATGACTGAGATGAATGATTTGGAGGCTAAAAACAAAGGTAGAGACTAGTTTGGGTGTCAAAAATAGGTTTTAGGTGTCAAAACTCCTCTTGGATAGTATCTCCCTAATTGAATAGTATCACCATATGGCACTAATGTTCCTATTTTGGTAGTAGTGTCCTTTATGAAAAATAATTCCAAGCTTATAGGTTTACCTATGTCTAGGTTTGTCAATCTTGTTCTTACACACATGAATTTAGGATATTTGTTTATGACTTGTTTTAACTTGTTTTATGATAAAAACTTAATCCTCCATATTTTTATGGTATCCAATTGATATAATAAGTAAAGTGTGTTGTTATTGGGGTAGAATAGACATCCTCAATACATCGTTGTGATGAGAGTTGCCTACATACCAAAACTACGAAGAGGAATCAAGCTCGATGTAGTTATCCCCACCTAAGTGTTGGTACAAGTGCAACTGAAGCTAGTATGACAATTGACATGAGTGATTTAAATGTGCTTGAGGCTAGAAAATTGAATAATCTAAGCTTTAAAATGTTTTAGATGGTTGTATGTATAATTAGGGTAGAATACAGATAGATAACCTTGATTGTGTACAACTTGTTCTGAGTTTTTATGTGTAATTTGCATCTAATTTTCATATAGTGGTTAGAGGGATAAAATTCATGTATATATATTATTTTGGTGTTTGTACGGGTGTTAAAAGAGGTCTATGTTGACCCTAGGTTGCCTAAGATTTGAAAATATATCCATTAGTTGAAAAAGGAGGGAAAAAAATAGTGCCAAAATTAGGACACTAGCTCAATGTGGCATTATTGTCCCTATTATGGCACTAGTGTCCAAGTGGTAGAACCTAAGGCATGAAGGAATAAGATGTAAAAATTAGAGTTTGGTACTATTTTAGGGATGCTTTTAGCCATATGAAGGCTGAATAAATGTGAAAATAGGCCTTAAGATAGGTCTAGGGATAATCTAGGGATGGGTGTTATCAAGTGGCACTCTTAGCACTCAAGTGTCATTTTTAGGTGATTACACTTACCCTGAAGATCTCTCCTTTGATGATTTATTGTGATTATATTTGTGGATGTGTGTGCTTAATTATATTTGCACAAGAAATATGGTAGTGTATCCCCTTTTTAGTGTCTTGATGGCTTGATGAAGGATGAGATGATTTATATGCTTTATCTTCACATAGTTAGAACTTCGTTAGGCCAATGGAGCTTCTTAGAATGGAGGGAAGATGGTTGGATTTATATATTTTAAGGATGAATGTGTACTACTGATCTTGATCCAAGATCAAAGGTTGAGGATGAGTTAACTTCCTCATTAAATGAAAGGAGTTGACGAATAAATGTGGGGAATTAAGTGTGTAAAGATATGCATGGGTCTAATTGATTGTTATCTCATGACATTGAGATTTGGATATTTTCCTAGATTTTGGAGTGATGTGATGACTTGACCTAGGATGGGTGACAATTTGATGATATTATGAATTTATTTATTCATTTTATATATTTGGTACATTTATTTTATTATTAATGTTAACTAATTATTATTAAGTGTTATTTAGTTGATTAACCCATTGTATAATAAGATGGGAATTATATGGGATTTGATATATTATTGTCATGAAAATATTAATTGATTGGGGATGAATAGTGTGACAGTGAATTAGATAGGGATATTAATGATGGGATGATGAGATTAGGGTTATGATGTGGTTTAATAATGTGATTAGGGATGAATAGTGATTAATTCAATTAAATTAATGTTTAAATGGTGAAAGGTTATTATTAACACCAAAGTGGTAGATTTTAGATGTCTACATTTTACTCGTCTTTGAAAGGGCATTGTGAAGGGAAGAATCTAAGTTGAGTAACTACTTTTCAAATAAAAAATAATATAAAAAATGGGCACAAAAGGATTCCCCAAGTTATATGGTACTAAGAGAGATGGATGAAGTCAAAATGAATATTGGGTAGGGATGATGCCCCTTTAAGATGGCATATAGGGATGAAAGTCACAGATGGGCTCTAAAAATAAAAAGAGGGTTATTATCATAGAATAATTAATGTTAGTATGGAGGGGTGGGGGATGAATAAATAGGGGTTGATTTATGTAATGATGATAAAGGATGATCATGATGGACAATGATATAGGATATTAATGTGTTAAAGGATACATCTACCTCACCTGAGCTAAGTCTTGCATGCTTTGATTAGTGTTGACTGATGTGGTTTTCTAAAATAAATGATATATACAAAGGATAAAATTGGTAATGATATATCTTGATGATAAATCTATGATCTTGATTTACCTAGATAAATGAGATATGGAAAGGAGAAGATTTGGTAACAATATATTCCAGTGAAAGTACACACTTTGATGTGATTGATGGATGGTTGATTCATTATTTAGGATATGAAAGACTAACTCATGGATTTTATTGATGGTGTGGATTAATGACATGATGATATTGTTGATGAAGTACTTCATGGATGTGTAATGTCTTGTCACAGAGTGAAGAATATGTAAAAACCTAGGCATATGAGGATGCCCCTAGGGATATTGGGTTGATATTCATGATAAAATCAAATTAAATTGGGTTTTATTTATTATATATGATTACATAAGGTTGGATTGAATAAATTATATTAAATTAGATGATTAAGATCCATGGCTAATGGGAGGTATACACATGTAGGCTGTATAAATGGGTAGTTATATGTTGATTGTTAATTAGAATAAATCTATGGTGATGAGGACACTGATGTTGGGAACATACTGCCAATGCTTGCATGAATTTTGATTGTTTGATAAATATTATTTTTTATATATCACATGATAATATGCACAATGATATGAAAAACCATGATGGCCTTTTTGTTTTATGTCACAGGACTAAGTCAAACACAACAAACAAAAAAACACATAAAAATAATCAAACAAATAAAATATACATACAAATAATCAAATGTTTTCTATTGATTTTGATTTGATTTATTTTTTTATTTTATTTTTATATCTTTTATTTTTTGGGGATTTTTTGATTTTATATTATTTTTGGATATTTTGATTGTATATATAAATTCCACTAGCAAAGGAAAAATAATTTCTAGAAGTGAGGATGGAAGTGATATGGTATGGGTGAGTAGATGGATTATTCATGAAGATGATTCCTTGAATGAATATAAATATATATCAGACAAAATAGGGATGATTAGGGATGGATACAAATGGATTAGGGATGGATAAGAATGGATAAGAATGATGAGGGTTGAAGTGATAATGAAGGCGTGATTTTGAAGATGAGAGTGAAGATGAAGAATAAGATGAATATTATGGATGATAAGAGACCTCCAAGGACCACATCACATAAGACCAAATTATCCATTCATCAAATCACCAATATTCAGGTATGCCAAGATATGTCCTAAGCAAGTATCATTTTTTCTTCTATTTCCTTATTAAGGTCAAAATGGGAAGAACTATGTTCATGATGGGTTAGATACAAGGATGGTGGAGAGTGATTAGGATGGGTGGAGTGGATTTTTACCCTAAGTATAAATTATTTTTATAAAATGTATTTATGCATGATACCATAAATTTATTTTCATCATGGTACTTACCAAAGGCACCATAGAAATGATTTTCACTTGTGGATGATTATTTATCTCTATTTTGATTTTTGATTTATTTATTTTTATTTTTGGTAGAATCATATGAATATTCATGTATGGGATCTTGATATGTCTTTGATAAGTTCATCGATGGCTAAATTGACTTTCTATAAACATCTTAGCAGGTGATTGTCATAGCCTCTATGAGAGATGGTATTGCCCAAGAAGGAGTAAGGAGCATATTGGAAGGAATATTCTCGATAGTAATATAAAGGATTTGGATGGATTGAATGATCATGAAGATAAGTGTAGATTGTTGGATAACAAAACATATTAGGATAAAAAATATCTTGTACCCTTGTCCATGCAAAGACATCTTAAATTATTAATAGGGGGATGATGATAGTTTTCTATTTTATTAGACTAAAAGTAGCCACAAACTTGAATATTTTTGGATTATCTATTATTATGATATTATGATGTGATAGTACAAGGGGAATATGGAGTTCCTTGTCCATTGGCACTTTAGAGAGGTTTTCACTAATAATAATTGTTTTGATTTTATTGATTTTGAATTTCTAATAGCACCTCAAGGAGGTTATCATTAGGATATTTATTGATTTGGAATTAGGATGCTAAGTCGTTATTGGACAAGGATTTATTAGAGATTTTGATTTTTTCCTCTATAATAATCATAGATTTGATAAATGATGTTGAGCCAAAATGATAGGTTGTTGATTGTTTTCCCATTCAAAATGGTCCTAATAACACTTCTAGGATAGATGGGATGATTTTCGACATGGATGGCATGTTGGATGTCATTATCTATAAGTACCTTCATAATGTGAGACTCGATGATGGAATATTCATATGTGATGCAAGATTGGACGATGGGTCAATAGGTTGTATGTCATGGATGTCAAAGTTTGGTTCATAGAAAATGGGTTTGTAAAACATAGGTGTATTAAATATGGGTGATTGGTTAAATATTTGTGTTGGATCAAAGATAGTCTCATCAAATATGGGATCATCAAATATTTTAGGTAAGCCATAAAGCTAAAAGACTAATTGATCATAGATTGATTTATCAAATATTGGCTTGTTAAAGATGGGTGGACCAATGATGGACTCATCAAAGATGAGTTGACCTTGATTTATAGGTGGATTATATTGATTGTGTTTATAAAAGGAGACTTTTCATATCCCCAATTAGTGATTCTTAGACAGGGATAACTTGGTTATTTAGTAAATGATTATCCTTTAAGGAGAGGTTGTATAACGTGATTGGATTATTATGGCTTAGGGGCCAGATAGGTATTTTTGAAAGGATTTATAGTGTGTATATAATATTATGGTTGGATGGGTTGTGGTTGATTTAGGGGTAATTTCTTATGGGATTTTCACTCATATAACTTATGCCAAAGGCTAAGAAAATGTAACTTATATGTCTTGTGGGCATGATGGGTATTGGATTTTGGATTAGGTGGATTGTCATACTCATCCCAAAGTTTTAGAAAGTATATATTGGTATAGGATGTTGTATGGTTTTATTAGGATGGGTTGTATGTTATAATACTTTTCCCTTTACCAGTGTACATGTGGGATATTATTATGGGGATTGAAACTAGTGGACATGAGACTATCATCATGGAAAGGGAATGGATTTGGGTTGAAAGGGTTGATGTCATTTGTTTGAGATGTCATTGGATTGGGTTTGATTGATTGATTTTATTTAACCTGGATTGACTCCATTTTGTTTTATTTAGGTTTGATATTTGTTTAGAAAAAAAGGATGCAATCAAGATATGAAAGCAAGTGCAATCAATCTAATCATGTACGATTACACCCATCTAGTGGCCTCTTGATAGTACCCTAAAATGTAATGAAATTACCTCAATAATAAAGTATAATAACAAAAATATATCATAATATGACTTAAATATAGTAGAATCTATGAATAAAAAAGAAGCCAATTCAAGGGGGAAACCTCCAAAAGCTTCAATAAAAGTATAATCCATAATATGATGATAAATAACTACCCACTACCTCATATTTATAGTCTACCTAAGTCATGGTTAATCTATAGGCCAAATAGCTAACCAAATTAATTCATAGATAAATGTGATATAATATCAAATAAGGATAAGTAAGCCAAAAGTTGGCTATTCCTATCCCAATAAATACAATAGTTTAGGGGCACAACATGCCCTTTCCATTCGAACCAACATTGTCCTCAATGTTGAACAACTCTAGATGCTATTGCATAAAATCTTCACCCTCTCAAGTTGTATCCTCACTACTTAGGTTATTCCACTTGATCATATATTCCTTAATCTTTGTGGTTCTCAACCTTTTATTATGTTTTTGTAGGATCTTCTCTACTTTCAAAATGAATCATCCTTCTTTATCTAGTTTTGGTAGATTTATCTGGGCTAAACCTTTCTATCCAATGACATTATTCATGTAGGAAACATGAAATATTGAGTGCATACAAGATGAATTATGAAAATCTAGCTTGTAACCCACACTTTCAATTTTATTAAAACCTAATAAGGGCCATAATACTTAGGAGCAAGTTTGTTATCCTTTTTCTGTTACTTCAATGACATATACTTGTAAGGATACAAACATACAAATACCTAGTTACTCACATCAAAATGTCACTCACTATGGTGTTGATCTACTTATTGCTTCATCCTATTTTGTGATAATGCCAAATTATCTCTCAAACTAGATAATACATCTTGTTAATGTTGAATGTGCTCCTCCATGTCTCAAACCTTGGTTTGCACCCTTAAGGAAGAAGTGAGGGAAAGTGGATGGTAACCATATAGTGCTATAAATGTGAACATTTTATAAGAGGTATGGAAATATGTATGATATAACCATTATGCAAGTAGTATCCATTTAACCCAACATTCCTACTTATCTAAGACAAAACAATGTAGATACCCCTCTAAACATTTGTTAACCACTTTTGTTTGTCCATAATATTTGGGGTGTTAAGATGAGCTACAAACTAGTTGAGTACCCAAATAAGAAAATAGTGTAGTCAAAAAATTACTAATGAAAATAGGACCATGATCACTTATAAGTATTTTTTGGGTACCATGTAATTTTAAAATTGCATCCAAAAAAATAGTCGATATTATACTTGATATAAATGGATGTGAGAGGGCATAAAAATGAGCATATTTTATAAGGTTTTCCACAATTTCCAAGATAAAATTCTTACCTTTAGAATAAGACAAACATGTGATGAAATACATGGAAACCTCCTCCCACCTTTGACAAGAAATTGCTAAAGGTTATAACATACCTGGGGTCTTAACTGTCACACCTTTATTATATTGGCATATCAAGCATTCTGCTAGAAACTTTTATACATCTCCCTTGAGTCCTTCCCAAAATACTTCTCACTTAATTCTATGATAAGATTTTAAGAACCCTGAGTGTCCCCCAATTAGAGATTCATGCAACTTTGGAAGAATCTTATGCTTCAGCTCTGAATCTTTACAAAAGTATAACCTATCCTTATAACATAGGGCATCACATTTCCATTCAAATTTGTTAGAGGATATATAAATTTTTTAGATATCCTAAATCAGAACTCATGTATCCTTGTTTTGATCCTAATCTAACCTAGCTTCATTGACCTAATCTGCTTACAACATGGACATTACAAAAAGTAATGATTTTGTGGTTACATCCTATATAGATAGTGTATATTATACTACATTATCTTTACCCTTATTTTATATGATTTAAAAATCATAACCAAACATTTTTTTTACCCACTTTTTTTGTCCCTCAAATGTTAATATTTGATCTAAAAAGTATTTGAGACTATCATGATCTATTTTCACCTTAAAGTTTTTATCCATCAGATAGGACCTCCATTTTTTGACTACATGAATAATAACAATCATTTATTTCTCATAGACGGGGCTTTTTAGATTATTACCTTTGAAGTGATGATTCTCAAATGCAAGGGGTATTCATTTCTACATTAGTACTACTTTGATCCCTGATCTAAAAGCATCACATTTAATAATGAACATATTTGAGAAGTTTGGAGTATCTAAAATTGGGGTGGTGCACATAATTGATTTCAGTTGCTCAAATGATTTAGTGGCTACATCATTCTAGTAAAAGGCATCATTATTTATCAATGTAGTGAATGGATTTGTTATGCTTCTAAAACCTTTCATAAATATTCATTAGTCATATATTAGTCTTAGGAACCCTCAGATGTTTTTAAAGAGTTTTGGGCATTAGCCATTCCATCATAGCTTTAATATTCTAAGGATAAATTTTAACACCTTCATGGGATATAATGTAATATAGTTACTCTACCTCCTATACTCCAAAAGAACATTCAGATGGCTTTTCATAATGCTAATGTTGATCCAAAACTATTAACACCTATTTCACATATTACAAGTGTGATTCCCATGTCTAATTATAAATCATATGTTGTCAAACAAAACCAACACAAACTTACTTTAAAAATGCCTAAAAATAGTGTTCATCAAGATCCAAAAAGTAGATGGTACATTTTTAAGAGCAAAGTGCACTACCAAAAAATCTTAATGGCCCTCATGAGTTGTAAAAGAAATTTTATAAACATCTTCATCTTTGACTCTAATTTTATGGTATCTCAAACAAAGATTCAATTTTTTTGAAATAAACAACACCATACATCTCATCAAGTAAATAATCAATTAATGGAATAGGAAACTTATCTTTTTTGGTATACTTGTTGAGTTCCTTATAATATGGGCACATTTTCCACGTGTCATCCTTCTTATGCACCATAATCGCTAGTGATGATATGCACTCTAGTTGTGCCTGATGATCCTTGCCTCCAACATCTCATGGACCATCATTTTGATTTCACTCTTTCACACATATGGAAATATATATGATATGATATTTTGTGGTTGACTCCCTGGAATTAGTTTAATGGCATGATCATGTTCTCTTTTTAGTGTTAGTCCTTTTGGCATGGGCCAAAAAATATATGTGTGGCCATCTAGAATCATTTGTAGATCAGGATGTGTAGATGCCTTTATGGGTTGTAATTCTATGGAAAATAATTATGCTATAAATATTTCTACCCCATTTTTTATAATCTTTTTCATCTGATGTGAACTATCCAATTAAGGAGGTTTTTCTCATAATCCACATAGTTCAATTTTCCTACCTTCAGAATGAAAGTGAATGAATAGTTCTTGGAAGTTCATCTCAATTATACCTAAGGTTATGAGCCATTGGACTCCTAAATAAATGTTTATACCACCCACGAGAATAGAAAACATAGGATAATCTAGATTATACTCAACCATAGAAAGCTTAATACTATGGTATTTCCTTGAATACTTGATTGTGCCACCATATGCAATCATGACCTAAAATTCTAGTGTTGGGTAAATGAAATAGTTCAATCGAATGGACAACTTATTGGTGATGGAGTTATGTGTGCTCCTTGAGTCAATACAAATTTTCACCTTATGCTTATTGAGGAAACCCACCACCTTAAGTGTTTGAGGAGTGTTAATACGTGAAAGTGCATGATAAGATATTGTAGGTAAAGAATCTTTAGGTACCTCATCTATTTCTTCCTCATCATCATTAGAGGAATCAATCTCTTAATCATATTCATTGTATCCCTCAATGTAGAATATATTATTCCCAGTACATCTATCCTTTGCTCCACTTATTATCATAGTCAAAACACAATCCTTTTGCACACTTTTATTTAATTTTTTAAGGGCTCAATCCGATAGGTGGAGGAAATGATGGTGTCAGTATGCTACAATCTCTAAAGTGATTAAATGGCTACTTATTATTAGATATGAATTTTTACTTAGCCTTATGTGCCATGATAATAGAATCAAAAAACTTAAGTGGATAAAACATACATACATCATGTTGAATTTGGTCCAAACTTAAGTGGATAAAACATGCATACCTCATGTTAAATGTGGTCCTTAAGGCCACCCAAAAATAGGTCATTCAGGTTTTCATCAAAAATTATCTCCATGCATAAAGATAGGTTCTAAAAATGATGAGTATAATCCTTGATTGATCCATTCTATTGTAATTTCTCCAGTTGGCTAAAGTAATTCTCTATCACACTTTTTATATAGTGTGATTGCATCTCCTTTGTAAAAACTAACTAGGTGACACTAAGAATCATTTTCTTCTTTTGAGCACAAAATCATCGATACCAAATGAATTATTCAAATTATAGATACAAGGATGATATACTAATATTATATCCACATGGGATTTGATACAAATCAAAAACATTTCTATTTGGTTGATCCAATTGAGTGGATCTTTTCCATCAATTTTATGCATATCTACCTTTTGTAACAAGTTCCTCTGTGGTAAGGTACTTGGTTTGGATTAATTTAGTTGTAAGATCCACCTTGAAGGGGTTATGTAATAGTGATATCTAGATGATTTGGATTTTTTTTTTAGACATCATGATATTTACCAAACTAGATTATATAGCTTTCATATCAAATTATATGCCTTGCATATCACTTTGAATGCCTTACACACTGTATTCAATCTAGATTAATTTATGATCTATCTTAAAGAACATTGGTACAAAGGATCTATAAACTCACCCTTCTGAGTCCATATCTTCCTTGTGAGGAGTTTTACCTAGAGTTTTGGCACCCTTTCTTTGGCCCCTTGTTTTTGGTCCTACCAGAAAAGGGCTTGACAATGTCAATCATGATTCACACTTTTGACCCAACTTTGACCAAACATTTATTATTATGTTAGCCTCAAATAAGAAAATAAAAAGAACATGCCCTATCTATATTTTGATAATATTTCCAAAAATGTAAAGAAATTAGAAAAAATCATTGAATTGTGCACTATAGAATGAAGTTATGAAAAACACTAAAATAAAAATAACTCACATATAACTGAATTCCAAATGCTATTTTTTTTTGTGTGATGTCCATGAAAAACTACTCGACTTCAATAAAAAAAATTAAAGAAAATTTATTGTGGATTAAAATATATAACTAAATATCTAAAATTAGGGTTTCATCTAGAAGATTGCCCAAATCATAGTTCTGATACCACTTGTAATGAAATTAATTCAAAAATAAAATCAAATACTAGAAATAAATCAAAATATAAATGAAATATATTAGAATATATGAATAAAATACAAGCCACTTTGAGAGGGCAACCTACATAAGCTTTAATAAGAGTCAAATTTGTAGTATGATGATAAACAACTGCCCACTACCTCCTATTTAAGTCATGCCCATTTTTTTAAAACCATATAAACTAAAAACACAAAGAAAAATCAACCATTCCCACATGAATAATAGTAAACACATGATCACAATGATATAAGATGTGATCCATTACAGTTAATAGCTCAACATCTCATGGTGCATGATTCTAAGCTATAGGATCACAATGTAAGTCAAAAGAATACAAGTCAGAAAAAGATGAATATTAACCTCATTAAAATATTTTCAACTCTTTAAGTGAATTTTAAAACCAAATTTTTCATACTATGGTGAAACTACCACAAACAAGGCACACACAAGCTTGAATGGCACACATGATAACTAGTGCATAGCCCAACAAATTACCCATAAAATGATGTTAGGAAAAACATCTCCACAAAGTGAAATAAAACTTAACCAATAAAAACCAATTATATTATCTACATGGTCCACATATGAACCCACAAACTGAAATCCAGACAAAAGTAACACTGAAATTACTTGCATTTCAAACTGGGTTTGGCAAAAAATGGAATACATTATCTAGAATATTCTAAATAATTTGGCTTTATAAAAAAAATTAAACAACCTCCTATTTGGTTATCATTACCAGGTGTAAAATAAACCTTGATAGAATCATAAATATATTTCATTTTCTATAAATACTAGACTACAACATTAATTTGACACCCTTTCAAGAGTGACTTCATCGATAAAAATCAAAATCAAAATCAATAAATTTTTTTGAGAAAACTGAATTTGGAAATGAGATACTAAAATAATAAACATATTTTAAAGGACAAAAAAAATAATCTAATAATTTAACGGTATAAGAAATCATTCGCATCTTTCATTATAGCGTAATACTACCCTTAGATATGTTTGGTAGGTTGATTCCAAATCGATTCTGCGAGCTAAAGAAGGACAACAAATGCATAATTTTGACAAATGCCTCAATAGATTTAAAAGGGAAAAAAATCATCTAATAATTTAAAGGTATAATAAATCATTCTCATCTTTCATTATAGTTTAATACTACCCTTAGATATGTTTGTTAGGTTGATTCCAAATTGACTTTGCGAGCTAAAGAAGGATAATAGATGCATAATTTTGACAAATGCCTCAATAGATGGGTTCATCAAAATACATCTAAATGAGGTTTAATGATAATGGTTTAATATTAAAATTATATTATGATAGAGGTAGATGTTTCTAGTTTTAATTTCAATAAATCTTCCATTTTAGATGTATTTTTGAACCCATCTTTTGGTTGTTCTAAGCTGATTTTCCAATAGACATGGTCACATTTAAAATGAACTATTTCATAAATCAGAATAGAAATACTTTTAGATAAGTTTATAAAATATATAGAGATGTTTTTATAATGTCTTATTTTCTTTTATTCAATGATTACATGGAATTTACTTAAGTGAAATATATACTAACTACTAAGGTTCTTGTTATACGCTATGGATATTAAATAGACTACCATAATTCAACAAATGAAAATAACACAATGTTATGATTTTACACAAATTGAAATATGTGTTTTAATATTATAAAAAGTCATTTAATTTTACAATTAACCTAACAAAATACCCTAACATCAATCAAGTATATCAACTTCTTAGGTATCCATTCAATAGTAGGATGACTCAAGAACTAACAATACATTTTCAAGGAGAAACTATGCATTTAATCTTTCAGGCACTTATAAAATCAACTAATATCTAAATGCAATGTCATGATCTATTTTTCACTAGTCAAACTTTTATCCTTCTTGTTGTATCCTACACTAAAATTACATAAGCAAGTGTCAATGTTAATTTGAGCAAGTGAAACCTCCACAATAACCATCAAATTATTCAAACAATACTCATGATAAATAAATAACAACCATTTTTAAACATCCTTACCACTATTTTCTTGGACAACCAAGGAATAGTCAAGATAAAGTATAAGGCTAAATCAAAATATTCATTATTATATAACTGTATTCAAATCAATAATGGTATATGTAAGCTTTCCTCAAAATTAAGATTGCCCTTAACCACCATCTTTAAATATATGGACAATAGAAATGAAATAGTGCAAAGAGATCATTGCTTATACACAATCTAATATGAGGTTAGTAAATGATGTTTGAGAGAATTTCATGCTAATTTAACTCACTTATAACCTTTCATGCTACTCCCTTACTTCCTATAATGCTTTACTAGATTCTTGATCATGAAAGATGACTAGGATTTAGCATGTTAATAATCTAGTTGAATAAGAAAATATGGCTACATGGTACCATTAAAGTTTGCCATTCAATGCCTAGTGATACTTAAATTACCAATTGATAGGAGACTTTAAATATCATGATGGGTTATCCAAAGGAGTAATTTAGTATGAGGACTAAAATTCCTTATAGAAGGAAAAAATCTACCTAGCGATAAAATAAATAACAATGGAATTTAATTATATTTGCGAGGCACTCCAAAGATAATAAAAGTTAAACTCATTAACTAGAAAAAGGTTAAACAATCTCCAAAATAAGATTAATTTCTTTGTTTGACCTTCCTAACAAATGTGAGGCCCTTTTATATTATATTTTTTTTACTAAAATGAGGTAAAATATTTTATATTTAAAGGATAGACTATAGTTGAATTTTAAATTTTATTTATGACCTACCCTCTACTTGTCCTCACTACTCCATCACATTTTGAGGAATGCATGGCTCTTATTATTATCTATATAGAGGCACCACATCCACCAAGAAATAATAAAGATAAAGTGTAATAAATTATGGATGAACCTACATTAAAAAAAATCATGAATATTATTTTCCATCCATTTAAGGCACCACACATTTGTAGGATGGGAAGAAAAACTAGTTTTTAGCTATACAATTCTCTCTCAATTAGTCAAAAGGGAAAATGGAGCTAATTCTATCCTAAGCACCTTATCTACAAGATAATAAATTTGTGGTAGTGAAATTTTTAATAGAGGTAATTGATTAGATTAAAATAATGTTGAAACACCTCTTCCCAACCATTCTGAAGTGCCATACAATTACTGTTATACTAATTTACAACTATGCATTTTTAGCAAGCACAAATATGTTCTCACAAAGAAAATTTATTCATTTTTAGCACATTGAAACCATTAAAATTAATATAATAACCAATAGGCTCACCAAGTGGTTCCAAACAAAGGAAGATTGTTTTCTTTTATAAATTATCTAATAACGCTTAGGCAAAATATTGTATTCATACAATTATTTACTACTAAACTATTTGAAAAGACACAAACAGTCAAGATGCCAAATTTTTACAATTATTTAAAAGAATTTTTAGTAGTTCCATTCATTATGGTGAAAAAAAAAGCTACACATCCTTAAACAAATGTATCAATTTCATGTTTGATAATTGATTAAATGGGATACAATATTAAAATATATTAGGCCTTCATGGTTACTTTAAAAATAAATTAGAAGATGTGATACAATAACTACTCATAATTGTTTTATTTACTAACATGATCAGGCTAATATTTTTCCTATTAAATTGATTATTGGTGGAGTAACAAGATTTAATAACATATGTAATTCACTTGCCTAAAAAAATATCCTAGTTCCATCTCCTTCAAGTTGATATTCTCCACGACTGCTTTGAACTCCTCCATCAATGGTTTGCTAAAATCCAACAGCTATTGTATGGTCTTCCTTTCTATTTTCTTCTTCCTCACTGCTTAGCATGGTGCATTCCTGACCTCCTTCAAACTATAAATATTAACCATGAGCAAGGTGAAGATGGTGGAAGAATAAATGGTCTTGGTGAGAAGTGACACCAATTCCATTACACATTCCATGTCACATTCAAAATTTAATTATTGACAAGTTTTTTCCTTCTCCTTCATGCCATACTTTGACCCTACTTCTGTCTACTACAAAAATTTAATCCCCTTTCTAGCTATGCCACCTTCCTTCACCAACTCTCACAACTTTTGTCAATAAATTAATCTTTTAGTCTTCATCACATTTTTTATTATTGCCAGTACTAATATGTAAATTTATATTAAAATAATTATATGTGGATATACTAATATATAAAATTGTACCATCCTTGAATTGGTGCATGTATATCAATCACACCATTTGTATATATATTTATATATTTATTGAATAAAATTAATATGTATTATTATAGTTACTCTCATTAAATGCTTATTCTCACTTCAGTGTTTTAATAATATATTAATATAGTCTAAATAAAAGAATTTATTCCCATAAGGGCAAAATTTTCCTTCATTAATTTAAACAATACATGTAGGTTTTATAAATTTTTTGAATTGGATACCACAATAAATTTGAAACCTGAATATAAATGCTTTGGCTTCTCCTAACTGAAGTAAAACTTAATCAAACAATTTATGGATTTTGTTCCTCTCTCTATTATCTTTAAAATGCATACAGGAAAAATATATTTTTTGTTAGATGAGGAGAAAGGAAATTAATTTCTAAGATCTAAATTTAGTGATAGATGCTGAGGGTCCAAATAATAAATAAATTTTTCAAATTTATAAAATGTTATTAAATCATTAAAATGGTTGCGAGACCGAAAACTGGTATTGAAAGTCAAGACATAGTTAACTGATAACTCTTAAGCAATACACTAAAAGTGATGTAAATATGGTCATATAGAAAAACCTACCTATAGTAACTTATCAACACTGAAACCACCTCAAAGAGGTAAAAATGTCATTCATAATTCTTGTGAGAGTAAGGTGTCATGCATTAATTAATAACTAATTAATGGTAAGATCAAAAAATGAAATATGATAGTTAAAATAACAATGAATATGCCAATCACTAAAATAAAGGCACCTTCAATGCATCCATAATAACCCCTTGAAAGGAACAATATCATGTTAAACAGTAATATACATTGATGATAACACTAAAACACACACATTACAGGATGGTCTTGCTTTATTTGTAACTAACAAGGTCCTTCACTATCTCTCTAGTAAGGGTAATTGAAAGCAAGATTAAATAAACACACAGTCAAAGGATCCTTATATGAATATGCTCATGATCCTATGAACAAGATGAAGAGGAAATTAGCACACTCAAATCAAAAAAATACCTTATTAACAAGAATGCACTATTGAATCGGGGAAGAGTATTACATTCTCCCCCTCATATAAAATCATCATCCTTGATGCATAACTCTATCTGACAAGAGAAAAATAATTAGTGTTTTGACTTGACCCAATTTCTCTATTTAATTTTTAGAATTATTAAATATTTCAATATTATGAATTTTTACTTGCTCTCAAAATCCCTCAAATACCACTATGAGCCACTGATACTTAAATTTATAATAGTAAAATGACTAAATACAAATAATCATTGATTTGAGTATATGAATATAAGTGTCATTCCATGGATAAACTATCAAGTGATTAATAATTGTCAAACCATGGCAACATACTACACCACCAAGAATTCTAAACACCATCGAGTCAAATTTTTGTATTAAGTCATACTATCCAACTAAGTCACACTGATCAATATCATAAGGTGCCAAATAAAACACATATAGCCTCTTAAATGAGTAAATAATAACAAAACTCATTATAATATAATTCATGTTGTTATTCACATATGTTACCAACCAATAAAAACCTACAATCCTCTAATATGAGCATTAGATCTCAATTATCCATCTAGTGTTTAAATCATACTAAGATAAGAATGTTGAGTGCCAATCATGGTGAAATTACAATACTAAGATAAGTATTCATCCATGGTAATATAGTTAAGAGAAAACTAAACAATACTAAGCCATATTGGATCATGTTGAACCATATTATAAAAACCAATTAAGTATATGCCAAAATGACCAAGCAACCACTATATACCAAATCATCTACTTTGGCCTCCTAAATAAGAATCATATCTCCAAACAAGGAATATGTATATATAAAACCACCATGTCTAGGGGGGTGAAAGCATGGTATCATGAATTGGAATGACCTATTCCCATCATGACCCACTATATTTATTCCAAGATACTTCTCCTCCCCCATACCATGCCACCGGCTTAAAAATTCTGCACATTAATAACACATGAAAACCCATCATAACAATCACTGAAGTAAATTTTTAAAAAGTTAGCTGATCATGTAATAGAAAAACCATTAAAAATGAGAACAAGTGGTCTCAAATGAATATATAAATCTAGAAATATAAACTACAAATGTCAACAATAATTTCCATGATCTGTCAATTGATTAAAAAAAGGACAAGAAGATGGTGCTAATTTTCAATAAAAAATGAGAATTTCAATAATAATAATAATAATAATAATAATAATAATAATAATAATAATAATAATAATAATAATAATAATAATAATAATAATAATAATAATAACAATAACAACAACAACAACAACAACAACAACAATAATAATAATAATAATAATAATAATAATAAAACACTAGAGAAATATAGATCACATCATGAACACTATGTGACTTTATAAGTCACCCAAGGGGAGAAGGGATAAAAATCATCTCAATTATCTCCCAGAGGTAAGAGGCATCCTGATTACCTCTCAGAGATATGAGGCATCTTGAATACCTCTCAGAGGTTCAAGGCATCTCAATCACCTCCCAAAGATATGAGGAACACTATTTATTACCTCCTAGAGGTAAGATAAATACATGTAAATTACCTCCCATAGGTAATACAATAATTTTACATCATCATATGTAATAGTGTCATAGTAAAAATCAACTAAACTCCTGTACACAACATCCTAATGCTATAAAAGTACCTAACATTAATCATATTATCTCCCATCCCTGACTATCATGTAGCCAAATTACTATCAAATAATATTACTTATAGAGAGTAACCATGTCGAAACATATAAAAAAATTGCATCTGTCTAACTAATACCACAATGTCATCCCTGATGACATTTCCAACATATATCTATAACTAGAGTTATCATCTCATGAGGAATATTTGAGACTTTCCATGTATGACAACATGATATCCCAAGGTAATATGTAGAAATTATGTTTGTTATCCATCACTAACCATCATTGAAGAGACTAAATAACCAATCCATATCATAACAAAGTGATACTGAAGAGAAATCATCAAATGACATTTGATCATAACAATCCACCGTCACAAACTAGCTAATACAAATGAAGGATAATAACAACTATAAACTCCCACACATGGGATCTTAGTGCCAAAAAAATACCAATGCAAATATAATAGCTTATGTCTTTAACTATCATTGCTCCCAAGCAGCATATCTCATAGGAAATATCATTATCAAAACATATCTCACTAAATTTTTGTTGAGTTAAAACTATATGAATATATACATGTTACTCACTGACCATTATCATCAACTACACTTACCATATCTATCAATGTGGTCTAAGAAATCATCACCAAAACAAAATAGTGCATCAACTGCACTACTCATCAAGCTATACTTTGAAAAAATTGATCTTACCCCTTCCCATCCAAGGTGTGGTAAAAAGAATAAAACATGGTTATACAAACCCTAACATAGGTATTAACTCAACACTACATTCCACCAAGTCCAGTTTACATGAGAATCATCTAATCCCATTAGGCACAACCTTGTCCATGACATGTATGAAGAAGAGGGTGACCTCCAAGGTCAATATTGCAATATCTCAGCTGACACCAATAATGCTAAACATAAGCTAAACAACTAACATAAGCAAACCACTAAAAGTGATATAAAGATATCAAATCCTTTACTATTATTTAGAAACAATATATAATCCAAATTGATCACTAGGTACATCCATGTAGGGTGGAATGGAAACTTGGTTCCACTTCACTTTCATTAGTACATGAGTACAAACCAACATACATCTAAGAATAAATACACTCTAAAATAATATGATCAACATTGAGTAGATAAACTCATTCAAACTAACTGATTTCAAACTCTGAAGAATACTAACTATGATTCTAAATAACCTTATTCTAGATTAAAAAAACATAGCATGGTTTCACCATCAAAAGAATCTAATTCTATTTGAGAGGTTTTATCTCTTTATGCCAAGTAACTCTTACTATCAAGGGTACCAAAGTCAATTCAAGGTACTCTACAATAAGAAAAGTTACATCATACCTTCATAGTCATGAGGAAACAACCACAGTTCACAAGGTTTCATTATCAACCATATCACGTTGATACATAAATGATGTAACATAGTGTGATCTCTAAAAGATATGTCCAAAACTAAAGTCATCACCTTATAGGGTTTTTGACCTTAACTATTGGACCTCACATCTGAATTATATTTTAATTCTTCAAATATTTAGAAAACATGAACAAAAAGTTAGAGTTACACTCTAATAGGGTTATCACTATACAAGTTGATGCTTGCACCTACTTGTTGCCAAACATGCCTTAATGGCCCATGAAACCCAACACATAAGAGCTCATATCTCGTATCTTAAGATAACAATCATTTGTCCCTCATGGCCATATGATATCATGTTACTTAGTTGAAACCTTCTTCTAAATATTTTATCATACCTCATCTACTTGACAAGATGGGTGAGAGTTACACAAGTCTAAGTATGAGTCGCTCAAGTCTAGAAACCAATCATTAAGCCAACCTTATGTTACTAGGCCAAAAATTACAATAGCCTAATTATATTTTCTATACCTCATTGAAGATATTTAATTCTCAATACGTACACACATCAATTTTCTATGAAATAAGTGATACCAAGCAATAATCCCCAGAGTTCCCAGTTTAGAAACCTCACTCTGATATGAAAATGCCATTCCCATTTTTTTTGAAACCATAAAAATTAAACACACACATAATAGTCCTTAACAAATCAACCATTCACACATGAATAATATCAAACACATGATCAATGATATAGGATGTGATCCTTTATAGTTGATAGCTCAACCTCCCATGGTACATGATTCCAAGGTATAAGATCATCACATAATTCAAAGGAATACAAGTTGCACAAAGATTAATATTAACATAATTAAAATATTTTAAAATCTTTAAGTGAATTTTATAGCCAAATTTTGCATACCATGGTGAAAATACCACAAAAAAGTCACATTTAAGCTCAACTAGCATACATGATAGTGCACAACTTAACAAATTACCCTTAAAATGGTGTTAGTGAAAACATATCCACAAGGTGAAATAAAATTTCACCAATAAAAACCATTTATATTATCTATAGGGTCCACATATGAACCCACAAACCAAAATCCATACAAAGGGAACACTAAAATATACTTGCATTTCAAATTGTTTTTGGTAAAAATGGATTACATTACCTAGAATTTTCTAAATAATTTGGGTTTAAAATAGGTCTCTTAAAAAATAGTAAACAACCTCCTTTTATCTAGTTATCATTGTTAGGTGTAAAATAAACCTAACAAGAATCATAAATAGATTTCATTTTCTATAAATACTAGATTGGGATATTAAATTGATACCCTTTCCAAAGTGACTTCACTGACAAAAATTAGAATTAGCATAATTTTTTGAGTAAATTGAAGTTGGAAATGAGATACTAAAAATAATAAACATATTTGAAAGAAAAAAAAAAGAGATCATATGATAATTTAAAGTTATATGAAATCATTATCATATTTCATTATATTGCAATCTTGCCCTTGGATATGTTTGGCAGGTTCATTCTAAATTGACTCTTTGAACCAAAGAGGGACAAAAAATGCATAATTTTGACAAATGCCTCTGAGATGGGTTCCCCGAAAGACATCCGAATGAGGTAGAATTATACTGGTTGAATATTCAAATTATTTTATGATATAGGTAGAGGTTTCTAGTTTTAATTTTAGATGTTTTTCCAAACCCATCTTTGATTTGTTTTGAGTTGATTTTCTAGCAGACATGGTCACATTCAAAACAGACTATTTCACCAATCAGAATAAAAATGCATTTAGATAAGTTTCTAATATATAGATAGATTTTTTTATAATGTCTTCTTTACTTTCATTCAATGATTACATGGAATTTACTCAAGTGAAACATATACTAACCACTCAGGTTATTTTTATACGCCATGGAGATTAAATAGACTACCATAATTCAACAAATGAAAGTAACACAATGTTATGATTTTACACAAATTGAAACATATGTTTTAATATTACAACAATTCATTCAATTCTATAATTGACCTAACAAAATATCCTAATAACAATCAAGTATATCAACTTCTGAAATATCCATTCAATAGTAGGATGAATCAAGAACTAGCAATAAAATTTCAAGAGAAACTACACATTTAATCTTTCAGGTGATTAACAACTCAACTAATATCTTTATGTAATGTCATGATCTATTTTTCATAAGTCAAACTACTATCCTTCTTGTTATATCCTGCACTAAACTTACATAATCAAGTGTTAGCATTAAGCTGAGCAAGTGAAACCTCCACAATATCCATCAAATTATTCAAACAATAATCATGATAAACAAAAAACAACCATTGTAAAACATCCTTACCATTTTTTTCCAATAAACCAAGGAATAGTCTAGATAAAGGACACAGTTAAATCACAATACTCAATATTATATACCTATATTCAAATCAATAATGGTATATGTAAGCTTCCCTCAAAATTAAGATTAACCTTAACCATTATCTTTAAATTTATTTTATATATGGACAATAGAAATAAACTAGTGAAAAGAGATCCATGCTTGTACAAAATCTGAGATGAGGTCAATAAATGATGTCTGAGAGAAGCTCGTGCTAATTTAAATCACTTAAAACCTTTCATGTTACTCCTTAATTCCTATAACACTTTACTAGATTCTTGATCATGAAAAGTGACTAAGGCTGGACATGTTAGTAATTTAGTTTACAATAAGAAAATATGTCTACATGGCATTATTAGAGCTTACCGTTCAATGCTCAGTGATACTTAAATGACCAACTGATAGGAGACTTTAAGTATCATGATGGGTTATCCAAAGCAGTAATTTATTATGAGGAATAAAATGCCTTATATAAGGACAAAATCTACCTAGTGAAAAAATAAAGAACAATGGACTTTAATTATATTTGTGAGGCACTTTAAAGACAATAAAAGGTAAACTCATTAACTAGAAAAAGGTTAAAAAATCTCCAAAATAATCTTAATTTCTTTGTTTGACCTTCCTAAAAAATGTGAGGCCTTTTTATATTATATTTTTTACTATGAGGTAAAATATTTGACATTTAAAGTCTATGCTATAGTTGAATTTTAAATTTTTTTCTAACTTGCCCTTAACTTGTCCTCACTACTCTATCTCATTTTGAAGAATGCACGACTCTTATTATTGTCCATATAGAGGCACCAAATCCACCAAGAAATAATAAAGAGAAAGTGTAATAATTTATGGATGAGTATATATTAAAATAAAATTCTTGAATGTTATTTTACATCCATTCAAGGCACTACACAATTTTAAGATGGGAAGGAAAACTAGTTTCTAGTTATACAATTTTCTCCTAATCTGCCAGAAGGGAAAATAGAGCTAGTTATATCCTAAGTGCCTCATCTATAGGACAATAAATTTGTAGAAGTGAAAATTTTAATAGAGGTAATTTATTAGGCTAAAATAATATTGAAACACCTCTTCCCAACCATTTTGAAGTGCCATATAATTACTGTTATACTAATTTATAGTTGTGTATTTTTAGCATGTACAAATATGTTCTCACAAGGAAAATTTATACATTTTCAACACATTGAAACCAATATATATAATATAATAACCAATAGGCTCACCAATTGGTGATAAATAAAGGATGATTTTTTTAATACATTATCTGATAACTCTCAGGGAAAATATTGTAATCAAGCCATTATTTACTACTAGACTATTTGAAAAGACACAGACAATCAGGATGGCAAATTGTTACAATTATTTAAAAGAATTTTTAGGAGTTCTATTCAATGAAATGTGAAGAAAGGTATATATACTTCAACAAATGTACCAATTTCATGTTTGATAACAGTTTAAATAGGATGCAATATTGAACTATATCAAACCTTCATGGTTACTTTAAAAATAAACTAGAAGATGCACTACAATAACTACTCAGATTTTTATTTACTAACATGACTAGTGTAATATTTTTCATATTTAATTGATTATTGGTTGACTAACAAGATTTCATATCACAAGGAATTCACTTGCCTAAAAAAATATCCTAGTTCCATCTCCTTCAAGTTGATATTCTCCACGACTACTTTGAACTCCTCCATCGATGGATTCCTAAAATCCATCACTTGTTGCATGGTCTTCCTCTCTATTTTCTTCTTCCTTACTACTTATCATGGTGCATTCCTGATCTCCTTCAACACTATAAATCTTTAGCATGAGTAAGGAGTAGATGGTGGAAGAATAACTGGTCTTGGTGAGAAGTGACACCAAATCCCTTACACACTCCATGTCACACTCAAAATTTAATTCCTACCAAGTTTTATCCTTCTCCCTCACACCATACTTTAACCCTAATTCTATTTACCACCAAAATTTAATACCCTTTCCAACTAAGCCACCTTCCTTAACCAACTCTCAGAAATTTTATCAATAAATTAATGTTTTATTCTTCATCATGTTTTTTATTATTATCAGTACTAATATGTAAGTTTATATTAAAATTATTATATGTGGATATACTAATCTATAAACTCATACCACCCTTGAATTGGTGAATGTATATCAATTGCATGATTTGTATATATAGGTATAAATATTTAAACATTTATTGAATAACCTTAATAAATATTATTATAGTTACTCTCATTAAACCCTTATTCTCACTTTGGTGTTATAATAATATATTAATATAGTGTAAATAAAATAATTTATCCCATAAGGGAAAAAATTTCCTTCAATAATTTTAAACACTACATGTAGGTTTATAATGTTTTTTAATTGGATACCACAATTAATTTGAAACCCAAAATTAAATCTTTTGTCTAATCATAACTGAATTAAAACTTAATCAAATATTTTTTGGTTTTTGTTCCTCTCTCCATTAGCTTTGAAATGCATATAGGAAGTTTTTTTTGTTAAATGAGGAGAAAGGAAATTAATTTATAATATCTACATTTAGGGATAGATGTAGAGGATTAAAATAACAAATACATTTTACAAACTTATAAAATGTTATTAAATCATCAAAAAGGTTGTGAGATGGAGAACTGACACTAGAAGTCAAGACACAATTAACAAAATACTCTTAAATAAGACACTAGAATTGACGTAAATATGGTCATATGGATAAACATGCCTATAATAATGTATTGACGCTTAAACCAAATCAAAGAGGTAACAAAGTAATTATAAACACCTACAATAAGAAGGTGTCATGCATTGATGAATTATCATTTAATGGTAAGATCAAGAAATGAAATAGTGAAATATGATAGTTAAAATAACAATGAATATGCCAATCACTGAAATCAGGGCACCTTCAATGTATCCACAATAACCCCCTAAAAGGTATAACATCATGTTTAGTGGTAATATAAATTGATTATAACACTAAAACACACACATTACAAGATGGTCCTACTCTATTTGAAACTAATAAGGTCCTTCACTATCTCTTTTATAAGGATAACTGAAATCAAGATTAAATAAACACATCGTCAAAGGACCTTTATATGAATATGCTCATGATCCTATGAACAAGATGAATAGGAAATTAACACACTATAATCATAAAACCACCTTACCAATAATAAGACACTACTTAATTAAGGAAGAGTATTACAATTTATAGTCTACCTAGGCCATGGTTACTCCATAAGCCAACCTACTAACCAAATGAATGTATAGAGAAATGTGATATAACATCAAAGAGGGATAAATAATCCACGATTTATATTTCCTATCCTAATACATGTGATAAGTTAGGGGCATATCATATAAGGTATGTGGTGGGTGATCTTGGGGAATGTCATGTTCCCTACACCACTCTCCATCTTTATAAAATAGGCGTGTAATATAGGCTAAACAATACTATCTAGGGGTGTCCTCTATATACAATCTGGCACATTCAAGCCCAAATCCATGTGGTGAAGGTTTTATCTAGGGCTTGGGTATTGGTGGGATGAAATCACCTCACTTCACGATGTTGGTAAAATAGACAACTGCTTGTCCAATAATGATATCTCCCTAAGAGTTTATATACCCTATTAGAACTAAGGTTTATCTCTACAATGGGTGATGAAATACTAGTTTCAAGACCTTAAAAATATAAAATAAAATAGGTGTGTATTGTTTATGATTCCCAAGGTCACCTTTTGGTACGAGGGAAGATCATATATAGTGTGCCCTAAGGATAACATAATTTATCTAGTCCAATTTTAAATCCCAAGTTTTCCTTGTGATATGATGGAAGTACATGCATAACACAAAGATCACACACACACACACACACACAAATAAATATAATAAAAATATGCATAAAAAATATCAATTAATTAAGCTTAAATGTTTAAAATGTGAGTGTTTAGTTTGATAAAATATCTTTGGCTAGTGAAAAATTAAATGAAATTAGTCAGTACTTTTGTTGAAATGTCTTCATCAAGTAGAATATGCAAGGTAGACCAAAAATAGAACTACATAATGAAATAATTTTAATCAGAATGAAATCATTATCATTTATATCTAATTCCATTATTATCAAAAAACCCATAAAATAGAAAAAACACTAAAACACAAGATAATGATACTTGTCAAATTCATTAGTTTACAAAGTAAAATTGTTACTTTCTAGATTGAATTATTTTTTAATCAGTATGAAATCATTGTTAGCTTGAAAAAAGTGGAAAACTAGACACAAAAAATAGAAAGTGATACTTAATATGATATCATTGATACTTATCATGAATTCATTGTTCCATAGAATGAATTTTCTAAAACAAATAACAAATTTGTTGTTATCCCAAAAGAGACTAAAAATAGGAAACATAAAATAGAAAGTGATATTTGAGACAATTTCACTAATTCTCAACATGAATTTTCCATTTTATATAATGATTTCATTGAGATACATAAAATTTTCACCAAAACATAGGCTTGTAAAAACCTGCATAGATAAAAACTAGAGTCGATGAAACCATTTTTTAGATGCATAAATTTAACATTTTATAGATTGAATTCATTATTTCATAGTACAAAATCATTGCAAGTCAAAGAATTAAAAAATGAAGTTAAATTTGATAAAATAATCCTATTTTTTACCCTAATCATCTCCAAAAGAAAAATTAGCCAATATATTAAGACCCAATAAGGAAAAATAAGCAAAGGATTTTAGGTTTGCGAGTCCCATTAGGTATTCCAAAATGTATACATGTAAAACTAGAGATTGTGCTATAAAATTGAAAAAAAACCAAATTCATACTCTAATTAAATATTTTACCTCAGATTAAGTAAAAGGAGAATAAATATACCTCACTTACCATGAAATATATATGTGTTGATTATGCTCATATTTATGGATATGGGTGCTCAATTATATTCACATGATAAGCAGGGTAGGGTGATTCCTTGTTGATGGCTTAATAGATTGATGAAGGATGAGATTATTGATATGCTTGATCCCCACAAAGTCATAAATTCATTAGTCCAATGCAACTTCATATAAGGGAGGGATGATGGTTGGATTTTTAGATTTTAAGGAAGATGTGGAACATTGATATTGATCCAAGATCAAGGGTTGAAGATCAGTCAACTTCCTAATTTAATGATAGGAGTTAAGAAATAAATGTGAGAATCTAAGTGTGTATGGAGAGGTATGGGCCTAATTGATTCTTTTCTCATGGCATTGGGATTTGGGTATTTTTTTGGATTTTGGAATGATGTGATGTTCTAACTTGGGATAGGTGATGATTTGATGATGTTATAAATTTATTTATTTATTTTGGATATTTGGTGCATGGATTTTATTATTAATGTTAACTAATTAATTAATAAGGATTAATTATTTGATTAATCCATTTGATAATGAAATAGGAATTAGATGAGATTTTATATATTAGTGTCATGATAATATCATTTGATTGGGTGGTGAATATGTTGAGTGTGAATTAGATAGGTATATTGATGATGGAGTGACAAGATTAGGGTTACGATGTAGTGTGATAATGCAATGCTGGATCAATAGTGATTAAAGTGGGTATATTAGTTTTGAAAAGGTGAAAGGTTAGTATTGACAAAAAAGTGGTATATTTTATCTGTCTACACTTAGTATCCATCTTATTTCATAATTTGGCCCAAAAATTCTTATGAAATATTGAGTACCGATTTGAAAAAATAGAATTAGGCAAACCAAAATGAATTCACACATTATAAAAATATAACTTAGATGCATTACTACCATTGAGAGTCTTATTACAAGGAATACGAATGGACATCTTACTAAACTAGTCTACAACCACAAAGTGATAGACATGACTCTTCCTTGACATAGGTAATCACCTATGAAATTGATGGAAATACTTTCCCATAGCCTAGAAGGAATCGATAATGGCTTATACAAACCCAAATTCTTCTTACTAGGCATGCATGTACTACACAAAACACATCCTCATATAAAATTAACAATACAAAGCTATATATTAGTCCTATAAACATACCATTCCGTATGTGCAATAGTTTTCATAACACAAAAATTTCCTACAACATTTCAAATATGTGCTCCCTTGATTTGATTAAAAAATTGCCACCTTAGGCACATAAATCTTAACTAACTTGTAGAGTAACCCATATCTAAGGTAACAATATTACTTGGGATCAAAAATTGAACCTTGAGAACTATTTAAATGAATATATGGCTCCCAAAAATCTGCATCATGCTCATATCTATCTACATAATACTCACACACGAGGGGCTCAAGAAGAATATGGTGTCTATGGTTGAAAGTAAAGGAGGTTTAGATAATATATTGGCTAGTTTGTTAGTCACACCTTTCTTATATGCTATAACTAAATTATTTTTTTAAAAAAATCCCATCCACTTATAGTTTTTATCTTTCTAAAGTTTAAGTTGAGCTTGAAAACATTAGATAGCTTTGTGATGTATATGAACAATAGTTTCTTTACGCATAAGATAATGTTTCCATTTATTGACTACTTGAAAAAGAGCATATATTTATTTATTTTATTTAAAATAATTTAAAATTTAACTATGGAATAACTTTGAATTATAACATATAGATTTACCTCTTTGTAGTAGGATAACCCCCATAGCATAATAACTATAATATGTTCCTACCTCAAAGGGAAGATGAAAGTTAGGAAATGCTAATACTGAAGCATGTATAATATTTTATTAAAAATATCAAATGATTTTTATTAATTATTATTCCCAAAAAATTCCTTACATCCTACTATCAAAACATTTAACGGTGCAACTATAGATGATAAGTTCTTGATGAACATCCTCAAATATTGAACTACTCCAACAAAGCTCCTTGTTCCTGACATATTGGTAGGCTTTGACCAGTTCAAGATGGCATATACCTTTTTCAAATCAATCCTCAACTCTCCATCTCCAACCACATGTCCTAAGTAGAGAAGTGATTTGAGAAAAGTCAAATTTATTCGCATTCAACACTAACTTTTTATCCATCAAAACTTGTTTAAGATTATCAATATTCTCATCAAAACTTTTTTAAGATGATCATCAAATTTTATAATAAAAATAATAATAACATCAAAATATACAATGAAAATTTTATCAACAAATGGCCTTATTAAATCAATCATCAACCGCATGAAGTTAGTTAGTGCATTGCATATCCCTAAAGGTAGGCCAACCACTATACAAACCTTGTCTTATTTCTAATGTTGTTTTCCAAATGTCCTCTTCCTTAATCCAAACTTGGTGATACTTGGATTTAAATTCAAGATTAGTAAAATACTTGGCATGTTGAAGTTGATTGATAAGATCATCAATCTATGGAAGAAGGTATCTATTATTGATGGTAATATTGTTAAGTGATCTATAATAAAAACACATTATCCATGAACCATCATCATTAAGTACTAAAATAATAATAGAACCACATAGATAAGTAATAACATGGCTTACATTTTGACAAATCAAAGACTATAATTGTTATTTAATCTCACTAGCATCCTTCAAGGACTACCTATATAACATGAGATTTGGAAGTAGATAGTTGGTTAGTGAATGAGTTTCATGCTCAATAATCCAACTGGTGGAAACCCCATAGGCTCATGGAAAACCTCCTTGAACTTCTAAAAAAAATCTCCCATACACTTATGATCTTTGTTAGTAAATATGATACAATAAGCTATATTCACAACCACTTCTTCATCTTGAATATATTTTAAAATAAGAAACTAAAACTTTCCACTAACATTAATAAGCTTCTTATCTTTAGAGGAACTTACCAAAAATATTTTAGAATCACCTTTGTAGTTTTAAGTTATGTATTTATTTCCATCCTTCACCAAATGGTATTGGTTTTCTCTACACATTAAGATAACATATTTTATATATAGGTAAGAACATATAAAAAAAATACCATGCACATCAAGAGGTACAACATCCATTGTAATTTATTAAATGAAATGTGCATTAATACCAAACCTTACATTACTTGGTCACCTTGATGTATACACCTTCCTTAATCCAACCCAAGCATATGGGCTTGGATAATTTTAAGCCCCTATCTCCAATTTTTACACTAACTCTTTACTTATAACACTTGTTTGTGAACAAGTATAAAAAATAATATCCACTTTTTTTATTCATTTTATTTTTTGTATCGAATAGAAATTTCACTCTCTTGAGCATTGATACTACCCAAAAATAGCTCTATATTTATGGAGTTACAACATAAATCATCATCCACATCATATTTATAACCAATATTATTACCTTAGAGAAAGGGAATAGCCTTATTGTTATTGTTGTTATCGAATAAATGAAATTCTAGTTGGAGTTTCCAACTTTGACTCTCTAAATTAATATCAACATCACAATGCCCAAAATGACGTTTAATATAATTTTTAGAAACTGAATTAGTATTATGATTAAATTTATTTTTACCTTTACCCTATTTATTAGACCCTTCTGGTTATTTAGACTTGATTTGAGAGGTATATTGCACCTTATTCTTGTCCATCTCTAAGTAGTGAGCTTGGGAACAAGTCTCATCTACATCCATAGGCTTGTCCAAGAGTAAAATTATCCTCAAATGTATATGGAGTCAACTAATGTACTTCATCAAAATATCATATTTCACTATACCTTTGCCTATTTGGACAACTTTCTTGCATAACTCACTTGTGTACTCCTGCATGCTTTAGCCTTTTTTTTTGCCTATGATATTGCCAATGCATGGAACTCTCTTCCTCATAATAAATAAGATAGAATTAATTCTTGATTAACATCAATAAATCATCCCACATAGTAATAATATGAATATTTTTAACAAACAATGAGTTTAAGTAGATTTCAAACCAAGCTAAATAATGATTGGTTTAATTTCAACCTTGAAAAATGAATTTTTTGGCTCTCATTAATCTAATTCAAACTAAAATATAATTCAAGTTTGGCTAGCTAATTGTCTATCCTCTCCACATTCACATCTCTATCAAATGATTAAATCTATATCCTTGCCTCAATATTGAATGGAGGTGGAGTTTGGTTGGCATGTGGTTGTTTTTCCACTTTCTCAGGCTCGGGATTATCCTCCTCAATTTATTTTATTGCCTCCATAGAAACACCAAGCTTCTACATGAAAATTCCCATGATGAAATCTAGCTAGTCAAGATTTCTCATAGGAAGAGAGATGACATCCACTCATTCAAGCTTTCAAAATTGCTCTTCAACTACATAGGTATATATTTCATTAGTATGGGCCATATTTTGATCTTTTGCTTCAACTTCCTTATGAAAATTCCTTCTTTAAAGGGAGTTAGAATACCTTAACTCTTAGAACTACTTTATCTAGTGATGAGAAAATTATTTCAATGCTAATACAACACAAAACCCACATAAAAGACTAATTATGACTTGCCTTGATACCATTGTAATCTTTAAATTAGGTAGTTAAACCATTCTATCCTTCACTAAACAATATCCTTTAATCTCACCTCAAAAATAGGTTGAATAAACTACTTTTCTATTAGTTTTCTTGAAGAAATTAGAGATATGAAAGGATATAAGTGATATTACATAATATTTAACTATAAATATAAGAAAATAAAAACACAATAACACAATAATTTATCTTGGAGAAATCCAATGTTGTAAAAAATATATCTAGGTGAGGCAATTACACTCCCCTTTTCACTATGTAATTTGGAAAATATATAAGATACTACCAAAACATACTCTTCATGAACATAGTTTCATTATAATCCCTATCTAAATATTACATAATATTATTTTACACCTTTAAAACACTTCTCAAAACCTACCAACATTTAAACAACCACTAAACTAAATAAAACTTGAACCAAGAACTCATCATAATAACTTATAATGTGAATCCAATTCTAAGACTCTTCTGATGTCTTCTACCTTACACATGACCTGCATTTTTTCCCTCTCATATTTTTATTCCACCAAGATGGTTAAAAAAACTAAAAAGGAGATTAAAAAACATTTGTAACCATTTAACTTCAAGATTTTTTTATGGTGGAGAAAATGTCAATGTATGTAGACTAATGGTTTTGAAACCTCTTAAAGTTAAACAATTTCCACATAGAACCACTAATGGTTATACAACCACTAGGGTAGTTGTGCAACATCCACCTTGAAAATAGTGGTGATTCTACTATCTTAACAAAACCCCTTATTTTCAAGAGCCAAAATAGCCTACCTTCATCACCATGGAGATATAAAAATCATCCCCACTATGAATATAACATTGTAACACATTTGAGTCAATGTTTTTCACATGAAAATTATTATATAAGTGGCTAAAAATTATGAATTAATTAGACAATTGGGTATAGTGGAAACATATAATATACATGATTAGTATAATGGATCCATATTTGGATAATATCATATAGCCAATTAATGTGGATATATAAACTGTAGTGGATAATTAATTTTTATTAAATTAAAAGATAAGAAAAGGGACATAAGTATAAATTTATATTTTGATCATCAAAAGAGGTAGCCACAATCCAAGATTTGGAAACCATAGTGGAAAATAATGTTATATATAATTAATGATTGAAAGGCAACAATGTATAAGATTAAAAATATTCCAAAAAAAGGAAGTTAGTGGTGAGAAATTAATAGGGAAAGGTACTATGTAAAACTAAAATAAAAGAGACTATGGAATGTAATTGTAACCAACCATGTAGCCTACAAGGAAGTAAATGTGAAATAGAGAATGAAGTGACCACAAGAAATAAAAAAGTTAAGAAGGCATGATGGATCACCATTCCTAAATTAATTATGATTTTCAAATATAATAATGAGATGGATCAATAATTTAATGGCCATCAAATTTTCTAGATAAAGGGATATAAATATTTAGATAAATAAACTAAATGAAAATGATGATTGATCAAGTATAGACAAGGAGGCTTAAAAAACCCCAAGCTCTACCCATGGTTGGCAAAGTGAAACTTATGAAAGGTGATAAGGATACCATGTTTCTTTGATGTCAGTTAGCTTATGTTTGAATTAGATTGAATTAGATTATATGGTAAATCTAAATGTGATTTGAGGTAAAATTATGTTGTATGGCCTCCATTACTTATATGATTCCTCTCTACATGTTTTTGAGCGTTAAAGTTATGGGACGAGAGAGTTATGACACTTTTGTATTAAAAAATGTCAAGGTGGGTATTAAATGTGTAACAGTGTATCAATTTCTTATTTGAGATATATATCCTCATAATGGACACACATTGTTTAGTGGGTTAATAATATTAACCAACCAATGGTGGAGATTGACTAAGCCTTTATTATGGATTTCACAATGGATGGTAATATCATAACATATTGTGTCTCAACATATTTGAGTTCATATTTAGTGGTTTGAATATGGCTTGATGGACTGAGTAAGAAAAGGATTCCTCAATATCACTATATGGAATCCATGTAAACATCATGAGAGTGGTCAAGGGGATCATGGTATCAAAAACATCTTATAATTTGATATCATCTCATGATCATGTTAAATCCAACTAAACAAAAAAATTAATCTCACAAATGAGGTCTATATGTTTTAAGCCTTAAAGCTTATTTTAACTTATTTGATAAGAAATTTTCTACTAGTATAATATTAATTTTGGGAAAGGAATGATATGCATAATTAGTTAAGGAAGTAGGGGAAATAATTGAAGCAAAGGATAAAAAAATTCTCAATAAAATTAATTAATGATGAATTTCCATTCCTTTTGGAATGTAACTAAGCCATTTATACTATTACCAAACAAATCTTATTATCCCACAAAAAAATTAATCTCACAAATTAGGTCCATATGTTTTAAGCCTTAAAGCTTATTTTAACTTATTTGATAAGAAATTTTCTACTAATATAGTATTAATTTTGGGAAAGGAATGATATGCATAATCAGTTAAGTAGGGGAAATAATTCAAGAAAAGGATACAAAATCCTCAATAAATGTAATTAAAGATGAATTTCCATTCCTTTTGGAATGTAACTAAGCCATTTATGCTATTACCAGACACATCTTATTATCCCTTAACTCTCTGCTTGAAAAATCAAAGGATACATTCAATGAAAATATAGATCTCAAAAGGTTGTGATTGTGGCCACCATAAATAGAAACTAAACTCTAACCCATTAGGTGTGATTGTGTAAATGTTGAGATTAAAATTATTTATTTGTATCTTATATCCAAAGCCACAACATATTCACAACTGATATTTATAGTAGTTTCAATCCCAAACAATGTCATCTCTCAAGGTGGAAACCCTTGCCACCATGAGTTAACTTGACACATAATCATATTAGATGTAACTATATAATCCATGTCATTTTTATATTCAAAATCTTGATACATAATTTCCTACATTTGATAAAATTCATATGGCCAAGTAATATACTTTGTGATGATGGGGTCTAGGATTGAACTGTGTGGCACAAATCTCACTACTAGGAGTAATGTAGGGATCCTCCTCTAAAACTTATATTGTATGACCCTTTTATGAGTTTATGAATCGATAACCAAAGGACACAACCCAATTTAGATAATGTGGGATAATAATAATCTCACACTAATCGATGTGAAATATTTCCACAAGTAATTTTAATTATAGGTTTATTACATATAAATGTTTAACATTTAAGACTATGTGGTCACTTTTCATATAGGAATACTTTAATGTTCTACCTTTTTATTCCAAGGTACAGGCTATTCATGATGGTGACATGTGATTCCTATCCTAGTGTCATGCATTTGATCCCTTGAATTTTTTTATAAATTTTTAATTGTGTAAAGTGTGCAAATACATTTTAACATAGATAATGTTTTATTACATTTGAAGTTCACATTTAGTCATTGGCCTTAGTATTAATGTCTCAATAACACTCATGGTGTGGGAGCTACATACATAATATTTAATGTGTTGAATTAAAATGGCCTAATTATTACTATTAAACTTAAGACATGAAACACTATTAAAATAATATTTTATTTTAATCTTTGACCACCGTGAACCCTTTTATGATCATGTCACTTGGCTAAAATCCTGTTGCACAAGTCAATACCACATGGCCATGGTCTAATAAAGTGGAATTATTTTGGAATTGAGTGGAAATAAAAATGAATTATGATTTCAACACACCCATGGAGTTTAGGAAAACAATTGATCACCAGAAATTAACTTTGTAGATCTCTGACACCAAGGCTGTGTGATGGAGACATGTGGATGGTTTAAATTTCTTGAGATAACTGAGGACACCTATTAATATATATAATAATATGGGTTAAGTTGTAAGACTTGTATGCCTTGGGTCGTAGTTGTGACATTAACACCTAACTAAGAAGGAGACACATGTAATATTTTGATCACATTAAGTGGATTGGTTGACATGTGAAATGGTGGACCCATTACCCTATTCACATTGAATGTGTGTTGATTTCCAAATTAATAAACCAAATTAAATATATTTTTATGTGGATTATTCGATATTTATTTAGATCCAAAAATGTGTTTTACTATAGGTTTATATTATTGGTTATCATGTCCATGATAAATTCACATAATGATAACTATAAGAATTTATTATGGAGAGGCCACATAGATACATTATATTATTATTTTCATCTAATTCATGTATAGATATACAGTGGTAGGATCTCGAGAACTTTGTGATTACATTACATTGAGAGATGAAATTACATTGTGACCATGTGAACAATAATTAATTATGATAATTAAATAAGGTTATATTATAATATAATAAGTTACCCACAAGTGAAATGAGGATTTTTTATCCAATGTCCAATTTAGAAAAGTTATACACACTCTTTGTGTTTTTAGGTGAACTAAAACAAACACTGATTCTACTTATGTAGATTAAAAATAATTTGATATATAGGTATCCTAGTGAGTGGGTATGGTAATTAAAGGCTAACACTTTATTTTTTATAATCCTATGGTCAAATCATAATTATCTCTTGGGCAACATTGCTAAACTTTCCTCTTAAAAACATAATGTGGCATGTGCTGGTAAAATAAACTAATACTAACTTATTAAGTTGATCATATTAATATGATAGGAATAATTATGGATGAATTTTCTATATTTTATTTAAATTCGTGAAAGATGAGTTAACATGTATTTGTGATGATGGGATCAAACACTATGCACAAGCATATTTGAGTTAAAGAAAAGAAAACAATTATGGTTGGTTTTTGAGTAGCACATGAGGGTGCTAAAATTGGCATCAGAGTGAGGTCCAATACTATTAACCTCCAAGAAGACATGATATGTAAATATATCTTCATGTGAAATTAAATTATTAATATTTAGATAAAATTGCCCTTATCCTTTGGCAACAAAATAAAGGGTTGTGATTGTAAACTATTGAAATAGAAATGCATTTTTTTTTTGTGAAGAAATGGAAACCTTCACCTTGATAATAAATATTATGTGAAGTTACACTATATAATAAGTCTTATTGTGATATATATATGATCTCTTTGTTTCTATTTGATAAATGTGTTTTCATTTGTGTTATATGAATGAGTATGGTTATTTCTATACCATGTACACAGTTGAATAATCTTGTTTTCTTTGTGATATCTTATTGTGTTAAACTCATCAGGAGCTTGGGTGAATATTATATGAAAACACCACCTTGAATTGAAATTCTTCTCTCATTATGGATTATTTCATGTAGACATTTATATGAATGTGATTCCTCATGTTTTAGATATATTTTTATGATATTTTACTAATTTATGCATGAAGGAGAAGGAAGTGACGTAAAATTCCAAGAAATAGGGGTTTCTCTAACTAGATGATATCACACCTATTATTTTTATCCATGATGTGTGGTTGGTTATTTACCTATATATAGGCCCTATTGTGTAATGAAAAAAATCTATCTTCACTAGTGCTTGAACCTAGTATAAGATTGGGAAAATTATAACATTCTCACTGGTATATGAAGGGGATAACTATACCATGATCTCTAATATATAAGGGGATAAATATAATTAATTTGAATCATGTGTTGTGCTTGTGATATTTTTTTGTCATTCTAATATATGTATGTTATTGTGAGTATCTTGTTATGTGTATTCTAATATGAGTATTTTAATCTTTATTATGTGACAACTAATATTGATTGTGTATTTGAATATCATATTAGGAGAAACTTATGTTGAGGAATATAAGAATAAAAAATGAATCTTAAAAATCTATGAAAAGGTTTCCAAAAAATGTATTAACTTTCAAAATATCTCCCTATTATTCATTAATACCCCACCCCTTCAACAAAAAATAATCACCAAAATCCTACACTGTCAAGTGGGTAAACTATCGACAAGCGACTTAGGTATCCATATTTTTAGAGGAAAAATTTACTTCCAACTTTGGAACCTATTAATTTACCACATCCAAAGAAAATTAGTGGGATGGAAAGGAAACCTTCTTACCCAAGTAGGGAAAACCAACTCCTCATGGCCTCAAATCAAAAATTTCCTATATATCAAATGTCTATATTTAGAATGCCATCTAATATTGCCTCTAAAATTGAGAAAATCCAAAAAAACTTCTCGTGGAGGGGAACTAAAGAAAGATTTAGATATAACCTTATTTTGTGGGAAAAAGCCTATCTTCTAAAAACTAATGGAGGTATTGGCTTAACAAGCATCAAATCCATAAATAGAACCCTATTGGTAAAAATGGGCTACTTCCTGATGAAGGAAAATGGGGAATGGGAAAGGATCATAAAATATAAATACCTAGGAGTGAAAGATGTAGATACCTAAAACTGGCCATCAATAACCTCCAACTAGGATTTTGACCAATTTCCACCAAAGTGCACAATTTGGCTTAAAAACATTAAAATGCATTAAATGAGTTGAAATTGATATATTCAAGTGCTGATTTTGGTTAGAGTATCATTAAATGGGGAAATGAAATTTAAGGGCCAACTAACTTTGATCAGATCATTTTGAGTCAAAATGCCAATTTTGCACCTGGGTGCTCTAGATTGCTCTTTTCTATCAAATCTCTTGCACAAGACACATGCCATTATTATTTGGTGTTTGTAACATCCTAAATGGGATAATGGATCTAACGCATCTGACATTGACTTTCAATTCCAATTTGGTCAAATTTTAGACCAATAACAAGACATTTTGACTAATTTGATTAATTTGTGCACCAAGAGCCAAAATTTGCACCAAAGTTGACTAATCATGTTTTAGGCTAATTAAACCAAATTAGGGCCTTAAGTTAATTTTTAATGGAACTTGTTGAATAAATATTTATTGGAAATTGATTTCTATTAACTACATCATCAGGTGACATCATCATATGAGGTGGCATCCATAAGCCATAAATACATAAAATATCAAGATTATGGGTCTCTCATGCCTCATTAAGACCCTCCATGCCTATTAAATACCCATATATCCATAATATTAATGGGTATATTTATATAATGAATTTTATATTTGGATTTATTCATGGCCACACATCTCAATCTTGAGATGGATGATCATGGTTGATCCTCAAACCATTATAAAAATCTATAAATAGGAGGCCTTGCCTATTGAATTTTAAGCTCTCACATTCCAAAGTTATAATGATAAATTTATTCTAAATATTCATGCAAATTAGTGTTATAATATCCAAATATTGGGCCAAGCCAAGCCAAAGCCATAAGGTGCCAAGGAGAAGAGGAGATAGCCAAGCCTCCTTTGATGAAGAATTCATGAGCAAAAGCTGAGAAAGCCACTACTAAAAGATAATTTGTATCATTCAAGGGAGGTGAAATATTTTTTCTCTTTTATGTTTTAGTTGTGTTTCCATTTTATTATTGTTAACTAAGCTCAACCAAGTAACTTGGCCTAGATATGTATGTTAGCTAGTGTGTTGATTTTTCAATTTGATTTCATTTTATCACTAAAGAGATAATAAAACCTATCTTGAGTAAAATTCATATTCTACATAATGGCACACTTGGTGGGACGATATTCATGAGAGCACAATCCATAAACTTTTTTGTGTTTCATAGTTTTGATTCTTTTTTTTTGTTGTTGTTTTTGATTGAGTAAAAATGGACAATAAATAAGTCATAAATTTTTATTTAATTAATATTTTTGTCTAAATTTTTTAATTAATATATATAAATATATCATTGATATTATCTAAAAATTTCACAAAAAAATATTTTATATTTTAGAAGTTATAGCTGTTTTAGTGACTATCACTTTTTGTTTTGTATTTTTCTGGTAAAAATGGTTAGAATAGAGTTTATAACTTTTTTTATTGACTTTTTGGACTTAAAATTTTTTATATACATGAAACATGGATTTATTGACAACATATAAAATTTTTGTGGTAAGCTAATCTATTTTTTAAAAGTTATGTTAAAAATACTGACTACATGTTTTTATGTTTTATGTGCAGGGTTTGATGTGTTATGTGTTATGTTTTATTTTTAGCCTTCTAATTTATTGTTTTCAGGTATTCATATATTTAATATTATTTTGTTTGTTGGGACCTAGTTGGTTTTTCCTCACCTTTTGTGTGGATAGAATTATTGTGACTTGAGGTCATTTCAGAACTAATTAGGTCATGCTCAATTCATGTTAAGGTCACCGTAGTCCCCCTTTCCATACGCTCTCTTCATTTAATGAGAAACCTAAGCTAAATTCTCTCACCATTTTTTGAGTAGGTATCTCATCATTCTCTAACGAGTTAAGATACCTCAAAATTCTAAAAACATTCATAACATTTCAAAAATCCAAAAATATTTGTGTTTTCTAAGCCTAATCAGTTATCCTTGATCTGCCCTATTAGCACAAAGTCATTATTAGGATGATTTATTTTGATTTTGTTTTCAATATTTTTGTTTGTTTGTTTATTTCAACTTGTTTGTCTATTTGTGTGATTTTTGTGTGTTTTATTTGTTTGTTTTTCTTCTTGCTTGTTTGTTTGCTTTCAGCATTGTTATCTCGACTCAATTTATATGTTTTCATTGGGTGATTCCTTGAGCACATTATTCTTGAGTCCATCCATATTAATACGTCAACAATGTCATCATGGTTTTTATCATTGGCACATTATTTTTTGATTTTTTATTAGATTAAGAGTCAGTCCTTATGCATATTTTAGCCAAGTCTTCATGGTGTTCTATCATGAAGCCTACCATCACATGCTACAGTAAAAATTAGCTTCAATAAGGTATACTATCAATGGATACATAACATTTTCTCCTTGGCACCTTGGAAAATCCTCCCATCCCACCCTTGATCAAATCAACCCACTAACCATTCTTCATTGCTAATCAAGATGAACATCTCCTTGTTGGTAGGTATAATTGAATCATTCACACTAATCAATCTTATTCTTCTATTCTTATATTTCATCACTTTTCATCCACTCATATTTAATCTATATTCCAAGTTATATACTTGAGTTATGCTTTTTAATTATCCCTAATTGGGGCACAATCATCTTTAGCCAATTTAGGTCCTCTTAATGATTATAACTGCCTATGGGCAAATCATTATTTTGACTTTTAATCTTGATTATAACAACATTTGGGAAAATTAGTATCCTTTTTACATCAATGCATTCAATAATTTTATAATTTTAATTAATCTCAACTTTCTTTTTTAGGGACCATCCATCAACAAATGTAACAACCACTCCCTCGAGGGGGCATCATCCTAGGCTTCCCAAACACCATTTGGAGCTTTTTCCTTCAACCATCATCTTATTTTTGGCATACATGCCTTTTATCATTATTTGAGAATATATTTATTTTCCTATATTTTATAACATCTTCTCAAATAGGGGCAAACTATAGACACCTAAAACTAGCCACTGATAACATCCAACTAGGCTTTTGACCAATTTACACCAAAGTACATAATTTGGCTTAAAATACTAAAATACATTAAATGATTTGAAATTTATATATTCAAGTGCCAATTTTATCCAAATTATCATTAAATGGGGTGATGTAATTTATGGTCCAACAAACTTTGATCATATTACTTTGAGTCAAAATGCTTTTGCACCTAGGTGCTATGGATTGCTCTTTTCTATAAAAAATCTTGCACAAGACACAATCCTTTGTTATTTAGTGTTTGTAATATCCTAAATAGGATAATGGATCAAATTCATCTGACATTAACTTTCAATTCTAATCCAATCAAATTTTGGACCAATAACAAGACATTTTGACCAATTTGATTAATTTGTGCACCAAGAGCTAAAATTTGCACTAAAGTTGAATAATCATGTTTTAGGCTAATTAAACCAAATTAGGGAATTAATTTAATTTTCCATGAAACTTGTTGAATAAATCTTTATTGGAAATTGATTTTTATTAACTACATCATTAGGTGACATCATCATATGGGGTGGCATCCATAAGCCACAAATGCATAAAATATCAGGATTATGGGTCTCCCATGCCTCAAAAAGACCCTCCATGACTATTTAATACCCCTATATCCCAAATATTAATGGATATATTTATATAATTAATTTCATATTTGGATTTATTCATGGCCACACATCTCAATCTTGAGATGAACAGTCATGGTTGATCCTCAAATCATTCCAAAAATCTATAAATAAGAGGCCTTGTCTATTGAATTTTAAGCTCTCACATGAGAAATTTATAATGCTAAATTGATTCTAAAGCTTCATGAAAATTATTCTTATAATTTCCAAATATTGAGCCAAGCCAAGCCAAAGCCACAAGGTGCCAAGGAGAAGAGGAGATAGCCAGGCCTCCTTTGAGGAAGAATTCATGAGCACAAGCTAATAAAAACACTACTACAAGCTAATTTAGAGCATTCAAGGGAGGTGAAAAATGTGTTCTCTTTCATGTTTTACTTGTGTTTCCATTCTAATATTGTTAACTAAGCTCAACCAAGTAACTAGGCCTAGAGATGTTTGTTAGATAGTGTGTTGGTTTTTCAATTTGATTTCATTTTGTCACTAAAAAGATACTAACACCTCTCTTGAGTCAAATTCATAGTCTATAGAAGAGTATTAATTTCTATGGGAAGAAGGCCCTACTGATGGATCCACCTTTTGGAAAGACATAACTAGTTGCAAGGACCTCTTGAATAAAGGCATCTTATGGAAAATTGTTAATGGTGATAAAATAAAATTCTTGAAAGATGCTTGCTTATCTCCCACCCCCTCTCCACTTAGGGGATTTGGAATGGGTGATATAGGAATTTAAAGCAAAGATGGGGATCCAAGATTAAACAGTACTAGGAAATTAAGGATGTAGCATAGTTCTAGAAAGTCCTCTCTAGTGATGACCTACCATTGGAAGAATTTTAGGCTATTTAGAACCATAATTTGACACTAAAATAGGTCCACATCCCCTCCATCTAGAAGGAAGATCACTTTATTTGGTAGGCAAAAGATAATGACTCCTACTTAGTGGCCTTAGACCATGCCACCAACCTCAATTCGGAAAGTGAATGGGATTTCTATAAAAATTATTGGGTAAAGCATATACCTCCCAAGTTGATTTATTTGTTGGCTTGTGTTGAAAAATAAAATTTTGATAGTGGATAACCTAGCCAAAAGGGGGATAATTGTCCCCTATAGGTACCCAATTTTTTCAAGTGTAAAATATTCATTTCATCATCTTTTCCTTGAATGCCCTTCTAGCTTGACTTTGTTTAACTAGTTGTTAAATTGTCTTAACCTAGCCTGGGTCAAACCTAACAACATCCTAGACCTCATCATGCAATAGAATTCCCCTCATAATATCCCTTCCCTTATCTTCCTTTGGCATATTTCCCTCCCCCATTGGTTTTGGTGTGTATGGAAAATTTGAAATGATGGTTTCTTCCTCAATAAAAGATACCAATTGGAAGGTGTCTTCCTCCAACTCTATCAAATTATTTTATAAAAATGGAAATCTTTCCCCCTAAAGAAAAAGATCCTACCCCTCCCTCAACCTTACTTATCCTAAATAACTAGGACATTACATAGGTTTTAAGTTCTCCCTCAAAATATTTAATCTATAGGCACACTAAATGGAAGGCTCCTCTGGAAGGTTTGGTGAAATAAACTTTGATAGTACATCTAAGGGAAACCCTAATCCTATAGGGGAAGAGGGGTTATAAGGAATTATAAAGGGGAGATGTTAGCTTCATATGTGGGCCTCATGGGAACCCAAAAAAATCACCTAACAGAGGTGAAGACATCCCTCCAGGGTATATAATTGGTGTCAAGCATCAACCATAATAAGATCATTGTGGAGGGAGATTCCTTGGATATTATATAGCTTAGAGGGGTAAACAACACCCTCCCACACCATCAAGGACATCATTGACTATGCAAAGCATATTTTAAAGGGCATGTCTCATTTTCAACTTATACACACCTAGAAGGAATGAAATGAGGTGGGCGACCTTCTTAATAGAATTAGAGTTAAACTCCACCTTTTAACAAGTTATCACGATGCATGCAGTGTCCCTACCAACTTCCTTAATTCCATATGAGCTGAAGGTATCAATGTAGGTTAAAAAAATCATTTCTCTACATGTGTATGACCTCATCTTGAAAGGGCATATTTTAATTAGGTTGATCCACAATTATTATAAAAGGAGGGGACTTAATTGTTTTAGTGATCCTTTGATGGGTTTCCCAAACTATTGTTGCTTTTTTAAATCCACCCCATCCAGAAACTTCATTCTACTCATTTTGGCTTTGCATGCACAGTCTTCATGGGTGGCAACAAGGATAAATTGGAACCTATTTCTTGTAAGGAGGTCTATGAACAAAATAAATTATGGAAGCATATGAAAAATGGGGGACTCATTGAGTTCATGGAGTGAGTCACAAATCACAATGTTGAGATTGCCCATGATTTCATGTAGGCTTGGAATAACCAAAACTGACCATCCACAACATCATAATTAATGTTTTGGAGGATTTCATCAGTGAAGCAATTGACATGTCATGTGTAGGAATCAAGGCATTTAAAGATCAACTAAAAAAACAAGAATCACTACAACATTTATTCAAGATGAATGAATTTGTGTAGATGGATAAAAAGGGATTTTCATGGGTTGATCTACCATGCTACTAGCCTGACATTTGCCTTCAAATTATGTGTTACATAAAAAGAAGGTAAATATAATCTTATATTTTCACACCACTTTCTGCTACTTAATAATTTTATTGTCTAAAAAATTAGTCTTCCTTAATTTTTAATAAATTCCCTAAAGATCATCATCTTACTGCATCAAGTGAATGACACCAATCCCATCCTTCACCAAGGTTTGATTCTCCTTATAGTCAAGCATGTCCAATCTCTTTACAAATAGGAGGTTCCCCCTAGCGGTTCCTCCTCTAGCGAGGACTCCTTGATAGAGTATCCCACCATAGGATCCCACCAGACCTTAGATCACACCCCCTAGGATAGCTTGTCAAGGTCTCCCCTAATGACCACCCCATTAAACTATTTATCCCCAAAATGAAACCTATCTCACTTGAAGTGGGTACCCCAATAGAGACAACCTATAAAAAGAAATAAATTGTGACTGATGATATGGAAAGGAATAAATTAAAGATGGAAAAAATTAATTGTAAGGTTTAAAAATATGGCATGGGTCTTTCCAAACTCATTCAATATTGGAAGTCCTTGCACAAATAGACCAAAGCCATAGGTCAAGATTTTATTCAATCTACCTAGCTCACTCAATCCCATGCCTTTCATTCACCTAAGGTTTTAAGATCCCCCCCCCCCCCCCCCTAGGGCTCTCCTAAGGGGGTCCCCCCTAAACAATCCCCCATGCAGGTTAAAAGGAAAAAACATCCTCATATTATATTCCTTGATGATGTTGTTTAAGGCCCCAAGAACTACACTCAGGAAAATTTTTCTAATGAAAATCAAATTATTCTAGCAAAGGACCCTGAAGATGCTAATAACCCATAGGAGGGACCTTCTTCCTAAATATTTTCTAGTTTCTTATTTTTTATCTCATTCTAGTACTATAGCTTTTTGGCTTTTGTCTCCTTAGCCCTGTTTATGGCCGATTAATACTTTTGTACTACACTCTGGGGGTTTTAGGCCCCTATAAAACCTTGATTTTACCTCATCAAATTAAAAAAATATTGATTGTGTATTATAATTTTTATGAGTCATTGGGCCATAAATTGCTCGTACATGATGAATCATATGGATGTATTTCAATGTATTATAACTCTCTAATTGATTGAAAAGTGATTTATGGAAGATTAATCTACATTTTTATTAAATTAATAGATGTCTTTGTATAGCTAATTGAGTAATTTTGGAGTGTGATTTGTTGATCTAATCACCCTTGTATGCATTATTTAAAGGTAGTTTTATGTTATTTTAATTTCCCATGTGAAATGGATTTCTTGTTTATTGTACTTGACTTCCAATTTGAGATGGATTTTTTCTATACATTAATAAAATTAATTAATTTTATGTGTTCTTCTCCTTATGTTTTCAATCCTCTATTTTTGTACTTTGGATGAAGTGTTTAAGGATAAGATTGATAGTTTTTGGAAGTGTGTTAACTCCCACATGAACATTAAGACCTCCACTAGGCACTAAGAGAGGAGTAAAATATCTTTATGGTGTTAATATCATCCATATATTTTCCACTAGAAACTAACAGAGGGGGAATATGAGGATGGTATTAATGACATACATATATATTCAACTATGCATTAAGAGGGGGGAAATCTTAGGATGGAATTAAGATCATGTGTGTGTGTGTGTGTGTTAATTATTATTGATGATGTTATGTGGTATCACAACCTTTACTATATATATATATATATATATATATATATATATATATATATATATATATATATATATATATATATATATATATATATATATATATATATATATATATATATATATATATATATATATATATATATATATATTCCATTATTCTTATCCAATGTTTGACTAGTTTATATTTTATAATGATGATATGTATGTTTTGCATCCTTTATCTTGATACTTTTAGTTGTGTTTTCCATTTATACTATTTAAGTCTTCATTGATGTATCACTTGGCCTATCCAATGGTCATTTTTACTATTTAATTTAGAGTGATGAAAATGGTTTGCCTATGCTGATATTTTGTTGGTGGATTTTTTTCCAAATTGTGTTGAATATATAAATGTGAAAATTATTAATCTGTGAAAAAATGTATATTTGTGCCATTATTATAAACATGTGTATTATTAATGTTGTATTTATGGATATATGTATACACTAATATTATATTTTAGATAATTATATCCAATTAAATTCTTCTTGAGATAATGAAACTTTAGAGACAAATTTTCCTAAATAGGGGAAGTGTGTAGTGCCCTTTCTAGCCTAACCCTTGCTTAGACCCATGGTTAAATATTAATCGATCTTTCACCTATTAATTTATGTTATTTTATATGATTGGGTTATTATTTTTTCATGTATCCTTTGCTTATTTCATATTGGATAACAAAAAAAGAGATATATGATTATGGTTATGATAAATAAACATTGGTGATTGTGGTTTTAGTCATATTTCCAAATATCATAAATCTATAATGATGTATTTTTTATGTGTAAGGAATAGGGGTTCTGATTGAGTGCTAATTTTATTTATATATTGATGGTGAGATGATTTTTTAATAATTTTCATTGATTCCATATGGGGGTTATCTAGGTCAATGCGATGAGGACATGAGCTATAGCAATAGATGTCTTCATTGAGAATGGATCTAAACAGTGGGATTGGTGATGGAAGTCACCTTATATGTAGCTAGTTTATATGGCACAATATACATATGGGCACTTGGAAACTAATTATTTGGTGGCATAAAATATAACCATCACATTATGTTAATTGTGTATAAATACAAAATTAAAATGTGATAAAATAAAAGGTAATTATCTCCATTTAATTAATCAAGTGGATTATCATTAAAATAACCATAAGCCACATAGTGGAAACCATGGTAAAAGTATATAATGTATCTAATTAATGTAAAAATACTACCTATGATGAAAAAATATTTTGTAGTAAATTAAAAGAGAAGAGAAGGTCCACAAGTGTAAGTTTAAATTATGATCACCAAAAGAGACATCAACAAGCCATGCTTTGGAAATCACAGTGGATGATAATTGTGTAGAAAATTACTGATAGAAAGGCCCTAATGCATAATAATAAAAATAATCCACAAGAAAGGTTACTAGTGAGAAATTAATTAGGAAAGTCATTACATATAGCTAAAATAATAGAGACTGCAACAAGAAATCATAGTTGACCATGCAACCTACAAATAAAATATATGTGAAATAAATAATGATGTGGCTAAAATAATCACAAATTTTAAAACACATGGGGGATAACCATTCCTTTATTACTTGTTATTTTCCTAAATAGTAGAGAGGTGGTTCCCAAAATTAGTGGACCCCAAAAATCTTAAGAGAAATGGAGAGAATAAGTTAGAGAAAGTAGCCCAATAGAAATGATGCTTGATCTATTATCACTAAATATTGTACCCTAGAAGAGGGTGTTCAAGCTTCTTCAATATTTCGACAACATGGGAACACTTTTAGGTATGTGTGTGTACCTATAGTGGAAGTGAGCCTCTAGATTTTAAGGGATAGCTCCCTGAATGTATCTTGAAGTAAATTCATCTATGCTAATGTTTGCTTATGGGAAAAGAGTTAGAAATTACATGAAATAAACCTAATCTAAGGGGGTGATACACCAAGATGTATTCCATATGACCATCATACTTTCTTTCACTAATAAACAAGGAACACAAACTAATTCTAAGTCCTATGGATCCTAATATGAGTATTATAATATGGAGGTAAGATGTATGAGATATATCCAAGGTAAGTGAACCATAGGCCATTTACAGGCACTAAGGCTCATTGTACACTTAAAGATAGGCTCATATACTTGAAAACACTTTATATGACCTATTAGAATAGAAACTCTTACATAAAAATAAAAGGATAAGGGAAGAAAGGATAGAGAACAATCACTTTGCATCACTTGCACATTTAGACAACTCAAGAACTAAAAATGAGATTTGTATTAATGTTCAAAGGCACAATATGATGTCATTCTAGTAGGTCTTTTCCATAAATAGAGTGTAACTTTTTAAAACTAGCTCCATATCTATATTTATAGAAAAGTGGAGCAAGAAAGAGGGGAAAATGCCTTTGGTAATGGAGGAAAGCCCTCTAGATTAAGAAGTAAGGTGGCAACCTTTGATTGCCTTTCTATTTTTCTACCTTATTCAATAAATATATTTCCTCTTATCTCAATAATCATCAAGCTCCTCTCATTGGCTGAGGGATCTCACTAAAAGAAAAGGGATTCTTATGCATAGTGCCAAAGTCTGTTTAAATGGAAATAATGCCCTTAACTACCTCTCTAAGTACCAACTCACCATCTTGGGACTCTAACTCCACTTGCCCTGATCATGAGGATCAAATACTCAAATCTTGATATTGATAAACATGTCATGCCTTGGGTGGTGGAGTACCTACTTTGTTGATGATGGGTACCCTTGCATTTATTACATATTCACCCATTTTCATATCTAGATCATAAGTCCCACGTATAGATGGAAAACCAATCTAAGGACATTGATTTTCCCTATATATTTTATAGTAAATGGACCCATGGATCATTTAGCACCTTATTTATTATAATAAGTTAAAATAAACCTATTATATCCCTATAGAGACCAAGAATTCATATATGCATGGATCCTTATTTAACTTGGAGAACCAGTCACAAGAAAGAACACTGTAAGCTCTAACTTATCAAACTAGAGATCAATAAACTCCAATGGAAGTCCCTTCATATTATTCATACTTGAATTCATCAGATGGACCACTCCATGGAATCTGAATGAGATTCAATGGTGTTGATAAGACCCTACAAAGTCTTGTTTTCCATGGTAAAAATTGGATTCTTAACCTTTATCAAAAACCTTGGGCTCACCTTCACTCTAATTAGCTATCAAAATTTAACCTGCTTGTTAACACAATAACTCTCATTCACTCCATCAAATCTTCTAGACACAAACAAATGTGAGCCCTCAGATCTACCTTTGAATTATCACCTTTATCCCTACTTATGACACATATTGAATGCACATTAATCTTTAGGATATTGCTATTAGTCTGTAGCTTCAAACGCTTGTTCCATGTGTCAACCCCTTGAACTCTCTAACTGTTTAACTCATATCATGCCATTAGATTGAGATGTACAATTGAATGAGGACCGTTGATCTTACTAGGACTCATTATTTGAAATCTAATGGCTGTCTATTGTCTTAAAATTGATAGTCTATAGGATGTCATTTGATGTTCACATGACCGTCATTGATGGTCACACGATCATCAAATTTAAGCTCAAAAAATTGTCTTGCTTTGTATTTAAATTTTATGTTCACGTGATCATCATTCATCATTTCATAGAACATGATTCATGGTTCATAGACCATCAAATTTAAACACAGGTATATTTTTGCTCGAGCTCTAAGTTGACATTCACATAAATGTCTTTTATTTTTTGACCAACTTTGAAAGCTTGGATCTTGAAGAGAGAGAAACATGGAGGTCCAAAATTTTTAGGAGATGCTCTTCTTGAAAAAAATGATGAACCCATTTGATGCAATACTCTTGAGATCTTCTCAAGTGAAGATATTCAAAGTTCAAGAAGGTTGATTCATAACTATTTCTATGTGATGTCCCACAATAGCCAAGCTCAAATGACTAAGTATGGGAAACTTAGTACAAATGACTAGGAACCCAAATTTACACATTTATAACTCTATTTGCATTTAGGTAGAGTACCTTGAAATTGGTGTATAGCAACTTGGGACCAAGGTGAACAAACCCATGTTGTCTATACAACATTCTCCATGACATTATAAAAGTCCCTGATATATGATTTTGGCTATAGGGTTGACTCATTTTGGCCTATGGGAAAAATTGGTCAACATTATTGGTGATTTCTTAGGGGTTACATACCTGCCTATGCAAAAATAACCCAAACCAATTACCTAATCCTATCCATTGGGATATGGAGTCACATGTACAAAAGGTTTGACATACAAAAAGCCTTGAACAATACATAGAATATAAGGGAACACAAAAAATAAGTAACACATAGGACAAGAAATAACATGTGCTTCAAAGGCACTTATTGAATAGAACACAACAAGAAAGGAAACACAAAACTAAACACTAACTAATGTAAGATGAACACTTCCTCTAGGATCAAAGGGGAAGTTTGAAAATTTTCTTATATCATGAGATGAGGGATTGAATGAGGTAGACAACTCCTTGATTATTGGTCTTGATGCTTACTTCTTCTTTGTTGTAATTGTTAGCCTCTTTAGCATGATGTTTAGTGAGAACTAAGAAGATCCAAATAGGTTATCTATGTGCATCTAGATAGCCCCAACATTTTCATATGGTTCCTCATCTATGACCTCCAATGGTGGTTGAATGAGGCTTAACTTATTAATCTCCATTGTACTCTCAATATGATTGGGTTTCTCTTCAGATACAAGTTCTTCAAGCTCATCAAGTAACTCTAAATAGTCCACCCAATCTTGTTCATTGTCCTCCATATAAATTTGTTCCTCCACCTTCTCATGTACTTGACCGTCAACTTAACAAAGATCTTTAAACTCTTGAAAGAGATTCATTTGTAGCTATTAATCATCATTGAAAGAATGTGCTTGATGTTTGAGAGTATCAAGCTTCTCTTTTTCATGTCCCCATATATCTAAATATGTCTCAATACTAGGGGGTATCTCAACTATTCTGGAGGAACTTCAAACTCTACCTTGCCCTCACATTCCATGTCTACAACATCTTGAACACTAACATCACTAGATTGCTCTATGACAATAAACTCTTGATCAATAGAATGAACTTCATCTTTATGCTTGAGATGGTCATCTACAACTTCATGATTGGACAAGGAGTCTTCCTCAAATGCCTCTCCCTTTGGGTCTTGGCCACATTTTTCATGGATAACTACAAAAGAGTCTTCAAAAAGTTCCTCTTTTATATTAAACTATGCACCCGTAGTTGTGATAGAATCTTCAATATGTTTTTCTTCATCTAAGAAGGTAGAGTTGCACTTATGGTCACCAAGGGGGGTCCTTATGATGATTTCATCCTCGTAGTCACTCATGACATATTCTTGTTCAGCTTTGTCTTGGATTTTCTCCCCTCCACTTACTTCCCTCAAGATGGGCTCATATGAAGGAGATGGATTATGAACTGTAGTGGAAGGTTAGCAAGTTAGAGATGGAGTGTGGGATGGAGGAGAGGTATTGTGAGTGGGTTTAGGAAAGAGGAAAGCACTAGAAAGATCACATGGAAGTGACTTATTGGGATCATTAGAAGGAGGGACACCTACATAAGTAGGAGGTGCATCCTGCCAATAGCTTTCTTAAAACTCTTCAACAACAACATGTTTATTTTTGATCTCTTTATCCTCCCACATACTTATCTTATCTATTGAGAATTGAAGGCACTTATTTACTAAGTCTATTTGCCCCATGATCTCCCATTGAGTTCCTTCTAGTTCTTCAAACATCTTCAAAGTCTACAAATGAGTTTGGACAACATTTCTCAACCATTTCATGAGATGATAAAGGAGTATATCATACTCATCATACCATGTTATCATTTCATATTTAAGAAATAGTAAATGTGATATGTATGCCAATAAAGACTTGATATAAGATGGAAAAAATGAAGGAGAAGGATCATGATGAGGATCAAGACTAGCTTCAACTTGTTGCATTCTAGCCTGCAGGAATCTATATTTTGCCTTGTAATATATTGACATGGAATCCATATAAATTTATTGTTCCTCATGACAAGACTCATAGGAGTATTCTTGAGGTTCATATGTATCAAGGTACGGTTGATAGGGTTCATATTAGGGCTGATAGGGAGGCATTTCTTGATAAGTATCTTGGTAGCCTTCTCCATAGGGTTATCTAACAACATGGTCTCTATTTGGTGGAGAAAATGGAGGGTTATAACACTTCCATGGCTCATAAGACTAATAGCCATTTTGATAGGGATGTTGGGGAGTATACTGTGGTTCATAATAAGGCTGGTTAGGATGTCCATGGTAGGGATATTCACCATGGTTGTTCACATCAACCTCATACATTAAGGGAAATATAATAACTAATTAAAATTTTCAATTAGATATACCTAGACTACTTCCAACTAAAATCTATCATTTAGAGTCACCATTGGTGCTAGATTTATTGCTTCTAAAAGATGGTAGAGGAAAGGCACACTAACAATCTTTCCATTCTCTTGGACCTTGGTTCCGTTGGGTATGCCAAAATTGTTATCGCTAAATCTCATAACCTAGAAGAGGGTTTTCAAGCCTTTTCTAGATTTGGGAAACATGGGAACACTTTTAGGTATGTGGGTGTAATACCTATAGTGGAAGTGAGCATCTATATTTTAAGGGCTAGTTCCCTGAATGTATCTTGAAGTGATTTCACCTATGCTAATGTTTGCTTATGTGAAAAGAGTTAGAAATTACATGAAATAAACCTAATATAAGGGGGTGATACACCAAGATGTATTCCATATGACCATGAAACTTTATTTGATTAAGAAATAATGCACACAAACTAACTTCAAAGTCTTATGGATCCTAACATGAGTATTTCAATATGGAGGTAAGATGTATGAGATATATCCAAGGTAAGTGAACCATAGGCCATTTATAGGAACTAAGGCTCATTATACACTTAAAGATAGGCTCATACACTTTAAAACACTTCATATGACCTATTATAATAGAAAATCTTGAACAAACATGAAAGGATAAGGGAAGAAAGGATAGAGAACAATCACTTTACATCACCATACATCACTTGCAAATTTATATAATTACTTAAGAACTAAAAATGAGATTTGTATTAATGTTTAAAGGCACAATATGATGTCATTATAGTAGGGATTAACCATACCTAGAGTTTATTTTTTTACAATAGATCCAAAGATATATTTATAGGAAAGGGGAGCAAGAGAGAGAGGGAAAAATGCCTTCGAGAATGGAGGAAAGCCCTCTAGATCAAGAAGTGAGGTGGTAGCCTTTGATTGAATTAATATTTATGTGCCTTGTTCAATAAATAGATTTCTTGTTATCTCAATAATCATCAAACTCCTCTCATTGGTTGAGGGATATCACTGAAATACAAGGGATTATTATGCATAGTTCCAAAGTCTATTTAAATGGAAATAATGCCCTTAACTACCTCTCTAAGTACCAACTCACCATCTTGGGACTCTAAGTACACTTCACCTGATCATGAGGATCAAATCCTCAAATATTTATAATGATAAATATGTCATGCCTTAGGTGATAGAGTACCTATCTTGTTAATGATGGGCACCCTTGTATTTATTACATATTCACCCATTTCCATATCTGGATCATAGGTCCCACCTATATATGGAAAACCAATCTAAGGACATTGGTTTTCCCTATAACTTTTATATTAAACATACCCATGGATTATTTAACACTTTCTCTATTATAATAGGTTCAAATAAACCTATTATATCTCTATGGAGACCAAGAATTCATTTATACATGGATCCTTCTTTAACCTAGGGAACTATCGAACTAGAGAATAATAAGCTCTAATGGTTGTCCCTCCCTATTCTCCATGCTTGATTGCATCAATTAGACTACTTTTTGGATTTTAAATGAGCTTTAATTGTGTCAATAAAACCCTAAAAATGGTCAAAAAAGTATTCTCAACCTCTATCAAAAACCCTGGGCTCACCTTTGCTCTAATTGGCTATCAAAATCTGACTTGGCTCATTAACACATTGACTCTCATTCACTCTATTAGATCTTCCATATACAAAAAAACATGATCCCTCAGATCTAATTTTGAATTGTCAACCTTGTCCCCACTTACACCACATGTTGAACTCAAATTAATCCTTAGGATCTTGATATCAGTTTGTAGCTTCATGTGTTTATGCCATGTGTCAACCCCTCAAGCTCTCTGACTATTTAACTCATTTAATGTTTTTGGATTGAGATATATGATCAAGTGAGGATTATTAATCTTACTAGGACTCATTTTTTTAAATCCAATGGTTAATCCATGGTTTTAAAATTGATATTCTACAAGACATCATTTGGCATTCACACGACTGTCATTGATGGTTACACAACCATCAAATTTAAGCTCAAAAGGATTGTCTTGCTCTATCTTTAAATTTGATTTCCATGTGATTATCATTTATCATTCTACATAACATTATTTATGGTCTATGGATCATTAAATTTAAACATAGGTAGATTTTTTTCTAAGATTTAACATGGTGTTTGCATGAATGTCTTATGTTTTTTGACCAACTTTGAAATCTTGGATCTTGATGCACGAGAAACATGGAGGTCCCAAATTTGTAAGAGATGTTATTATTACTAAAATGATGAACCCATTTGATGTGATGGTTTTGAGAGCTTCTCAGGTGAAGATATTCAAATTTAAATAAAGATGGTTCATAACTGCTTATGTGTGATGTCCTATGATGGCTGAGTTCAAACGACTAAGTATGGGAAACTTATCAAAAATACATGGGAGACTAACTTTGCACATGTATAACTCCATTTACATTTTGGTGGAGTACCTTAGACTTGGCACATAATAACTAGGGACCAAGGTGAACAAACCCATATGGTCTATGTAACATTCTCCATGACATTATAAAAGGCCCCTATATATGATTTTGGCTATAGGGGGTTGACCCATTTTGTTCTGTGGGGAAAAATGGTCAACATGATCAAAGGGAGAGAATGAGAGAAAAAAAAGGCTATGCTCATGTCGATGAAGGTGAAAATTATGAAAGATACAAAGTATTTCATGTTTATTCAGTGTTGATTAACTTAAGCTTGAATTATATTTTATGGGAAATCTATATGTGGTCTTAGCTAAAATTGTGATTTGTGGCCTTCATTATTTCTATTATTCATCTCTCATTTTTTTGATTTTTGATGTTATGAGACAATAGAGATATGAAATTATCATTTATTAAAAAAGAGAGGATGTTTTCTTTTTAATTATTTGTATTCAATTTTGACCCAAGATACAAACCAGTCTAAGACATAATTAGGGACCTAGATCCTCAAGTGATCATATACCACATATACTAGATATACCAACAATGGCCACAACCAGTCTAAGAATACAAACAATGGCCACAATCAGCCCAAGAATACCCACAACAGCCACAATTGGCTTGATAATACTAATGAATAGCCACAACTTGCCCAAAAATACTCACAATAGCCATAACTAACTTGAGAATACCAATAACGACCACATCTAACTTGCGATACCTTAGTGAGATATAAACTTGAGTGGGGATTGAAACAACCAAACAATTTTACCAACTCACCCACATCTCATTTATAAAAATGTTGGGTAATAGGATTTTTTAAATGAATATAGAACTATTGACATTTTTATAACTAGAATGCACAAACCATCAGTGAATAGTATTCTTATCCATGGGCTATAGACTTATTTTGTCACATTGAACATAGGTTTCAAGCCACATGTCAACCCCCATTAGATTGAATACTGAGTTGGTAATGTATTACATCATATAATTTTCATAAATAACCCATCATAGCTTAGTGTGGAAACAACACTAAAGAATGGTCATCCCAGAAATGGACCCTAAGACCTCTCGCTTATAACACTCAACTCACTATTAGGCTATCATCACCAAGTTAAAATGTTGGGTAACTGGTTTTTTTAAATGAAGTCAAAATTATAGACATATTTATAATTATAATTCCCAAACTAATTATGAATAGTATTCCTATCCATGGGTTATGGACTTGCCTCATCATATTAAATAGAGGTTTCAAGTCACGTGATGACACCCATCACATTGAAAACCAATGTAGTAATCCATTGCGTCAGATACTTTTCATGAATAACCCATGGTAGCTTAGTTTGGTAATAATGCTAGAGAATGGTCATCTTAAGAATGGACTCTAAGACCTTCCACTTTTAACACTTAGATCACTCATCACTAGGCTATCATCATTGGGTTTAAATTTTAGGTAATGATCCTTTTTAAATGGATCCATAACCACATACATTTTTATAATCATAATGCCCAAACCAATAGTGAATAGTATTCATATCCATGGGTTGTGGAATTGCTTCATCACATTGAACATAGGTTTCAAGTCACATACCAACCCCCATTGCATTGAAAATAAATTCAGTAGTCCATTGCATCAAATACTTTTCATGAATAACCCACCATAATTTAGTGTGGAAATGATGCTAAAGAATGGTCATCCTAGGAATGGACCCTGAGACCTCCCATTTCTGACACTTAGCTCACTCACCACTAGAATATCATTGTTGATTTGATGAAAATTAAAATTTTAATAGAATGTCTATTTCTCAATTGAGTTGGATATTGTCATAATTGCCACACATTTCTTAGTGGGTTGAGAATATGAACTAACTAATGGTGGACTATGGTAGAGCCTTTGTTATTTATTTCATAGTGGATGGATATGTCACAAGATATTTTGGATCAATATATTTGATTACACATTTAGTGGATTCAATATATACTGATGGTTTGATCAAATAGAGTATTCCCTAATACTATCTTATGGGCTCTATGAAAAAATTGTGAGGGTGGTTGGCTAGATCATGATACCAAAAAAATATCATCATCAAGTATCATCTCATAATATTATTGAATCTAGATGATCATACAAGTTCACCTCAAAAATTAGGTTCATACATTCAAATCCTTGAAAATTATTTTAATTTCTTAAAAAATGAAAGTATATTTATTGAAATATTAAATATAGGAAACAAGTGATATGCATAATCAATGAAGGATGTAAGGGAAATAATTTAAGCAAGGGATAAACAAATACTCAATAAAATAATAAATTATGGATTTACATTCCTTTTGGAATATATCTAATCCATTATTTTTATTAACACACACATATTATATATCCCTTAACTCTCTACTTGAAAATTTAGAAGATACTCATAATGATATTTGGGTCTTGAGAGGATATGAATATGGCCCCCAACAATAGAACCAAAATGTAACCCCTCAGGCCTAAATGAGTGTATGTTGAGATTAAAATGTGGCTTTGTGTGGCTCATTTTGTAAACACTTTAGGAAATCACAATTATTCCTTGATTGCAACACCATAAACTATATATGTGAATCATGGTCTCAATATTTTCTAAATGTCTAAGACCAAGGCAAAAATATGTAGCTGCAATCCCTTATCTACTCATAGACCACTTGATATAACCTTTGATACCAAAGTAATGAGGTGATCCTCTTCAATTACACTTCAACAGGATTAGGCTATATGAATCCTAAGTCACCTAAACTAATCTAATATAAGGCCAAATTCAACTTTGATGAAACTTCCATCATTATATTCTAAATAATCAATTAATGGTCCATGTTTGAATGCTTATTTTACTTATTGATTATGACACCTTTTTTCCAAGGAATTATCCTTATGTCATATGGTATTTTAAATCCTAAGTCACTATAAGTATCTTAGTGTTGTGGCTATAACATAAAAGCACATTTATAGTAGTTGTTATCCAAAATATCATCATCTCTCTGGGTGAAAACTCTTAGTTTCACAAATAAACTTTCCATATGATCATCTTAGATGGAAGTATATAATCCATGTAATTTTGATTTTCACACTCTTTGTCTATAATTTCCCATGTTTTATTAAATTAAAATGACCAAGTAATATATTCCATGATCCAGGATTTGAAGATTAAGCAACATGGCATAAATATTTCCCCTTAAAATAATGAAAGGATCCCCTTCTAAAAATTATACTTTGTAACTTTTCAGTAAGTCCCTAGCTTCAAAATCCTAGGACACTAGCCAAGTTAACTAACACAAGTCATAATGGTTAATGGAGAGTCTTTCCATAATAAATTTTAATTATAGGTTGATTAACCTAAGATCCTTGATATTTGAGACTATGTGGCCAATGGTAATAATATAATGTTTTACCTTTTGATATGAGTCATAAGTTGTCTGTGATGGTTCTACATGTCACCCATCCTAGTCTCATACACTCAAGGTTTAATCATAAAGGTTTGAGAAAGTTTTACTTGCATGAAGTGTTCAGATGCATTATAACTTATACCAAATTTTATTATGTTTGAAGTCTATAGTTATTCATTGGCCTTAGTCTCACTATCATAGTAATATTTATAGTGTGGGAGAAACATGGATAATATTTATTACATGGAAGCAAAATGTATTAATTAATAATATTAAGCTCAAGGTGTGAAATATTAGTAAAATGATATTTTATTTTTATATGAATATAGTGAAACCATTCATGATTGTGTTACTTGAAAACAATCCCACCACATAAAGAACTACCACGTGGCCACAATACAATAGAATGCAAAACTTTTGGACTTAAATGGAAATAAATGTGAATTATGATTTAAATGCATCGATGGAGTCCAAGAAAAGAGGTGAATAAAAAATTAACTTCAAATCTCTATGACTTTAAGACTCATGATGGAAACACATGGATGGTCCAAGTTTATATAGGTAATTTAGGTCATGTATGCATGTGTGTAATAAAATGGGTTAAAGCATAGAACCCCTATAAATCAGGTCACAATTATGATGTTAACACCTAATTAATAGGTAGATAAATATAATAATGTGATAATATTGAATGGCTTAGTTTTCACACAGGTATGGTGGATCCACTGCCATGTTCACATCGAACATAGTTTTGATTTCCAAAGGCATAACCCAAATCATGGATTATTTTATGTGGACTCTATGATGTTTATTTGGGCCCACAGATGTGTTATAATTTATTTTGGATTGTATCTATGGGGAATTCACATAGTGGTAATATCGACACTTTAATGTGTGGAGGCCTTGTAGATACATTATATTGTGATTTACAACCACTCTATGTATGGATATAGTATGACATGACCTTAAGAACCTTGTGGTTCCTAGACACTAAGAGATGACATTACATTATGACCATGTGTGCAATAATTAAGTGTGGATATTAAAAAATGTAATATTATAATATAATCAATGACCCATAATAAAAATAAGGATTCTATATTAGATGTCCAATTTGGACAAGTTATGGTCACTCTTTAGGTTTTCAAGTGAATTATAACCAACCCTAATTTTGGCTATGAAGATACACATAATCTGATATGTAATCAACTTGAAGAGTGAGGATGGACATTAGAAGATAAAACATAGGTTGTTCTAATCTAATGGTTGGTTCAAAAGGATCTTTTGGGTAACATAAGTGAATTTACTTATTGGAAACATAATGTGGCATGCGTTAGTGAGATAAACTAAGACTAACTTGATAATCTATCCATAATCTAATAGGATTAATTATGGATGAACTCATATATAGTATTCACAATTGAGCAAGATGTGTTAGCTTGTATGTGTAGTGATGGGATCAAATGATATGATCAAGTGAAATAGAGTTAAAAAAAATAAAAATAAAAATAAAAATTATGGTTTATTTTGGAGTATAACGAGAAGGTGCTAAAATGTTTATTTAATATAAAAAACAAAACAAACTGATATCATTAACATGTCAATAAATTCATATAATTAAAAATCACAATGAAAATTTAAAATTCACATCATTAATACAAAAAAATAAAATAATATTAACAACATTAACACATCAATAAATTAAGTTAACAAAAAATGATGACAAACATTTTGTGCTACAACATATCTTGCAAAAGCCATAACTTTTGATCATCGCATCCATTTGAGCTTATTTTTTTAGATTTAAATTTTGAAAGAGCTCCATGTAGTTATAATATATGCTAGCCACTTAACATATTTTTCAAAAAAAATAGGCCCAAAAATGACAATCTAAAGGTCAAAAATTAATATTTCAATCTAATTTTCACTATTTTTAGAATTTTCCATATATTTTTTTGTAATTAAATGTGAAATTCAAGTTGAAATTCACCCTTGGTATTTATTTATATGTGTAATGAATAAAGGATAATTAGTTGGCCCATCTAAGCTTGCATACAAAAGTTACTAAAAATAGAAGGTTTCAAAAACTCCTAGAAATATAAATTTTGGTTTACTCTTAAGATTTGTTTTAAATAGGATTTTAGTTGTTTATGTCAATTTTTTCCTTCAAGTTGTGAATTATTTAAAGAATTTATCTATTTTTTTAATGAATAATTAATAATTAGAATTGGCTTTTTTCTACTGAAAAAAATATCTATGATTTTAATGTGTGTTATAGAATTATTGTGCTCTTGGACCCATCATATGGTATCAAGTAATTTTTATATCTGAGAAAAAAATTGAAGGTAAGATTGTCTGTGAATTTTCCTGCATTTTAAATTTTATTTTGGAAAAAAATTGTTTTTGAAGAACAAATTTTTGAGAATAAAGATGGAAATAAGAGGAGGCTATGGTTGGATGAATATGGACATATATGAGTTGTAGAGGAGAGTGGAGAAGATTACTAAAATTATTGAAAGACAAAGAGAAAGGCAAAGAGGAAAATAAAGTGACGAAGATTGAGAAAAAGAATCAAATATTTAACAAAAGGAGCAACGATCATTTGAATAAAGGTTAGTTAGGGCATTAGAAAGAAAGAGTGAAGGAATAAAGGTCTAAGTTTAGAGAATATAGACAATTTGAAACCAGATGAGCTAATAGGTTGGTTGAATAACATATATTTTATTTGAAAGGAAGAATATGGCAAAGGACAAGAAAGTTAAATTTACATGCAAAAAATTGAAGGGTCATGAAATGATATGGTGGGATAATTTATAGATAGAAGGATAAAGAATGGGTAAGCAAAGGATTAAGATTTGGCCCAGTAGATGGAGAAGACATTGAGATAAAAAATCATCTTAGTAAATTATGTACAAACCCTCTATAGAAGATTACAGAACCAAAGGCAAAAGGAGTACAATGTATAAGAATACATAGATAAATTTGAAACGTTATCCATTCAAGTGGATCATGAAGAAACAAATAAAAAATGGTTGAGATCTATGTTAATGGTTTAAAGTTTTATATTCAAGATAAGTTATGCATGCATATAATTAATATCATGAAAGATGAATATTAACTAGATTTTAAGGAAGAAAAGAAAATCAAATCGGGGAAGATTTTTAGTAATCATCTGAAATTAAGAGAGGATCTCTTAATGTCAAAAGTCAAATAGGTTGCATTCATACTATTAGATCACTTTTGAGCACACTTCTACATAGTTGAAAGAACTATGTCTTTTGAGACCTATTTTGAGTATTGGAACATATGAAACACTCAACCATATAATATATGCAATTGGGATTATCCAACCCATTTTTATAACTCCTTATTATAAGCCAAATCAAGTGTTGAAAGAGGGGCTAGGTTTTTTGTATACACATAATATTTTCAAACTTTTATCAATTATTGATATTTTCTTTCTTATAGGAACCTATCAAGTCTCAATATTTTTGAGTGCACATCTTAAAAGGTACATCAAAAAAAGGGTGGATAGACTATTAATGCTTCATAGGATATTTTATCCCTATACTACCACTTGATATGTACATAACCATCTCCTAAAAACACTCCCATAAAATTTTCCTCTTTTATACCATCCCCTAGTCATTTTCCCCCTTTATTATCCCTTACCTAAGCCTAAAACCCTTTTTAATTGTTTATTCTACACTTTCAACCCCATCAACCTTGTAATATAATTAATAAAACTCATTTAGGGCTTAAGTCTTCCCCTAGTCAACCTATACCAAGACCTAATTTATTTTTATCAATAATGATATATAGTCGATTGGGTTGACCCTATCAACTAAAATTTGAAAAGGTTTAGGGTTATATTTAACTATATATACACATACTCATTTCATCATTTATGAGAGAATAGAAAAAAAAGAATATTATATTGCACATATGCTTATCCACCCTTCTATTTGAGGAACATAGATTAGGGTTTCAATCCTTTTTTGAAGATACAGATCTTATCTTATGGAGAAGTATTTTGGATGCATAGATAAGTTGTGTAGCCTAGAGCTAACTTATCCTTGTTATCTTTACATACCACAACAACCTCTTGCAAAGCACCTTGTCCAAGGGAGAGATTAAGGCTTGGTAGGTTCATCGTCAAAGGTAAGTATTCTTAAGTTTGTTCCTCCTTTGTAAGAGTAGATAGATTTACATTTGTACTTTTCTTCCATGCATTAGGATTTCTTATACATTAATGTGAGTATAGATATTCTATGCATGTTTACTTTTTATGTTTATTACCCCCACTTTGTGCCACAAGCTTTGGACATCACTAGATTAGATTTTACTTTACTTGTCATTTACTTTTGTGAATATGAAAACATAGGATCTATCTAGGGTTATTGCATAGTTTTATTTGATTGGAGGACTTGGAAACCTCCTTAGTTATTTTATTATGGTAAGAGATCCCTTGGTTAGGTCTAGTAGATATATCTTGGTCATGACTTCAAATATCTAATGTATCAATAATCAAAAGTGTAAGTAGAATTTATCTTCTTTGATCTAAGATTGATTTATAAATTAGTTACATTTCCTTTTGTATACATTATGGTAAACCTGACATAAATATAACCCTTACATGTTTTCCTTCACACCATCATTTTATCATCATATTATATTTTTTATATATTTGCAGTATTATATTGAACTGGTTAATATAGTTATAACTTTCTCAATGTAGGTTTAACATATAGTTGTTTCAAAATGGCTTTATTTTATTTGTGTAGGTCTTCACTAAATACAGGTTACTAGATCGATTAGTTCAACATAGATTCCTCTTTAGTTCCAGATTGTCATACATAGTCAAACCAATCCACTCTGTTTGTTATTCTCTTCTTTCAACATATAGGTCTATAAACATAATTTAAATAGTTGACTCTGTTCGCCATTTCTTCTTTAATATATAGGGATTTATAAACTTGGTCAAACCAGACAACCTAGTTAGTATAATTTTGAAACAACATTTAAGCATCACATCATAAAAAATTCAATCTAAAAAATCTTCAATCTCATCAAGTTTCATTTTTTTCTCTCTTTGTCATTTTAGTTCTTATTTCATTACTATTTTTCATAAGTTTATAGTCTGTAAAACTACAACCCTATAGCCATCTGAGTTGACCTGTTTGACACCGTTATATAGTTTGTCTTCTGTCTAGAAGATAGTTGACCTATTTGACTTTGTTTTTATAGATGTTGCATCTAAAAAATATTAGTGAATCGATCAACTCTATTCTATACTATTTGCATATAATGTCACCTAAACTGACTTTGTACTATTCTCAATCAAGGAATTAATTTATATTTGTTATTAATTAATTAACCTTTCTTTTTCAATTACTTGCATGCTTAGAATAACTCATATAGATTAAATAGGTAGATTTTTAATTTACCATTTTAGTCACACTATTTTTATCTTTTGCACACACTACCAAATCATTTTAGGTTTAAAAATTATTAAACATTTGTCTTTCCAAGGCATATATACTTGGATTTTATCATAAAGATTGAAGTTGTTGATGATTAAATTTGTTACGTTAATGAATCATCTCTTTTGCTTATTGTGAAGGTTAAAACAAAATCATGCTAGTTTAATAGTTTGATCTAAAAGATCAAAATAGATCTAAAAGATGTGTAAAGGGTTTTTAAATAATATAGGATAATATGTTAAATGATTAACAATATTTTATTATTAATTTAGAAATCAAATGTTCTCTTTGAAAGAAGAAAATAGATATAATTATGTAATAGATCCTATCCGACAGAGAAAACCTATGCCTTAGACAAACTCTTGAAGGAAATATTTTTGTTCCTTAATAATATTTATGAATCAATAATTGATTTAATAAGTTTATGCTTGACTCAAAAAAGGTCTAGTGAAAAGAAACAAAAAGAGTGGAAAGATACAAAAAAAAGATTGAAATGATAACTAAAGAAAGAAATAGATATAACAATTAACATTTTAAGGAGATCTAAATCTTAAAAATAAGAAAAACAAGAAAAAAAAAAACACAAGGAAAAAAACATTAATCTAATGCAATAAAATAACACTAAAAAGAGCACATCTCAATGAAACTAAAGAAAGAATCTAATAAATCTAATTAAATTAAAACAAATAAAGAAATAAAACTAAATTTAATTGAAAGACTAAAGTAGTTAAGAAAACAAATAAAATCACTTAAATTAATTAAAACTAGAAAATCAACACTAATAATTGAAAGTATAATAATCTAAATCTAAAAATTATCAAAGCAATGAAATAATTAAATCAAACTCTTTTTAATTAAACTAAAACCTAAATTAAGAAATTATCTAAAGATTAAACAAAGATTTGAGAGTCTTTTAAGAAAGAGTCATCTTAACAAGTAAATCAAATTTTATTGAGAGATCTCATTTTTGATGCAAAGTCTTTAATATAACAACCAATCTAATATGAATTGATCAAAAACATGTCACACATATTGAAGTGTTCATCAATATCTAAGCCAAGTAGTAGGATTATGCTTATATGAATGTAAATATGTAACCATTGTAAGATATTAAACCTAACATTCCTCAAATAATTGGTTTATAAATTGAACTAAGAAACCTAGATATATTTGTGCTTATTAAGAAAGTTACTTAACTGTAAGAGAAAGTGTCCTTGATCTATCTGAAAGAGTTATTTATCTTAGAGATATTACATAGAAATAAGTATTAAGATAGATTTGAAATGAATAAAAAGTCTTTCAAAAATACCTATGTAGTATTCCTCCTCTTATATGTCATTTTAATCTTATTTTATAATCAATTCCTCCAAATGTTGTTTGAGGAATAGGTTATAACTAGCTTTTATTTAGTTATAAATTATGATTTAATTGATTTTAATTAAGTCAATTAAATTTCAATTATTACCTAACTCTTTTTAGACTTTAAAAATAAGTCTTATGATCAAAATTAAAAATAATAAATCAAGAGGACTGATCCTAATTGGATGGGGGCCCTTAGATTTTATAAACATATAAATAAATAAAATTATGAAAAAATATCTAAAACACAAGTAATTAAATAAAAAACATCACATATAACATTCATCCATATGTATTAAAATATAAATTAAAATGTCTATATCCAAATATTCTTATCTGAAAATATTTTAAAGCGTTAAAATCACTATCAAATAATTGAAAATGTTTTAAACTATAAAACTACTATCAATTAAAAGTTAAAACAAGTATCTAACAAGTATCAAACTGTAACAAAGTATTTCTAATTTTTTTTGCTCATCCTCTAAATCTGATAGCATTTCAATTAATAAGTAGCCCTTATTTGTCATGTAATTAGGATAACTCATATTGATTGTTAGGAACCTAATCAACTTCATTGCCTCCTCATCTTCTTCATCATCCACTTCCAACTCTACTTTATTTACCATCATGGTTAGTGTTGGTTATGTTGAAGGACTAATTTCTTGTCTTTTATTATTCAATGGTAATATTCTTTTCTCTAGCTGATGATGAGGAAAATATGTAACTTTAAGCTTAGAAAAAGTGACATATGGAGTATCAGGTTCAGAAGATGGAAGCTTTTAGTTCAAAGGTACTAATTCATGAGAAGTGTGTAACTTATCAACTTGTTGCAAGTCATGTCTAGTCAATTTTTCATTTTGATGAGGATAATTATGGGAAACATAATTATCTTCTTATTGTAAAGTGGTTTGCATTCTTTGAGAATTGATAGAATTTCCACATCCATATGGACGATTTCTCCAATCAGTCCTTATCCAACCTTGATTTCCTCTAGTATTCATAGGGTTAAATGGTAAGATTTCCAAAATATTATAGAAAGCAGGATCAACAGTGTCAAAGTGAATTGACATACGAGTTCCCCTATTAAAAGGTATAGAGAAACTCCTACCAAATATTATACCAATAAAAAAATGACCTTTAGACATAAAACTATGAGAAAAAGAATTTTTCATGTTATCAGGGTGATCTGTTCTCTATGTATTTTCTTAGTTATTATTTAAATTAGGGGGGTTCCACACTAACATTCTGAAAAATAAAACATATCAACCAAAACTCCTTAAAAACTACATATCAAAATATATAACTCCATTAAATATCTTAAAATGTAAATAAATTTCAATAAAATTTAAATTTAAAAACAATGTATTATTAAGATAAACATATAACTCCATTAAATATCTTAAAATATAAATAAATTTCAATAAAATTTAAATTTAAAAATAATGTATTTATTTATATCTTAAAATATAAATAAATTTTAATAAAATTTAAATTTAAAAACAATGTATTATTAAGATAAACATAATCTACTAAAACTAAAATCATCACTCTCAAACTCCATTCACTATTACCAAAAAGAAACTGATAAACTTAATTTTTAAATAAAACTGGTTGTTTCAAGCATACTCTAAACCCAACTTTCTTTAGATTTCAAATAGTCATAAACATGTCAATAACCTTCTAGTCTCAATTATCTTAACACAGTTTGTATGTCAATAAAAGATAAATCAAGAAATTACTCAAGATTTTCTAAATTTCTTCTTTACTACCGAAATCTCATTTAAACTTCAAACACTTATGTCAAAAGATCAGAGATTTTTATAATTTCAAAATTAAATAAAATAACATAGCGTACCCACTATATAAATTTGTATTAACTATCAACTGAATAAATCATAACAATGTATGACAAAATTACATGTTTCAAAAGATATTTTATTTATATAGAAAGATTTTGAAACTCAAATTCATGTAAATATACCAAGAACTTTATATTAATCAAAACCTTGTTGCTCAGACCAAACCCATATTATAATGATCTGCATATAAATTCCATAAATATTCTTAAAAAACACTAAGTATTTAGACAAAATATCAAATATTCTACTCAGTCCCATACCAAATAACTTGTATCTTCCATAATCACTTCAAAACTAATTATTTCAAAAAAAATATTCAAGATAAACGACATGTAGACACAATTCATCAATTTTCATTTCATAGAATAACATCTTATATACTACATGTTTCAAAATCACTTTGTAATGAATATCTTCACAAAAATGCATAGTAAAATCTATATTTTTATTTATTTAAGAAAAATAAATATTTTGCATGAAAAATTGACTAAATAACAATTTAACTAGCTTCTGTCAAAATGACTGATTTAAACCGCCTTCTATGAAATTCATCAAATAAATTTTTGCTGAGCTTATCAACAAATTTCTCATACTTGTTCTATTCATAAAAATGAAATGGAAACATACCATGCTTGCAAATTTCTTCAACAATTTTCAAAATTTTCGTTCATCTTCAGGGCTTCACTTCCACAACAATCTTGTCAAGAATGACAATTGATCGAAATAACTCTACCTTTTGTATTCAATTTAGTTCAAAGTAATAAAATGAATACATGTTAAATCAAGATTGGCTAATAATTGGATAGTACTTATCTCCAGCTATACCAAAAAATATTAAAGAACTATGACAAAAATAGTGATGACTTCTATTACCATTAAACCTTCCTCTAAAAACTTTGAATCAATACATAGTACACCAACCTTAAATTCCAAAAATTATGAGGGGATAAAATAAATCCTAATATATCTATGCCAAATCCTAGGTGCATTAATAACCATTACTTGCCACTTAACCATGCTTCGAACTCAAAACTAACCCAAGTAACACTTCACCACCTTTGCATTTATCAAAAACCACGTAAATCAATATATTCAACATAACCACCTTTGATACAATGGACATCATTTGACCTTATAAAAAGACCAACTTTATTCAAATATTTTTAATCTTTATCCCATGCCATGATGCAAATACTTATATCAAAGTTTCTAAAATAAAACCCTTAGAAATATTTAAGTCATAAAAATAATCCTTATAAATATTTTTAAAAATAAACTATTAAATTCAACAAATAACTATAATTACTATATGATCCATAAATACAATTCATTCAACAATGATCAAAATCATTTTGAGCACATATCATAAAGATTTTGAATTTCACTCATACTCATAAAACATGACTTCTGCTAATATGGATATATCTAATTTTTTTTATTAAATCCATAAATGATTTTGAAACCATTTATAATGTAGAGCAATAATTTCATCACATACATAGTCATAATAAATATTTCAACATAAACTACATATTTAAATGACATAATGAACTAAGACCCCCAACTAGAAGTTTTCAACATTATGACAATGTCATCGATATGTTAGTATCATCAAAAAGTACTTATTTTGAAAAGAAAAGGAGGGGTGTCAAAAATATGTTCAACACTGACAACCTTTCTACCTGATTTTAGTAATAGAACAAGGTAGCAAAAATATAAAATTTGCCTATTAAAGACAAAATACTTGAGAGTTCAATTCAGGTTAATTATTTTTCAGGTAGCTAGATGCGAACCCCTTTATTTATGAAATTTGAAGGGATGAGGTGTTTGCTTAGCATAGCATGAAGAATATGAAAAATTAAAATGAGAATTTTAGGCTCAATAAGAAATCAATTACAAAAGCCTTAAACACAATTTTTGAAAATAAGTAATGTTTTTAAACACATTAATAACCATTTTCAATCTCATTTATAAATAAAACTAAATCATGTCATGTAAAATCATATTACGATTATTGAATACTTAAAGACATATTGCAGTTTCTATCTACTTCCCTTCTTGATGAATTTCATTGAGATAACCAAATATGATCCATTTAAAGAATAGGAAATAAACAAAAAAATAAAAGATAAAGAAAAAACAAAACAAAAAATAAATAGGAAAAATAAACATGAAAGGAAGAGCTATTGAACAAACTATTTTAAATAATGACCATTGATTGAATAACACAGCGAATTTTCTTCCCAATATTGTAAATGAAAAGCATTTTTATCAAGTACAACAATAATTCTATATAGTCCTAACCAAAGTGAATCAAATTTATGATATTTACCTATACTTTTACGAGCTTTATCCAAATAAAAAATTAGATCTCTAACCTTAAATGTTTTATTTGAAACATTTTTGTCAAAAAAATTATTTAACTTCTTTTTGGCTTCTTCCAATTTATGCAAAAAATTAAGTTTACTTTCATCCAATGCTATTAAATCATTTAATCTTTGTTCAATTAAATTTATCTCCTATAATAATTACTACAAAGCTATATTAGCAGATAAAATTTATAATTTTTTTGGCAAAGTAGCTTCAAAACCATAAGTCAATATAAAAGGTGAGTATCGTGTAGCTAATTTTACAATAGTTATTTCTTTTCATGATGCCTCAAATATTTTAAGATGTCAATTCCATTTATTCTTGCAGACTATTTTCTTTATGATAGAAATCAAATTTTTATTTGTAGATTTAGCTTGTCCATTTTCTTGAGGGTAATACTTAAAGGAATGATTAGAAATTTTAGAATAACTTCTTTAAAATTTTAAGTATTTATTAGAAGCAAACCAAGGATCAATATCTAAAACAATCTCATAAGGTACACCAAACCTATAAAATATTTAATTCTTAAGAAATTTAATTACTTTAGATGTCACTAAACTTTATAAAACTTTTGTTTCAGAACACTTTGTGAAATAGTCAATTGCTGTTAAAATATATCTATGATCAATAAAAGAAGGAAAATGAATATATAAAAAAATTAATTCCTCATTTTAAAAATGGTTTTTTTGGAATAATGAGATTCAGAGGTATTGTTGGTAATCTATCCTTACCAAAAAATAATTGAAAAGGCATATAAGAATGTACTAACTTTAAGCATCTTGAAATAATGTGGACCAATAATAACCTACATGCAAAATATTATAAGTTATTTTTGTAACATAATGACTATTGCAATTACCTTCGTGACATCCTCTAATAACTTTCTGAGTTTGATCATGAGTTAGACATCTTAATAATACACCATCTTGATTTTGATAAAAGAAAATATTTTTAAGTAAACAAAATTTTAAAGCCTACACTCTTAATGACCTTCTTTGTCTTTTATCTAAATTTTTAAGACAAGTTTGATTTTAAAAATAATATACAAGGTCATGATACCAACCATCTTCTTCTATTAAACAGTCTCAATATTTTATTTCTAACCTAAACTTAAAGGTTTTTAAAAAATTAGTAACTTTCATAGATTGAAAATGTGGTTTAGAATTTAAAGAGTCATCAAAAGATAAAACCAAGATATCAATATTGGAAGAAGCATTTTCAGCCAAATATTTTGCTAATTCATTTTTTAAAATTGTTTTTGATGTTTTATATTCAAGATTAAATTCTTGGATTATTAAAATCCACTTTGCTAACCTTCCATGAATAGTAGTTTGTTTTAAAAAATAAGATAAAATGGGCATATTTGATCTTACTACCATTTTAGTCTTTTAGGACTTGACTCACGTATCCAATAGGTCTTTCACTATTTGTAGCATTAACATAAAGAATGGAAGGCCTAGACAAATCAAGTTTAGTAAGCATGAGTGTCTTGAAATAGAATTATTTACATTTTTAAAAGAATTATTAGCTTCTACATCTTAAAAATATGACTGATTTTTCTTAAGAAAAATCTGTAAAGGGTTATATTTATCAACAAAATTTAATATAAATTTTTCTACATAGTTTATTTTTGAAAAAAATGATATAACACCTGATTCACCTTTAAGTGGTTACATCTCTTTGAATTCTTTAACACATTTAGGGTAAATCAAAAGTCCATCTTTAGAAATAACATGCACTAATAACTTACCTTCTATAACTCCAAAAATAGACTTTTTAGGATTAAGGAAAATATCATATCTTCTACATCTTTTGAAAACTTCAATTAAATGGCCCAAATGCTTTTTCTTTTTTATAGAATAGACTTTAAGATCATCTAAGTAGACTTACATAAAAATATAAATTAGATCATCAAAATCTACATGCATGACTCACTAAAATATTGCACCTATATTCATAAGACCAAAGGGCATTTTATTAAATGTGAAAGTTCCTCTTCGAGCTTTTAATATTGTCTTGTGTCTATCATCTAAGTTCACAAATATCTGATAACTTGAAAACCGATCAAGTAAAGACATCATTTTATATCCTTCAACTTGTTATAAAATTTGATCAATAGTTGGAAGAAGAAAATTATTCTTTATTCTGGTTTTATTCAAATCTCTAAAATCTATGTAAAGTATAATCTTTTTTTTTTTTTAATATAGGCACTAGATTAGATATCTATTCAACATATCTTATAATAAAAATGCCACCACCATAAATCATTTTATCAAACTCTTTATTGATAGTGTCTACCAGTAAAGAGATTATCCTATGTATTTTTTATTTAACAGATTTAATACCAGTTTTAATAGGAATATCATGTCTTACATAAATATTATCATATATTTTTAAATATTAGTGAGACCAAGCAAAAATATCAATAATATCCTTAAATTTTTTAATAAACTTAACCTTCTAATCAAGATTACATTGTATTCCCAAATAAACAAACTTTGCTTCTTATCAGAGCTAAGGTCTATTGGGATAGTTTCTCCAATAATATTTCTATAAGGTTATTTAATCCATGAGAACTTATGTTGATAATTTGAAAAACATAGATTTTAAACTTACCAAACTAGCAGGTAACTTATTAATATTCAATAATAAATAATCTCCACAATTAAGAGCATAATTATTATTATCAAAATACCTTTGATAAACACATCAATATGTTCATCATAGTAGAAAATAGGCAAAATTTAATTTAAATAAGAAATTTTAGGCCTTAATATTTTAAGAAAAAATAATTTATAGTAGGCTCTATTTCGATTGTAGTAAGATTTGAAGCAAAAACAATAAATTTATCAGTACATAAATTGAATTATTTGAGAATGTACATGATATTAAAAGCTTTAAAATATTTAAATAAAGACTAAACCATTTGAGTATAATGATGAAGATGAGTCTAGTTTAACTTATAAATTTTATTTACTTATCTAATAACTAATTTATAATCACCAAAAACTTCTTAGTAACTATTAAGAGTCATCAAGAGTCATCAACTCATATGTAACTATTATCATTTCAACATGATCCACAATAGGAGATAATGAATAAATTGGGCTCTTATACCAATATTCTCTCTAAATAAAGACAATTTCATTTCCAAATAGAACCCAATTAGTATCTTTTCCATCAAATGCACCAGTTGTTTTAGACCAATCTCTACCCAAAATAATCACATAATTACTAGGGATATCCAAAATCTAAACATTAGTCATACACCTAATCCTCTTGTCTTGTGTAATTTTAATTACAAGATCTCAAATTTTACCATAAATTTTTGTTTGATGAGAGTCAAAACTAATGAACTTTCTATTATCTATTTCATAGGAAATACCTAACTCACCAGTTATAAATTTGGGCATAATATTATTTGATGCACCAGTATATAATATGTAGTTATGTATAAATTTATCAATAATTTTGACAGATATATAAAAATAAGGTATATAATCTATAGGAGGGTCATAAATTTGAGAAAAAATATTTGATTGAGTATGCTCATTTTTTTACTATCTTTCTAAAATATTAAAATGTTCTTTGATTTTGGATTTTTAAAAGCTTCATTAATTTTTTCTATCTATTCTGGCAAACTAACAACTTATAATAATGAAATCCTTGCCTTAATGGATGATAAATCATTAATAATATTATAAGTCCATACATCTGGATGCTGTATATGTGTATAATTTTTAATATTAAAAAGATTATATTGATAATCATTAAAACTTGTTGATAAAAGATCATTATGTTTGGGATTCATTGCATCATTATTTGATGTTGCATTATTCTGTATATTTTTACCTTTATCTTGGTTTTGAGTAGAATTTATTATTTATTGTATTGGAATAATCTCTTTATCTAATATTTAACAACATAAGCATTTGTGGTTTTATTATCATCTGAAGATTTACTAATCCCACACATATTAATATTGTTAGCTAGATCAAATGAGATATTTTTCTTACCTTAGATATATCTTTTAAATTTTTAAACAACTACACACATATTTGGGTCATGATCTAATTTTAAAATGTTGCAATAAAATATTTTTTCTTCAATTTGTTTCTTTTGATAAAATGATGACTTATCTAATGAAGATGGTTTATCATTTAATTGACTTTTAATGGGGACTAGTTTATTGCTAAGATTATGAATGGCTTTTATAATTTGTGTATTGTCTGAATTTACTCTTGTCATGATTGTATCATTAAAACCAAATCTTTTCAGCTTATTTTCATATTCTATGAAAAAATTTGTAGATTCATTGTAATCCATAATATCTTTATCCTCTATAGCTATTTTATATTTTAGAGGTAAAGCATGACAAAAATATAATATTATAAACTTATTAGATGGCTTAACATTAGGTGAATTTTTCTGGCATAACCTAGTAAATATACTTATGAAACCATAAATGATTTCACTCAGATCAATTGAAACATTAACTAGTTCATTTATTAGATCTAAATCCTTTTTAAACTTACCAAAGCATAACTCTAACCAGTCTTCAATATATTTTTAAGTGTCTATAATATTTTCTAGAAGACTAAAAAATGCTTGGTATGCTTTATCTTCCAAATTATGTGAAATTTTTAAAGAGAAACTTTTTCATTATCAATACCAAGAGTAGCAAAAAATAGTTTGAAAGCATCTAAATGATCCTCCCATGACTCACTAGGGCTTTCTAAAAATTTAGAAATGTTAAGTCCCTTTGACAAAGGTAATTTAATTGGACGAGCACTAATATTGATTGAATTTTCATGAATCCAAAGGTTTATTAAGGGATGAACAATGTCTTGATCTAAATCATTATCTTTATCAGTTACTTCAATTCAATCTCTATTATTTTGAAGACATGAAATAAAATCTTGAACCTTCTATTGTTGTTCTTATTCGTCTTCCATCTAAATTTTTAATTGTGTTAATTACTTGATTAGATTGATCAATAGGAGCAATAAAATCCTCAAGATGAAATGAATAAAAAATAAAACAAATTCCAAGTTAAGGATTAAGGCATAAGGTTTCTTCTCTTTCAATTCTAATTTTACAATTATTTTTTTGAATATGAATTTGAGTTTCATGTGTAAGACTTACATGAACATTAGTAATTCTGATTATTCTAATTCTTCCTTAAGTACTTAAATAATATGAACTAAATCATAAGGTTTATTATTATAGACACCAATATCGTGTCAACCCCCCTTGGTCCCTTTCTAAACGTTAACACTCCTAACCCACACTTGAATCCCTTTCACCTTGGACACCTCACCTAGACACCTCACCCTAAGACCATTTCTTAGCCTATGAGTCACCCTGAGACTAGGTCCTCCAAATCCTAACTACCCATGACCTATTCTCACTCCCTAACTAACTCCCATGCCTCATAAGCCCGTGTTTTGACCATTTTCCAATGGAAATGACACTTGGCAGGTGGAGAAATGGGCAAAGAGCTAAAAATAGCCCTTTTACCTATTCTCCCTCTATTGACGTCGATCAACCCGTGGCTGATGCCGGTAGGATCACTAACATCAGTTACATAAGCCAAGCTCTAAACATTGAGCTCCCCCCACCTTCTTGCAGATTGACGTGCACACTTTGTGTCCTCAAGCACCAGAACTCGACTATCATTCTCCTGGCTATCGAAGCTCTACACAAGTCATTCCAGAGAATGGATTGAAACATTGTATGAGGACCTCAACATCAGCCATAACAGGAATAAACATTTTGACACCTCTGGTTCTTCATCTAATAGAGCTAAGTATTCTGCTTCTCATTTTAGTATTTTAGAATACATTGTTAATTAGTTTTCATTTAATATTTCTAAATAATGTCAATAGGCCCAAATTCTTCCGTGGAAAGGCTGAAAGGCCTTCCTCTTATTCTCACCCCCTTTACACACCAACCCTCTACTTTTACCCTTCCTCAAACCTCATCCACCTTCCCGCAACCCTTCACCAACCTCCAAACTTCAAAAAACCTCTCTGTATATCCCAGAGATACTCTAAAAGCCATCCAAGGCCAACTGCCCCTATCAACATCGACAACCCAATCGACATTGGCACTTTTCACCTACTGACCTTGGCAGACCAACTGACGTCGGTGACTATCTTCTAGACCAGCAAAATAGAAAACCTATCCAAATAGCCCATAGACTAGACAAAACCTTCAGCCAACTTTCTATAAAATTTTGAGACACACAAACTGTAGAGAATAAGTACACAACATTCTAATTTTCCATTTCTTTAGTCTTTTATCATTTCTTCTTGTCAAACTCTTTTATCTTTAAAAAGTGGACTATTGTCCCTGACGAAGCTTCACACTTCCGGGACTGAGCACGTAGCTTGGTAGTCCACCATATCCTCTTTTAACATTTTCCTTGTTTGAGTTTCTTTCTTACTGCAAGTGTTTCCTCCACAACCAAAGAGGAGCTCCCACAAAGCTTGGATACGGTGCACACTAAATTCGGGTAACGTCAAACCCATAACCCTTAACCTTAGTTTCTTTCTTCCTCTGAATGCAATTATTGAAAATATAGAGAAACATTCTAGCATGCCTGGTGGGACACTTGGAGTTTTCCTTGGGTTCATTTTTCTTCTTTTAAAAAATCAAATTTTCATATAGATGCATTAGAAAAATATTCTCTTCTTGCATCCCCTCTTCTTTGCTTTTATTTCTTGAGAAATAAAAAACTTAACTTCTCTTAGCTTCTTCTATCTTTTTATTTCAAAAGGAAATCATTAGCAGAAGTTAAAAAGAAAATCTCTTTTTCTTCTTATTACCTCTTGCATGCATCATAGAGTAGTGAAAAACTCATACTCTTAACCTCTTCTCTATTTTTTTGCATTTAAATAACATATTTCGATTTGGGTTAAAAACTATTGCATTTCATTCTTGCTTGAATGCATACTTAGCCCACTTAGTAATTAAAGCATTATGAATAAATAGTAGTGCACAAATGTTACACAACCAAACCACAATCACTTCAAATCAAACACATAAACTTACTTGAGACAAGGCCCGTCTAGGATTTCATCACCTAGCATATACCTTACCCCACCTAGCGATCCTACTTGGATTTCACCACCAAGAGGAGGACCCACTCTATTCTCTGGCAAAGTATAAACTATAGGGAAGGTATATTTTGGCTAAGCTGCCCAGCTCGACTCTGGGTTCGTGAAGTGAAGGGAGCAAGCCCCAGCACCAGGCCACATACTGAACCTAACACAAATATTTTTGAGCACCATAACACAACCTGAAACCAGCCATAGACTTCTTCTTTAAGACATGTTCCACAAGCCCAACTCCCAACACATTCTATTAAGGCATAAGCCACCATGACTTTAAAACTCATTCCTAGGAATCTAACGTTTTAAAGGTTTCTTGCCTAATCATCTTTTTTTCTATTTTTATTTGAGTGTTTGAGCTGGTAAGGTTGTACCATTCTGAAGTCCAAAACAACTCAGAATATCTTCTTCTTCCAAAAACTATAAATCTTTTGTGTTTCTGGAATTACATAGAAACAGACATCGGTTCCTCCACCGACGTCGACAACATTTTCTAACCGATATCAGTTAAACAACCAACATCAGCCACTGTCAATAAATTTTCTTTCCAAATAAAAAGCTTAAAACCCAAATTTCTTGCTGTTTAACACAAATTATAATTTTTTAAAACTAAAACACATAGTTTTTGGAACCTAAACCCATTTCACCTTAGATGGTTTTGACACGCAGTCAAGCCAAATCTCTTATTGACCACGCAAGTCAATAGCCACTCCCACCTTCACCCTTCATGCCAAGTCATCTAATGGAGTATACTTCAGACACCAAACATACTCCTATCCATCCTACCCCTGATCAACCTCCTATTGTTCTCGAAGGGGATCAAGCTTTTGAGAGATTCCTTGACCACAACGTTAAGGCTCTCCAACATTATCTCTCTAGAAGCCAAACATGAGATCCTTTGGGTAACCCTATTTATGGGATGCCAACTTCTTTGGTTGAAACGGAAATGATATCAATAGCATTCACTACCCAACCTATGGTCACTCAAGCCATTGCCTCGACCAGTAACCCAACCATGGCCAATGTTCAAGATTTGGCCTCCCCTTTTATCCTTTCTAGCCCTACCTCCATCAGGGTTTTCGTACCCCCTCAACCACAAACAATTCAACCAAGTTCGACACCTTTCCAAAATTTGATTGTCTCTATCCCATCCACTCTTGCACCCATAAACATGAGAGTGACCACCTATCCTTTAACTAGTGTCATCAACATTCAACCACCCTTGGCAGTATCTAGTCAAGTTGTGCCCTCCAACTTCGTGACACAAGCCCCCTTGGCCTTGACATTGGCCCCTATGACAAACTATCAGTATGTTGCACCTACACAAATGCAACCAAGTATGTCATATGCCCCTTCCAACACCTTCTAAGTACCCTATAACTTAGGGGGTGCCCCTCATGCCAATCCATCTACCGATCTAATTAAGATGTTGATGGATAAGATGTCTAACCTTGAAAATTTTGTTTTAGGTTCGAGGAGTGTTCTTTCATACAAACAAATCTACAACGAACCTATCCACCCTTCAGTTCCTATTCGACCATACCCTAGCCAATGGAAACTTCCAAAATTTACTCGCTTTCAGAGTAAAGAGGACCCACAACAACATCTGAGAGCATTTAGACACGCTTGCTACCTCATAGCACATGATGATGCGTTATTACTTCACACATTCCCTATGTCACTTTCTGGCACCACCTTTGACTGGTATAGCTCCATTACTATTCATTCTCTCTTCACCTTCACTCAACTTAGTTATTCCTCGACCATTTCTCAATCAACATCACCAAGAAGGTCTCCATCACAGACCTTTATTTTATTAGACAATTTGAGGATGAGTCAATAACTAACTTTGTCGCCCATTAGAGAGGTTTGATTAACCAACTCTCCTTCTCACTACCTCAACCTGAGCTCATTGAGCTCTTTTCAAGAGCATGTGCCAAGCACATCTCATTTACTCTATGGGTTCAAACTTTTTGCACATTTGATGAAGCTTTCACTATGGCCTGAAAGCTTGAACTTTGCACAGTCGAAGAAGACAGGGTCAAATTACGTAGCAAAAATACCAACACAAAATCCAATGACCCTTCTTCTTCCAAACCTTCTTCTTCCCACTCCAAGTCCAAGGATCAGCAAATGTTGTGGTCCTTAGGTCATCACCTTCTACCACAACCAACCAATTTGAGCCCTCCACTTCGCAAAACATCACTAGACAATTCCAACAACGGTATGAACAATGATGATACACTCCAATAGGAGAATCGTATGCTTTCATATTGGATAAATTAGTGAAGTAGAGAGTCCTCAACCTCCCTCAAATCTAACCTATCCAATTTGACCCCTCATGAGCCATCCCTGCATGGTATAGGGAAAATGACTTTTGTAACTATCATTGTGTCAAGGGTCATGACATAGATAATTGCAAAACCCTCAAAAACATTGTTCAAGACATGTTAGACAAAGGAGACCTTGTTTTGGATAACCCTAATGCACTGGCTAACCAAAACATGGATGTCTTTAGGCAACCATTTCCTAACCATCCCCCAAGTCAGAATAATGTTTAGACCATGGTTGATGACCCTCAAGAACGCAACATATGCACAGTCGACATGGTCTTTCCTTTTATTCCTAACCAACCTCTCCCACAATCTAAAGAGATTGGTCAACCCATTTCTCCACCATAGGTAGAAGAGCCTATTTTACCCAACCACCTCCACGCAATGAAGAACTCCCTTTGCCTCACCCTCTTCCTCACGTGGATGAACCCATTTCACCTATATAACCCCCACGACATCAAACACCTCCTCTACCCATTCTTCTACCTCGTGAGGATCCTGTATTACCTGTTCCTCTTGCCCCCACCTTCCCTCTTCTTATACCATTGGAATAAGTTACCATTCATACCCCATGCCCTCATGTAGAAGGGCCATCATCCCTCTACTTCACCCTTTAGAGGATCCTTCCTCTCCTATTTTTCCTCCACCGATGGAGGATAGTCCTCCATCCACCCCCCTTTCACACGTAGGAGAGTCTACTTTGACCTCTCCCATATTGGAAGATGCTTTGATGGTACCAACACTGGTGGCCCAGCCCTTATCCTTCTTATTACCAATGGGGGATCATACTTTCCCCGCTCTTAGACCACACATGGAAGGCATGATCATCCCTGCACTCTATCCTCTCAAAGAGCCAAATTATCCAATCCCTTCTCTACCAAGATAAGAACTTGCTACCTCACCCACTTTGGCTGAGGAAGATCTGGTGATGGTTCTCTCTCACCTTTGGCCCGAGATCACTACATCCAACACATTTTCACTCTCACAACTGCCGAAATCCTCCAAAAGACTAACTGTAAGACCTCAGATGATGTCATCTAAACCCTTCTCTCGATTGGCAGAAAACTTAGGATTTCTCCATTCTAGGAACCTAGAACATGAGGCACTATGGGAGTGACTTAAGGCTCCTTATCTTACACATCCCACTTTGCCTTATACTACCAACCCTTCTGTGATGATTCACCCCAAAGTCTTTGAAAAGGATCGGGCTTCCACTTCTAAATCATCAGAAGCTCAGCCTTCCATGTCTGAATCCAAACCCTCGCAAGCATTCACTGTGCTGAAATAGATTAAATCTCTTGGTGTTCACCCTGTATCAAACCTCACTCACCCACAAGTGAAGTTAGATTTGAACCTTGCCTCGCACGGTCGTGGTCCTTGCACCAAACTAAAGAAGGGTGCTAAACCATGTTGGTATACTCCTCCCCCACCTTCACCATGACCCTCTATCTTGGGTCCACATCCTTCCACTTTAACAGGATTATTCCCTATTCCAACACCTCACAAAGACAAATCACCTCCATTACTTCTATCTATCAAAAACATATTTCCTCCAAGAAATTTGATACCTCTCATCAAGAAAGTTCCATCTATGCATATGGCCACACCACCAACCAAAAAGGTGGTATGAAAAATGCCCCCTATAACTCCTAAATAGAAGTTGTCAACCCCTACTACAACAACGAGCGCAGACCCATTAGTGGGCTACTATGCTTCGTTGTTACACCAATTGTTGCAATCTTCTAGCATTGTTATCCCACCTATTAAGCCATATCAACCTCTCGGATCAAAACCATCTTGGTTTGATGACACTCAAATTTGCTTATATCATCGCACACCTAGGCATGATATTGAGAAGTGTTGTGCTCTTAAGGTTGTCATTTACAAATACTTGGAAAAGTATACCCTTCTTGTTGAGGACTTTTTTGACAAACCACCGACACTATCCCATGCCTCCCAAGCCTCCTCACTTGAATCGGGATCCCAATGTGAAATTATGGTCCCTCTACCACCTTATCCCCTTTTATTCAAAATCAACACTATTAATGTGGCCACCAAGTCCCAAAATCTAAAGGATAAAGGAAAAGAGTGGGTTTCTATCCCTTGGACATATCCATTCATCAAGCCTTCTCAACCACCAAAGCCCAAGATTTCTATCTTGGGCACATCTCAACCAACATCTTCGAAGGCAATTCATGACTCCATGGTGAAACAACTTCACCAAACCCCTGTGAAGATGTCTTTATATGACCTAATTCAAAGCTCTCTACAACATCACCAAGCCTTAATCAAAGCTTTATAGGCAGTGGAGGTCCAACCTGAAGACCTCCAACCACTGGCTACTTTAGTCAAATCATTACCCACCATTGCTTCCATCACCTTCAGTGATTCTGAGTTTCCTACCTCCAACTTGGAAGATTAGGATGTCGCCCTCTTTATCACAGCTTACATTGATCGAACTCACATTAAGTAGGTTATGATTAATGGAGGTGCTAGCATCAACATCATTTCTACTCACGCATTTGATCAACTAGCCCTTCCGAAGAACTGCATGTCAAAAACTGACACAATTATTCATTCATTCAATGATGCCACTGCCACCACCATTGGCACTATGGTCTTGCATGTTCATATTGGCCCACGTATAATTCCAAAACTCTTCTATATCATTGAGGGAGAGTTCCAATATAACATGCTGTTGGGATGACCTTGGATACGTGCCATGACCTGTGTCCCTTCCACGTTGTATCATTTTATCAAGTTTGAGCACGAGGGGTAGGTTCATGTCATTCATGCTGACCCTTCCCCCTTTAAAACATGCAACATGACCTACCAACCTAATGATGTTCTCATCCTTTTGAAAACATCCACTCAATCACCACCTCTACCCACGGAAGCCTCGACAAGCTCACAGACACCGGTCATAGCTACGCCTACTCCTCAAGTAACCACGAAAGATCCTATGGAAGATACCTTCCAATGCCTTTCACTTGGGGAGTATCGTTTGCTTACCCTTGACATGTTCCAAACTCTGCAAGAATATGGACAACTTCATCACCACCCTAACTATGACCATCGCATTGGAATGGTCATTCCATATGGTCCTCCCAATCTCTAAACTAATCTCATGTATGGAGGGATAGATTGGGCTCCTACTATTGGAAATCCTCTCTCATCACCCCAACTACTCACTTCTAATTTATCCTTCCTCGATAACCCTAGTTTTGCTCACACCTATCTTCATAGGTGTGCATGGAAGGGTTTTGGCTTTGGGTGTTATGAACAAGGTCCTCACAAGCCCATTGAGCCTCCAAACGATGAGGCAATAAAAAATGCTAAGAAATGACAGGGCATGGGTTTCAAAGAACCTACAGAATCCTCTAAGATCCCTCACCACAAAAATTTCATAAAACATTCTCCTCCAACCTTGCCTAGTCCCCCACCCTCACCTATGGAGTCAGTTGTCTCCATCCCTCCTAGTTTTTTTTCATAAACGCCATTCACTTGGAACCCATGACCTATCAACTAGGTGGGGCATCAAGGTCTCTTCCTCTCATTTATCCATACATGATAGATGATGAATCTTCTAGCATCAACACTATCCAATGCCTAGACAATGACGCCATACTCACCTACGGGTGCTACACCTTTCTCCTTAGTGTATGGAACTGAGGCCATCTTGCCTCTTGAAGTATAAATACCTTCTCTTCGCATCTCCTTACATGACATCCTCTCTAACGATGACTTTTGTCAAGATCGATTAACACAACTCAAGTTACTCGATGAACATCATCTCACAGCTCTTAATCATCTTCATATCTACCAAGATCGCATCAATCGTGCCTACAACAAAAATCTAAAAGAGTGAGATTTCAAAATCAGAGATCTCATCCTTAAAGAAAACCAACATGTGACCAATATGGAAAGAAGCAAATGAGGCAAGTTTGCTCCTAATTGGATCGGACCTTACATAATAATGTAGAAGTATGGATCAGGGACTTATCGTCTATCTTCTCTCGAAGGCCAACTAGAACCTGAGCCCCTTAATGCCTTACATCTGTGACCATTCTACTATTAACCAAGTAATCATTCACTTGATGTTTAAATTGAGCTCATCCCTTGAGCAACCCCCATCATCCTCATTCTTATTCCTTTCAAACCTTTTTACCTACAACAATTAGTTAAACCTTTTTTAAGCATTAATGCTTTGTCCTAATAAAAAAGGAAACCCCTAAACCTCTATAGTCTAGTCCATGACTAAAAATTTGGTCAATAAAAAGCTCATAAAACTAGGATGCCTAACAAAATATTTAAAGGTCATAAACTATAAATGTAGACTGCTCCCTCGAAGGACAACTACATTATTGCTATAATTAATAGACTACTCCCTTGAAGGACAGCTATTCACAGAAATCAAAACATACAAAGCAAAATATAGACCATTTCCTTGAAGGATGGCTATGCCCAACTTTTTCCACAAACACAACACTATCTCAAAAGCTTCCCACATCGATTAGCTTCATATGACCACAAAACAAAACAATGTCCCCAAGTAGACTTCCCACATTGATCAGTCTACCAAAAAAAAATCGACTGAAAAAACTATTAAGTCATGGACTTGCCTATAGTCGTTCTCAGGGTCACCTATAAAAGGGGCAAAATTATCCCTGCTAAAAAGGGTTACGCTATCCTAACATCTCACATAATCACACCTATTACACCAACATTCTCAAGGGACTTTGAGCTCACTTAATGTCAATTGTTTAGGGTACTTCTCTAACACAAACTAATGGTCAATGATGTAATGCATGAATGGGGCTTTTGTTTGCAAAAAACTCTATCTATGCTATCATTATGGTCCTTGTCAATGAAAGAGTAACACACCTTTCACTTCTTACACACCTTCATCACATGCCAGTTTATCTTTTAGGATGCAGTGTCTTAGAATTATATGCTCGCATATCATCATCACTATAGAGTTATGAACCTAACATTCAACTCAATTTTATCATGAATAACATCACATTTTTTTGATAAAATACAACCCAAACATTTTCTAACCACTAACATAACCTCATGATTTATTTAATGCAAATACCCATTTGTGTTATGTAAATTATCATAGCCCAAGCACATTAGTTTTTATGAAAAATAATACACATGGAAACTATCAACCAAACACAATTAATGTCAAGCATAAACCATCACCAATATGGAAACCTATTGAAGCATAAATAAATCATTTCATTTTTGGCATACACCATCACCAATATGGAAAATTGCTAAAGATGAAAAAACACATAATCTATGTTACAACATACACCATCACACAATATGGAAAAAGCTGTAACATCATCATACACTCATCATATCAAGCATGTACCATCAAACATATGGGAAATGCTAAAAACACTAACATAACCAAACCAACTATCAACCACTTTGACTCTTCCTCCCTTTTGGGAGAACTAAATTGGCCTGAGGCCCTTAAAACAGGGGCTATGTAGGCATCACTCAGTTGACATGGGGTCTTCTAAGGTTAGCTCAGCCATTCATTCATTCGTCTACCTAATGGACCAACTATCTAAACTCTAGGCTCATCACCTATCATAAACTACCCAAAATCATGACCAATCAACCAGCCCTGACACTGTAGAAGTCACCTTAGACTTCTAATGGGGCACATTGGAGATCATATTCATCTCCCTAACCACAACAAACAACACTTGAGATTACTTATATCTCAGCCCGACTCAACAAACGACCTCATAGATTGCGACTATCTCTTCAGACCACAAACACTTTTGAGACAACTTTGCCTTGGTTGTTTTGATTGCATCTGCTACCTCACGAATAGTTAGCAAATTATACGTGCCCCTCACACCTATTGTTAGATCGTGACCAAGTTGATCCCTAATATTTGTGACATTTTTATGTTTTTCAAGAGCACTTCCTAGCCCAGATACTTGGAACACGATGACCATTAGAGCTACAGCTTTGATCGATCTAATCCAATCAGCTACCACTAATAAGCTAGGGACTAGTTACTTCAATTTTAGTCCTCCTCGACCTTGCCTACAATAATTTGACCTGCCTATCATGTGAAGTGGTATACGCACAATCTCAACTATTCCAACGTCCACACTCCAACCTCATCTTACCCATCTAGTGCCTATCAAATCGGTAACCAATTTTGGATTACCCTCTCTCGATTCCTATTTTGAGGGGGAATACCTCATCCCATACTTGGGGCAACTTACATCTATTTTTGTCTTGCAGTTCGTCAAGACAAACCACAAGACAAAAAGGGGCAAATGTAGACACCAATATCATGTCAACCCCCTTGGTCCCTTTCTAAACGTTAACACTCCTAACCCACACTTGAACCCCTTTCACCTTGGACACCTCACCTAGACACCTCACCTAGACACCTCACCCTAAGACCATTTCTTAGCCTATGAGTCACCCTGAGACTAGGTCCTCTAAATCCTAACTACCCATGACCTATTCTCACTCCTTAACCAACTCCCGTGCCTCATAATCTCATGTTTTGATCATTCTCCAACGGAAAAGACACTTGGTGGGTGGAGAAATTGGCAAAGAGCTAAAAATAGCCCTTTTACCTATTCTCCCTCTGCCAACGTCGGTCAACCCACGGCTGACGCTGGTAGGATCACCAACATTGGTTACATAAGCCAAGATCTAAACATTGAGCTCCCCCCACCTTCTTATAGATTGACACACACACTCTGAGTCCTTAAGCACTAGAACTTTACTTTTGTTCTCTTGGCTACCGAAGCTCTGCACAAGTCATTCCAGAGACTAGATTGAACATTGTACGAGGACCTCAACATTAACCACAATAGGAATAAGCATTCTGACACCTCTGGTTCTTCATCTAATAGAGCTAAGTATTTTTCTTCTCATTTCAGTATTTTAGAATACATTGTTAATTAGTTTCCATTTCATATTTCTAAATACTATCAAGAGGCCTGACTTCTTCTGTGGAGAGGCTAAAAGGCCTTCCTATTATTCTCACCCCCTTTACACACTAACCCTCTACTTTTACCCTTCCTCAAACCTCATCCACCTTCCCGCAACCCTGCACCAACCTCCAAACTTCTAGAAACCTCTCTGTCTATCCCAGAGATATTTTGAAAGCCATCCAAGGCCAACTGCCCCTACCGACATCGATAACCCAATCAACGTCGGCACTTTTCACCTACTGACCTCGGTAAACCAACCGACATCGGTGACTGTCTTCTAGACCAGCAAACCAAAAAACCTATCCAAATAGCCCATAGACCAGACAAAACCTTCGGCCAGCTTTCTGTAACATTCTAAGACACACAAAGTGTAGAGAATAGGTACACAACATTCTACTTTTCTATTTCTTTAGTCTTTTATCATTTCTTCATGTACAACTCTTTTATATTTAAAAAGTGGACTGTCATCCCTTACGGAGTTTCACACTTCCGGGACTGAGTGCGTAGCTTGGCAGTCCACCATATCCTCTTCTAACATTTTCCTTGTTTGAGTTTCTTTCTTACTACAAGTGTTTTCTCCACAGCCAAAGAGGAGCTCCCACAAAGCTTGGATACGGTGCACACTAAATCCAGGTAACGTCAAACCCATAACCCTTAACCTTAGTTTCTTTTTTCCTCTGAATGCAATTAGTGAAAATATAGAGAAATAATTATACCAAGTAAAATGAGTCAAACTAGAAGCAATGCCAAATTATTCTTCAACAATGTCAACTAAGGGTTGAATAACTAGGTGTTGAACTCTAATGGTCATGGACAACAAACAAGAAAATAAGATTACTAAACTTTTCCAATAGAGTCACCAAAATTTTTGATGATTAAATTTGTTACGTCAACAAATCATCCTTTTTTCCTATCATGGAGGTTAAAATAGAATCGTACCAAGTTAATAGTTTGGTCTAAAAAATTAAAAGAGATATAAAAGATTCGTAAAGAATTTTTTTAATGATCTAGAATAATAATAAGTACACTAAATGCTTAACAATACTTTATTATTAATTTAGAAATTTAGAAATTAAATGTTCTCTTTGAAAGAAGGAAATATCTATAATTATGTAATCAATCCTATTTGATAGAGAAAACTTATGAATTAGATAAACTTTTGAAAGAATTTTTTTTTTCCTTATGAATATTTATGAATCAATAATTGATGTAATAATTTTATGCTTGACTTAAAAAAGGTTCGGTGAAAAAAAATAAAAAGAGAAAAAAGATACAAATAAAAGATTGAAATGATAACTAAAGAAAGAAACATATATAACAACTACCATTTTAAAGAGATCTAAAATCTAAACTAAGAAAAAAAATAAAACAAACAAAAAGAAAATAACACTAATCTAATGCAATAAAATAAATATAAAAAGAGCAAGTCTCAATGAAACTAAATATAGAATCTAATAAATCTAATTGAACTAAAACAAATAAAGAAAGAAAACTAAATCTACTCTAAAGACTAAAGCAGTTAAGAAAACAAATAAAATCACTTAAGTTAATTATAACTAGAAAATCAACACTAATAACTAAAAGTAAAATAATCTAAATCTAAAAATTATAAAAGCAACTAAGTACTTAAATCAAACTATTTTTAATTGAAATAAAACCTAAATTAAGAAATAATCTAAAGATTAAACAAAGATTTATGAGTCTTTTAATAAAGATTCATCTTAACAAGTAAATCAAATTTTATTGAAAAACATCATCTCTAATACAAAATATTTAATATAACAACCAATACAATATGAATTGATCAAAAATATGTTTCACACAGTGAAATGTTCATCAATATTTAGGTCAAGTAGTTGGATTATACTCATATGATTGTAAATCTACAATCACCATAAGATATTAAACTTAACATTTCTCAGATAATCGACTTATAAATTAAATAATGAAACCTCGATATACATGTGCTTATTAAGAAAGTTACTCAATAGTAAGAGAAAGTGTCCTTAATCTATCTGTAAGAGTTGTTTATCTCAGAGATATTTCATAGAATTAAGTATGAAGATGGACTTGAAATGAATCAAAAGTCTTTCAAAAATACATGTGTAATATTTCTCTTTTTCTATGTCATTTTGATCTTCTTTTATAATGAATTCTTCCAAAGATGATTTGAGGAATAGGTTATAACTAACTTTTAGTTAGTTACAACTTATGAATTAATTGATTTTAATTAAGTCAATTAATTTTCAATTATTACATAACTCTTTTTAGACTTTAAAAATAAGTTTTATGATCAAAATTAAAAATAAGAAATCAAGGGGATTGACTCTAATCAAGTGGGGGCCCTTAAACATTATAAACATCTAAATAAAAAATAATTTATGCAAAAATATCCAAAATAACATAAGTAATTAAATGAAAAATATGACATCTAACATTCATCCATATATATTAAAATATCCATATCAAAATATTCTTATCTAAAAATATTTTAAGCTATAAAAACCAATGTCAGGCAATTGAAAATATTTTAAACTATAAAATCACTATCAGGCAAAAGTTAAAATAAGTCTATGACAAGTATCAAATTGTAACAAAGTATTTATGAAAACTTTTATTCATCCTCTGAATATGATAGCATTTCAATTAATGGGTAGCCCTTATCAGTCATGTCCTCAGTATAAATCATACTGGTTGCCGAGAATTTGACTAACTTCATTGCCTCCTTATCTTCTTCATTATCCACTTACAAATTTACTTTCTTCACCATCCTAGTTATTGTTGGTGATGTTGAAGCACTAATTTATTACCTTTTCTTGTTCATTGGTAATATTCTTTCCTCCAATTGATGATGAGGAAAATATGTAAGTTTAAAATTAAAACAAGTGGTATATGAAGTAGCAGGTTTAGGAGATGGAAGCTTTCAGTTCAAATGTACTAATGCATGAGAAGGGTGTAGCTTAATAGCTTATTGTAAGTCATGTCTAGGCAACTATTCATTTCGATGAGGATAATGATAAGAAATTAAATTATCTTCTGATTGTAAAGTGGTTTATATTCTTTGAGAACAGTTGAAATTTTTGCATCTATATGGATGATTTATCCAATCAATCCTTATCTAACCTCAATTTCCTCTAGTATTTACAGGGTTAAATGAAAACGTTCTAAAACATTATAGAAAGAAAGATCAACAGTGCCAAAGTGAATTGACATACGATTTCCCCTCTTAAAAGGTCTGGAGAAACTCCTACCAAATCTCCTACCAATAAAAACATGACCTCTAGACGTATAACTATGAGAAAAAGTATTTTACCTATTTTTAGGTTAATATATCCTTTATGGATTTCCTTAAGTAGTATTTGAAATAGGAGGGTCCACCGTGACATTATAAAAAACAAAAAATATCAACCAAAAATCTTTGAAAACTTATCAAAATCTGTAACTCTATTAAATGTCTAAAAATATAAATAAATTTTAATAAAAATTGAAATTTGAAAACAATATATTATCAAGATAGACATAATATACTAAAATTGAAATCATCACTCTCAAAATCCATTCATTGTTAACAAAATAAAATTGATAAACTTAATTTTACAAAAATAACTATTTCAAAAATCTTCCAAACCCAACTTTCTTCAGATTTTAAATAGTTATAAACATTTTAATAGCCTTGCAGTCTTAATTCTCTTAACATATTTTTTATGTCAATAATAGAGAAAACAATAAATTAATCAATATTTGCTAAATTTCTTCTTTAGTGCTGAAACCTCCTTTAAACTTCAAGCTCTGATGTCAAAAGATCAGATAAATGTATAATTTCAAAACCAAAGAAAAAACACAACAAACCCATTGTATACATTTGTATTCATTGTCAACTGAATAAATCATAAAAATTTATGACAAAATTTCATGTTTGAAAAGATATTATGTTCATATATAAGGAGTTTGAAACTCAAATGCATACAAATATACCAATAACTCTATATTAATCAAAACCTTGTTACTTAGACCAAATCCATATTATAGTTATATGCATATAAATTCTCAAAATATTATTAACAAAAACTAAGTATTCAAACAAAATCTCAAACATTGTACTCAGCCCCATACCAAATAACTTGTGTCTTCCATAATCACTTCATAACTTATTATTTTGAAAAATTTATCAAAGCTAAATGACATGCATACAAAATTCATCACTTTTCATTTCATGGAATAACATTTTATATACATGTTTCAAAATCACTTTGTAATGAATATATTCAATAAAATGCATAGTAAAATCTAAATTTTCCTTTATTTAAGAAAAATAAATATTTTGCATGAAAAATTGACTGAATAACCATTTAATCAGATTCTATCAAATTGACTAATTTAAACCAACTTCTATCAAATTCATCGAACCAATTTTTGATGAGCTTATCAACAAATTCCTCATATTTGTTATGTTCATAAAAATGAAATGGAAACATACCTTGCATGCAAATTTCTTCAACAATTTCCAATTTTTTCAGTCAGCTTCAGGGCTTCACTTCTGTAGCAAGCTTGTCAAGAATGACAACTAATGGAAATAAATCTACCTTTTGTATTATGTTTATCTCGAATTACCAAATGAATATGTGTTAAATCAAGATTCGATAACTGGGTAATACTTATCACTAGCTCCCCCCCCAAAAAAAATTAAGAACTATGACAAAAATAGTTATGACTTCGATTACTACTAAACATTCCTCTAAAAACCTCATATCAATGCACATTACACCAACCTTAAATGCCAAAACTTACGTGAAAATAAAACAAATCTGAATATATCTATGCCAAATCTTGGGCACATTAATAACCATTACTTGCCACTTAACCACTTATCCATACTTCAAACTCAAAACTAACCCAAATAACACTTCACCACCTTTGCATTTATCAAAAACCACGTAAGTCAATTTATTCAACATAACCACCTTAAATACAATGAACATCATCTAACCTTATAAAAAACCAATTTATTCAAAGATTTCTAACCTTTATCCCATGTCATGATGCAAATACTTATATCAAAGTATTTAAAATAAGACCCTTAAAAATATTTAGGTCATCAAAAATAACCTTATAGATGTTAAAAATAAACCATTAATTTTAACAAATAACTATAATGACTATATGATCCATAAATATAATTTATTCAACAATGATCAAAATCATCTTGAGCACATATCACAAGTATTTTGAATTTAACTAATACTCATAAAACATGGTTTCACTAATATGGATATATCTATTTTTTTCATTAAATCCATAAATGCTTTTGAAACCACTTGTAATGCATAGAAATAATTTCACCACATATAGATTCATGATAAATATTTCAATATAAATTCCATATTAAAATGACATAATGAACTAAGACCCCCAAATGGTAGTTTTATATGTTACGACAATGTCATAGATATGGAAAAATCATCACAAAGTACTTGTTTTAAAAATAAAATGAGGGGTGTCGAAGAGTAGGCTCAACAAAATCAGACTTGGTTTTTTGTTCAATTATAAAAACTTGGTTGATGATATATATTGGAAAAACACCTGACACCCTTAGCACTATAGGATTGTGAAGTGAGGGGGTAGGCCCCAATACTAATCCAGTACTATCACAAATATAAATCCCTTCCAATTCAAACATCCTGAAATCAACTTTAGATTGCTTTCTAGTTCCTTATTTCAGCCAACTTCTATATCACATTAAAATTAAACTTTATTATAACTTAATAATACTTGAGATGACCAACTAGTTAGCATTTACTTTTTAATTACCGTTTGCTATTTGATCATTGTATGTTATATTGTAAAACTTGCATTCGATAACGTTGGTGTAAGGTTTATGTTGCATGTTTGAATTGGATCAGTCACATTAATCCAATTACTTGTGTGTTTAATTTTATTTTGATTCAAATTAACTAAACACTATCATTCTGGTCAATACAGTCTCTTGTAGACTGATTATCCTTTGTACCTATAGTACACAATCAACTTGCATAGTTGTGTATCCTTATCTACCTATTTAGTTCTTTGTTCAATTGTATATAATTGACTTTCATGACTGTGTATACTTATCTCCCTTTTCTATTTCTTGGTTTAAAACACACACTTGACCAATTTGACTCTATATCCAATTTTATGATTTTGTCTTTTCATCACTCCTTTTAGCCTCCTTTCCTCATCATGAACTTCTTGTTTGAGGATAACATAGAGTTGAACTCAATATATGTGATGAGCTTTACCAATCCCAATAGTCTTCTTCAAAAATATCTTGTGGATTCTATTTTAGATGAAATCAATGTGCATGTCGCCACTCACACTACCAATTATGGGACTCTTCCCCATTCATCATCAGTTCGTAACCCTTTTTCATCTTAGATGATCAGTTAGAATTATAGTACACACCTAAAAAAAATTTATTCATTAATGAGTTTCTTCAACATAGGGGAAAAGACCCTTCAACTATCTACAATCTCATGATAAGTGGTCAAGTAGAAGAACCCCTTTCATCCTCCCCTAAACTCTCTCATGGATTTGGAGGTGAAACCTTCTTTGCTTCTCAACCCCTCCCTTTTATATTAACTCTTTCTCACACTGTGACCTCTTTTTATTTGATTTATTCAACCTCCATGCCAAGTATCTCTACCAACATGGTAGGTTCAACATCTAGGGGGCCTTTTCCAAGGCCCTCCTCCTCCATCATTCCACTAGTGCATTATTTGATACTAATGATAATCATGCCACTAGTGCTTCTTTTTCTTTTGATGCTAATCATTCCATTACTGCGTCATTTTCTACACATGTTATTCATTATAATAGTGCCTCCTTTTATACCAATTCTTCTCAAGACACTAGTGCCATGCATGCCACTACTCATAGTGAAACCCAAGCCATTAATACTAATGTTCATGCTTCGCATGCCACACAAACTAGTCAAAATACCACTCAAACCCATCAACTCTTATTTAAAACTCTTAATCAAATGAACAATTTCTAAACTAATGATGCCAATCAAATGATGTAAATGGAGAATCATCTTATTCACCTTCAAAATAAACATCAATAGGTTCCATTGGGAAGTGCAACATAAAAATTCCCTCCCTACCCCCCTCCCCCCTTAGGGATTCCCATGACAACCTCATTCCTCAACCACCCCTTGTTAACAAAATGGTTAAACATATTCAAAATAAACCTCTTATACATCAAATTGTCCATATAAACATAGGAGGTATCACACCCACCATTAGTTATATTGAGTCAACTAATCCTAGCTTAAGTTTAAAAATGTATGATAATCTCTACAAAGATTGGGTCAAATTAAACACATTTTCTACTACCAAGATATTAGTGAAAACACTCTCTAGAGATGCTTTATATTGGTATAATAAACTCAAATCCCATTCTATCATTAGCTTGGAAGATCTAGTTAATTCCCTAGTACAAGAGTTTCAAATTAATGACCTTCCTGAGAATACCTTGGCTCACTTTATCAATTGTAAGCAACTAGAAACTAAAAAAACATAAGCATTCATCAAATGGTGGAAGACCTTGTCTAATAAGTGTAAGCATAACATGGATGATGATAACCTCTTTCATTTATTTACTAATGCTCTTTATCCCAAGTTACAATATCTGGTTAGGACACTCTTTCCAATAACTTTAGAATAAGCCCTCGACCAAGCCAAACATCAAGATTTTCTCATGCGCTAGTTTGAACCATCCCAACCTCCCATGGGCACTCACATGCTCATTAAAAATAAAAATTATCACGATACCAATTATGGTGTCATTGATTCTTATGCCACCATTCACAATATATAAGCCATCACTCCCAACAATATTGTGGATCATGTTCCCCCTCTAAACAACACCCCTAAGCCTAACTTTTCTCAAATAAAAAACATTAATGTTCATAAACTGTTATTCTTAGTGAATATCCAAAAGGATCTAGGAGGCCTCTACCATGAGAGCTTGACCCCACTCATATTATGAAATCATGGTATGATCTAGATTTTTTTTTTGTTTCATAAAAGTTAGGGCCACTTTCACGAGACTTGTAGTTGATTATGTAATTTAGCTATGGATTTTCTTCATTGCCCAAACTTTAAATGATTCACTCATTCGTAAGCACTATCAAGCCTATGATATATCCTTTAAATCTCATGAAACACAAAAAAAAATCAAGCTTTAAACTAGGTTAGTGCTCATCTTGCCATCTATAAATACCCTCTTCCTAATCACTAGGATAACAATGACAAGCCTACTCCTTCCACCAATAATATTAGAAGTCTTATAGACCAAAGTCCCAAATAGAATGTGGTAAATATGAATAATATGTGAAGGGTAGTTGCTTTCATTTGATTTTATTCCTACCCACACACACCAAACCTCCCAAACATTCTATGTTATCCAAGATTCTTCCCCATCTCATCTAACAAAGATGGGGAAAGAGGACCTTATCTCTTTTCAAGAACCACTTAAAACTCCTCAATTCGATAATACCTCTTGTACTATTTATACAACTACCCCAACATCTACACCTATCAACAACATTCTTAAACCTTCCAATAATATTTATTCAAATCAATCCCAAGACATACCTAAATCAACTATCCCATCATCTAAAGACCATAAACCAATTTGTCCTCAAACTAAGTCAACCACATCTTATCAACACATGTTTTAATGCACTTCTAATATTCCTTCTTAGAATCTCCTCCAACATTATTCACCTCTATCTAGTAGTCCCCCAATTGCTTATGATGAAAGGGACCCCATTGCATAACTTACCAATCTCTCATCTCAAATACCCTTTCTTAAACTAATGCAAACTTCTTTGCATCATCAGAATGACTTGATACAATTATTATTTGAAATGAACATCTCTCATCCTCCCCTATCAGGATGTAAAGATACCTTATCTGGGTTAGAATATAGTATCTTACAATAATACAAAGAGATGTATATACACATTGATAAAACAATAGACACTTCTCTCTCCCTAAAATTTCCTATTGCTTCCATTATCCTGAATTAGTGTTCAAATTAGTGATATCCAAGTCAAGCATGCTTTGATTGATAAGGGTTCAGGTACTTGTGTCACCTCCCTTGACTTTATTAAAACTCTTGGATATTTTGAGTGTAATATTAAGTCCACAAGTAGTACATTCCAAGGTTATGATAGAATTCAAATTCCTCCATTAGGTTGCATGTGGATTCCTATTACCATCCCTCATATCATTTTTCAAGTGAATTTTATGATATTTAACTTTCCCCTTTCCTAAAACATCTTGCTCGGCAAGCCTTGAAATCATCATATGAGGGCTGTCACCTATTCTGCCTGCTAATGTGTCAAGTTTACCCACAATGATGTTATTTATAGGATTCATGGAGATAAAAACCCTTAGAATTTTGAAATTTTCTAAAAATGTGGTGTATTCAAACTTTTAACCCTTGAACCCTTGCCAAGTGTCCCATTTAGGGAATCTTAATGTTTCAATTTTACTATAAAATATACTCGAGGTTATCATAGTCACCCCAAACTCATTGGGAACATACCACCTAACCTCTTGGATTATGATGATGATGAGCCAGATTAAATCAACGTCAAAATCAAAACTTTAGATTTATCCCCTCATCTCATTACCCAACTTCTACCATCCTTGAAGCTGCATGCTCATCAACCACCTATCAATAATATACCCATGATCTTAGCCAAAAATTGGCATTCTATTAATCACACCATTTACAATGAAAAGATCATGCCTACTTACACCATCAACCTTCATACACTTGATTACAATGATGGTTATACTTTAGATGATCCATTTCTAGGACTTGTCTAGGGTAGAGATGTTGAGATTCTTCGGTATTGTTCTTATTTGTTTTATCCCTTCTATTCATCTTATCATATTCCTTCTAGTATAGTTCCTAATTCCAATATTATCCTTTTTTTAAGGATAAATATAGATCATTTTCATGGCATACCTATAGTTTCGATAGATCATCTTAGGATCATGTTCATAGATCATGTTACGATTGGTCCTTATCATTTTTCTAGATACAAGGATCCCTATAGCCTACTTCCCCTAGAGATGTTTACTACCATCCTTAATCCTTTTACACATCCTACTTATACCTTAGTTAAGCCTAGTTCGGTTCCTACTCCTGCTATGTATTTATTTGAGCCTCATCCTATATCTAATTTTGCTTCTCTTTTAGATGATCCTAGCCTAATCTCTCTATCAGCCCCACCTCCCATTGGTGACAACCTTCTTCCTTTATCATAGCTTGATCTCCTACTGACCCAATGGAATGATCAGCCTTATTATGATATTCATAGAGTTGTTGGTCATTGGACCAAAGACTACCTGTTATACCAGCCTTCCCTATATTCAAATTTTACTCCATCCGTTAGTAGATCCACAAAGTCTACTACAAAGCATATATGTTGCTTCCATGGCATATATAATCATTCTTCAACCCATTGTCAAAAGCTTAGATAATATATCTACACCTTGCACCCTTCCCTTAATTAGCCTAAAGATAAGGCTATACCTCCTAACTTTTTACCTGAGTATATTAAAAAATATGGAGAGGTATATTGTCTTTAGCACTAGTGTGGTACCCATCAGATCGATCGTTTACGTATCCCCCAATAGCACCTTCATGATCACTTTATGACCATTCCCACACCTATTTTTCCTCCTTCCACAATTTATCCACATCAGAAGGCTCCTCCTTCTTCACCTATGGCTCTACCTCCACCTATGGTTTCTTCTTCACATGTGGCTCCTTTTCTACCTGCATTTTCTTCCCCACCTATGGTTCCTTCTCCATCGGTGGTACCACCTCCTTATCCCACAGATACCATTCCTATTCCATCATCTATTCTCATTCTTGAGTATTTTGTGCATGAGATCCCTTATGAGCATGATCCTTCATATCTTTCCTTCAAGATTAGATGAGAGGTCTTTTCATATCTTTCCTTCAAGATAGATGAGACTCTTATTGCAGTTAGGATCCAGCTTCACACATATATATCAGATGTTATGGATAATATTTGTGGATAGATTTATTAGTATTTATGAACTCATTACGCTATTATTTCACTTTATTCTTCATTATAATTTTGAATTCGACTTGTGATACATTTTTGTTTATATCTTATATCATTTGACTATGTGTCAAATTTTATTTCACTTATCTATTTCACATGGATCTTTATATTATGCACTATGTGTTGTATATGCTTTCATTTATTTCATCTTTGATTATGACTTCTTGTTATTATTTCTATTGTTACATGATTATATTTATGAGTTCGTTTATTTTCATGGATGTATTTATATTTTATCATGTTTGTTTGTTACCTTATCTTATCCAATATAAATGATTATTATTGTAACTTGGTTATACAAACATTGCTACACTTAGTAATCCTTATTTACTATGTGTTTAGTTAAAAAACAAGTCATCTCCTTGTAATCCTATTATTACCCATCCACTTTGGATCTCCATTTATTCCCTTATTTTCTTTTGCAAACTAAGCATACACATGGTTCAAACTTGAGATAACGTACTAGTTCATAGGCAAGGCTAAGTGTTTAGTTAGTCATATCTTCTGATACTTAACTTCCTTTAGCCAAAGTCTAAATCTCATTCATGTGTATCAATTTTATCCCTCATGTTGGCTATTCCAAATCCCCATGGAGGAGATATTCTTAAAGCCATAAAAATTTAAAAGCCAAAATATCTAAATAAAAGGCAATGACACAAAAGGAAATGTACAAATTTTAAAAGTCAAAGCACACTAAAAGAAGTGATTCATAGCACGTCTCCTTTTTATAATTAAAGATCAAACTCTATAGTTGACATCTAGCTAGAGTCAAGGTCCATTGGGGTGTGGTAGGCTAGTAGATTAGAAAATGAGAATAAAAAAATATTTTAGTGTTACCTACTTTCTCACACAAGTACCCAATCTAAATAGTAGATCGATGGCTTTGTAAGAGGCCCTGAGAAATGAGGCATATATTGTGGGGACGTAGGTCCATTTTAATTTTATTTTTCATATAACCAACATGATTCAATCTTAGTATCGCATCTATTTTCCTATATAGCTTTGTGTTTATTGTGAACAGGTATCCTTTCTATTTTGATGGTCACTAGCCACTTAGTGTCTTTCCTTTTTACTTAGTGTGCCTCATATTTTCTAAGGTCTTATCATTGATGCCTATGTTATAGTTTTTACATTTCCTCTTTCATTTAAAACATTCCTAATATTTTTCCTTGAGAAATAATGTTTTTTTTAACTGATCACTCTCCCTATGAGTTCCATTTGTGAGTTACAGTGTAAGACCATGGATACGACCAAACCTTCCTCACAAATTACCACTTTAAAAACCACATTTTAAAATCATTCCTATAATTTTTTCCATCTCATTGGTGTTCTCTTTTTGAATTATAGTGTAAGACCATGGATAGGACTAGGCCTTCCTCACAAAATATTCTAATACCCAAGTCACAATGAAATTACATGTGTCAAATTTGAGATAAATAGTGATTGATTATGAATTACACATCATTGACATACTTCCTAGCTTGAATTGGTATGTTTTATGCTTACTTCATTAATCTTTCACTTTTTTCTTCTTATTTTCTGATTGCATGTATGCTTACAACCATTTTTTAAAACATTTCATTACTTCCTAGCTTGAATTAGTGTGATCAATTTAATTTGATTTTTCAATTTTGTCTTCTCTTTTATACTTCCCAAAGTGATTTAATATGATTGATTGAATTCATTGTTTTATTTTTTATACCATTAATTTTTCATGAGCCTTCCATTTTATTACATATTTTCATACTTTTGAACATGATATAGTGTGATTTTATTTTGTTTTAACTTGGTGCAACTCTTTTTATGGTTTAAAAAACTATGTTACCCTTTTTTACCATCGTTGGTTTATTATATTTAGTCATCGTTTGTTATTACACATTTCCCATCGTGATATAATGTGCAGTATATTTTTTATATTATTTATACTTTTCCAAGTCATTTTTGCCTTTTTATTTTTAACCATGCATGTATTTCACATAATGTTAGAAAAAAAAACACTCAACATATATCTCCAATATCATATACAAAAAAAGCTAAATATATGAGATAGAAAGAAATATATCCATGGATCAACATCCACAACTAAGAACAACTCATGAGATCAATACAACTGTCTATATATATATATATATATATATATATATATATATATATATATATATATATATATATATATATATATATATATATATATATATATATATATATATATATATATATATATATATATATATATATATATATATATATATATATATATATTGATAGTTGTATTGATCTCATGAGTTGTTCTTGGTTGTGGATGTTGATGCATGGATATATTTATTTCTAGCGCGCATGCGCGCACGCACACACACACACACACTTTTTATACAAAATATAAAGTATAATAGCTCTAGCTCTAAGGTTGGGATCCATCCTACCTATCATGTGGCCTAGCCATACTGCCCATAGATACCTAGAACTATCTCTTCTGAATAGTACATTATAATGAGGCAGTCTGGGATCTCAAACCATTACATGTCCTTATAGATTAGCTACCTAGGCCTGTACTTATCCAAGATGAATAATGATATCCATGTGTGCCACTCTCTCTTATGCCAAGGCCTGCCAAGCATGTGATTCTCCATATCCCACCCATGTCGATGGTTTTAGTCCATCCCTGCATGTCTAAAGCTACCTCATAGCCTCCCCCACTAGTCTAAACTAGCCCACCTGGGCTGGGAAAAATGGTACCATAAGAACATCTAATGTGGTGGGGTCATATAGATCTAGTACTTCATCCAAAATTTCATGATGCAAAACCAAAATCAAAGATCCCCGTCTAACCTCCTCTGTCATAGGATTTGTAAAATCAAATAGGCATTAAATCATATATACATCTCAAAATCATCTATCTATCAAAATCACAATGTAACTAGTATTATATATCAACACTTAAATTAAAATTAAAACATTTCTCACAAGTGTTGGTGTTACCAACCACCATCTCTCCATTTGCTCATCCACTGAGCATAGTCTCTCCATCCACTCATTCATCGAGCACTTCCTCTGTGGGCCACCTCCACACTAATGCAAAGCTAGGTGTCACCACTTGAACAAGATATGATCCTCTCCTAATAGGTGCCTTCATGGACCAATTATGTCTTGGAGTGATTTTTGGTTCCTCTTATGTTGTAGCCCTTACTTGTGCCTACTCTCATCAATGGTGCCTCCATCTCTAATGAGGTCATGGTGGTTGATGTTCTTGTGGTGCCTAATGTATACTAGTATCCACATCTATGGCATCTCCCTCTGTTATCTCCACTACCACCTGATGTTGTGCTTGACCAGTCTATCTAGGATGTTGTGGCATGATCAATGGTATCTATACTGGTACCCCTCGTCTCCTCCCTCTCAGATCTCTAACATTCCATTTCCAATAAGCAAGAACTACTAGAGGGGTCATCAAGTGTGAGAATATGAACTATACTATCAAGTGTGCCATCAAATACAGCTCTACCCATGAGGTGTAGTGGCTTGTGATTTGCACTTGTTCCAACCATGTAGCAATGGTTGCCCAAATAGGCCATATAGTAGTAATGTGTGTGTATGGTTGCCATAAAATTTATCCTCATGTGATAGTCTCTAGATATAACATGTGGGGCACAATCTGAGCTACATGATCCTATCTCCATCATAAAACCCAATGAAACCTATCATCAACCACATGGGGCAAACTAACTGGCCAATACATGGGGAGCCTATCATATATCCAAGTAATCAACAAAACTATAGACCCCATGGTCTTTTGCCCTCTAAACAACATCCCATATATATATATATATATATATATATATATATATATATATATATATATATATATATATATATATATATATATATATATATATCCCTGATCTAATATCAACTAACACAAGGCTATCATGTACAATGGTACCTTGTCATCTGAATTATGACACAATACTCATGTTGTCACAAGTCTTATCACTATCTTCTAGATGTCTGGAATAGTAGTGATATAGTTGTCAAATAAACTCACCCTCAATCTGAGGTATATCTTATTTGAGCATGTTTCCCACTAGGCTAGTGTTCGTCTCTCCTCTAGAACCTCTGATGTGTCAATGATCACCGGTGTCCTACCTATAGGTAGTCCAAGAAACACATGGACATCTTCCAAATTAATTCCCACCTCAATGGTATCCCCATCCACCACCCATAACAAAGTGTTGGTCAACCATTCCCATGCTCCAAGGAACATGATAATGATATCAACACTCAATGGGATTCACTTCATCTCCATGATACCTCTAAAACCCAACATGACTAATTGAGCTCTATCCACGTCACTCAAATGATCTAGCAAATATGGTAGCCATAATGCATCTATCAGGTGCCAATATCTCTGATGTCTCTACAAAATATCAAAAAATAAATAATGTATTAGATCTCCATGACATAGATATTCAAAATACATTCTTAAAAATTTAAAAATTAACTACTTAATCAGTTTGTTTGATTGAATTTCTGATGTTTCTACACAATCGATCTATTTAAATACTAAATCAGCCATGTACCTTCTTTTCAATACTAAATCAATCCTTATCATTTTCAACTACATCAACCTACTTTATACTAAATCAACCCTCCTTTAGCTTTAGCATACTAAATTGGCCCTGTAGTACACAATCATCCCCATTTTGCATACTATATAGTCCCTCTTCTAATAATTGAATCAACTCTCTAGTATGCAGTTAGCCTTCTCCTCATTACAAACTAAGTCAGCATACTGCTACATACTCAAACATCTCTTGGAATACTAAATCAACCCACTACTATGCAATCAATCCCTTAATTTATATTTAACTTATAGATTAAGTTAACTTGATTGAATCTATTCCTTCACACTTGTGACTTTTTGATTATTTACTATAAATGCCTTAAGCATTTATTAGTCTAACTTCTTCCTACCCAGTATCTTGTTATACCCCTAGTTTACCTAAAAAATTCCTAGGGTCACTTATTGTGCCTAGATTTTACTTACCAACCAATTTTCTATATTTAACTCAATTTCAAATAAAAATACTCAAAATTTTGAAATTCATAATTGTTTACTTGTGATGCACTCAATATGGATGTTATACGTCCTCCCTATCTCATTTTCATTTCCTCACCATGATGGCTCTCTAGTCTCAAACTAGATCTCTTATAACTCTATTTTCTCAAAATATTAAAAATAAAAAATGATTTTTTTTTCACCCTATTTATATTTACTATTTAAAATTATCTACTTGTCAAATATTTACCCCTAGATTTCATCTTTTGATCATATCTTTATTTATACTAGTTCTTTTTCTGAACCAAAAAATGTTTTGAGATCTTGACATTGTAGAGAATCTTTCACATGTTACATGTATATTTCATAAAGGATTCAGTTTTTCACTCTTTTTCACTAATTTTTACAGGTTTGCCTGATGTTCACTACGTTGGACACCTTCACATTTATTGCATCTTATACTTTATCGACAATACTAAGATAAGCAAAGAGATGTTTTTTTCAATTTTGTCCTTTCTTTTATCTTATTTTTCTCCTTACTATAATTTATTTAGCTTCAACATTGTGTGTTATTATGTTCTTTTCCCGAAGCACCATCCCATGTTGCACTTAAGTGACACGTGATAACCTTCAAGTAGGGCATATGTATATATAAAATATTTTCAAACATTTATCAATTATTGATGTTTTCTTTCTTACAAAAATCTTTAGAGTCTCAATCTCTCTGAGTGTACACCTTAAAAGGTGCACTAGGAAAGAAGTGGGTAGACTATTGGTGCTTTGTAGGATTGTTGTCCCTATACTACCACTTGTTATCTACACAATCATCTCCTAAAAACACTCTCCTAAGCTTTGCCTCTTCTTTTTCACCCTCCTCTATTCATTTTCCACCTTCATTGTCCCTTTTTTAAGCCTAAAACCCTTTCCAATGGTTTACATTACACTGACGGCCCCATCGACCCTGTACTCTAATTGATAAATCCTATTTAGAGCCTAGGTCCACCCATGGTTGACCTAGACCAAAACCTAATTTGCTTTTATCAATAATGATATAGTGTCGATTGGGTCAACCCTGCCAACTAAATTTTTGAAAAGGTTTAGGGTTAGATTCAACTATTTATACACAATCATTTTGTCATTTATGAGAGAAGAAAAGAAGAATAATATTTAATTGTGTATCTATTTATCCACTATTCTACTTGAGGAACATAACTTAGTGTTTCAATACTTTTTTTGGAGATATGGATCTTATCTTGTGGAGAAGTCTTTTGGATGCATAGATAGGTTGTGTAGTGTAGCGTTGACTTGTCCTTGTTATCCTTATATACCACAACAACCTTTTGCAAAGCACCTTGGACAAGAGAGAGATTGAGTTTTGATGGGTTCTCTTCAAAGGTAAATATTCCTAAATTTGTTCCTCCTTTGTAAGAGTAGATAGATTTGCATTTGTACTTCTCTCCAATGCATTAGGATTTCTTATCATTGACGTGGGTATAGATCTTATATGCATGTTTACTTTTTATGTTTATTACCCCCACTTTGTGCAATAAGCTTTGGTGAGCACTAGATTAGATTTTGCTTGTCATTTACTTTTGTGAATATGAAAACACAGGACCTAGCTAGTGTTGTTGCATAGTGTTGCTTGATTGGAGGCTTTGGAACCCTCTCTAGTTATTTTATTGTGGTAAGAGATCCCTTGGTTAGGTCTAATGGATCCATTTTGGTCATAACTCTGAATATCTAATGTATCAACAATCAGAAGTGTAAGTAGGATGTATCTTCTATGAGCTAGGATTTATTTATAGATTAATTATGTTTCCCTTTGCATATAGTTTCAAGGTGAAGAAAGTAAAATATGAATATTTGTATAGGGTTGAGCATTTGAAATTACTTAGGAAACATCTTGATAGACATGCATAGTGCCCTATGGCAAAACTAATAAACTAAAGCACATAAAAAAATTTATAGTAGACAATGGCCATATTTGGTAGCTGCAGGTGTTTTGACATTACCAAATCCATCCAGGAAAATTATGGTAGTCGTTCTTTTGATCCGAGAAACCATATATCCATTTAGAAAATTTCTAAAAACTATACATAAACATAGATCAAAACAAATTAAAAACAAGTTAAGAACCCTATCCTCTTGATTATTTATATAAATAATACGTACAATTAATTAATCTCAATATGCTTATTACATTTAGTATATATATAACTTAAGACATATCTTATATAATTTAGATATTCAAAGTTTTAGCTCATTTAAAACACTAAATATAAAATAAATTAAAATATTTATATATTATTTAATACATAAATATATTAAGAATAATTTTGGGTTGTGTTACGCTAGGGCAAGGAGGATGGTTTAAGGCTGCAAGGCTGTGGCAAGTCCTTTCCGACTAGCCCGACCTTCTATATCTGTTGTCTCTTTTGTGCCCAACCCTTCTCTCAGGTTAAAGCTTCGTTCATTCAACACTGGGGGATGTTTTGCTGGTTTTTTTTGCGTTGCACTCTCTCCTTAGCTTCCTCCACCGTTTTGCATTCTATTTTTGTGGGTGGTCCTCCTCCTCCTGGTGATTTTATTGCGCCTATGGATAGGTATCTAAAGAAAATTATTTCCCGGTTGCTCACGGTCTGGAGAAATCTTCCATAGTGCCCTTGTTAGAGTTTGGTGATGAGGTACTAAAGGGGGGACCCTGGCTGTCCTCTGTAGATCTAATTTGTTGCTTCCACAAATATTGACTAAGCCTGGTCAAGCTCTATGTCTGGATTCTAAACTTTAGAAACCACGTCTAGCCAACACTTTGTATTATTCATTTCTGCGCTCAAGGCATTTTCATTATGGTTTGCTCTTCGCAAGCGGATATGGATCTACTGCTGCATTATAGTCCTTGGGTATAGGACGAAGCTATCTTATGCATGAAACCTGGGTATCCTAATTTCAATACGGCCATTGAATCTTTTTTGCTTCTCCAATTTGGGTTAGACTGCCTAATCTACCTTTGCAATTCTAGGCAAATTCAGGTGTTCAAGCCATTGGTGGCTCCCTCAGGGAATTTGTTATAATTGCTTCTGAGCATGTAATATATTTCTCAAAAGGATACTGAAATAAATCAAGATCAAGGTAGGTAAGAGAATTGAAACTCACAATTTGGATTATGAAAGGATTTATTTTCGATACAGAAGGTGATTTGCTCATGGGCATATGACGAAAGACTGCCCAAAGTACTAAGGGGACCCTGTAGCTAACAAGATAAAGCATGGCAAGGCTACAACCTGGTGGACAGGCTAAGATGGATCACATGATTGTTCATGAATTGGCCCATAATGCTTATCTATCTAAAACCTCAAATAAGATTAAGGGTAAAGACTCTCCATTAGCAATTTCTTCGACCTCTCCCTCATTAGTTTCTTCTATTAACACTCTTTCTGCTTCGGCTATGGAATTTCCTTCATCATCTTTCAAAGAGGAGGTTTCCAGTGGTTTTAGGGGCTTAGTCCCTACTCCTACAGGTAATAGGGGGATTGCTTCTAGGTCTCCGCTGGTCTCCTCCAATATTGCGGTGAATTTATGTGATATTTCTGTGGGTGGTGTTTCTAGTTCTATTGTGGATTCCTTTGAAAGTGGCATTGTTTCAAATGCTTCTAAAGGTTGGACGGTATTGTTAAACATGAACTTTTTTTATTTGGAGCTTTGCTCCAAAAAAACATAACAGCATTGTAGGGATACGTGTTGGGTTCTTTGCATGGAGTTTTGAAGTGGTAAGGATAGCGCTCCAGTCCAGACTGATGGTCTTCAGCTGGATCTCTGGGGCTTGACTCCAGTTTTTGTTATGGACTTTTGTCATATTTTGTGGTAGGTTGTTGGTATTGAGTTTTGTCCTTCATTTAAGCTTTAACAAGTTGTGGGTTTTTCTTATAGAAATGGAAAAATGTGGAGTCCACCTTCTTTCTCCTGATTTTTGTTTGTCATCTTTTTTTTTTTAATTATGTGAGAATCCCTTCAACCTTTAATAATTATAAAAAAATATTAAATATATTATTATTTATTTTAAGATACATCAATTGATGTGGAGAGAAAGGTTGGAAAACATCATTGTTAAAGGAGATTTGAAAATTCTTTATAATCAGCAGAAGATAAACACTATACTGTAGAAAGAGTTGCTAAGTGCAAATAAACTAGAATCTGCCTCTTTCGCTCATGTAAGAATAGGAGGCAATAAATTAGCAGACATGGATACCAACTAGGGAGTATCTCTACCTATTCTTAGAAACCTATGCCAATGAGGACCACAGGCTTCCAAAGAAAACCAAGCATAGATGGGAAGTGAAAAAAATAAATAAAAGGAAAAGAAAATTGTGGCTCCCTAGGTTTGATCCTCATTCAACTGTTGTTGAGATAGCATGCCGTTACCTGGGTTTGAGAATGGCCTTTTAAGAATTTTTACCCCTTCGACAAGTACTTGAGGGTCTGTACGGGAAAAAGGTCGTCTTTGCCCCTGTATACTACACATGTGTAGTTTACTATCTTGCAGGTGAAGGATATGATAGCACAATGTATACACATTTATCAAGGCAGTGACAAAAAGGATTCTTCGGTAGGTTTCATTTCGTGCATATATATAATGATGATTGTAGTTTTAAAAATCAAATTTTCTCCATATTTCATAAAGTATTTTGAATTTTATTAAAAAAGAAATTCGAACTAATTTTTTCTTTATCAATTTTAGATTGTTTTTATATAAGATTTTTTTTTAATATATTTTGTATTATTTTATAAATATTTGTATTTAATATACCAACTGAAAATTGATAACAAAAAACTCTCCACTTTATCTTTCTGATATATTTATACATTTTTTTTTTAAAAAAACGATTAAAAACAAAGTTTTGTTCAAATTTAAAGATTTTTTTTCCAAACTTTATTCATTGACAAATTTGAACAGAACTTTATCCTTATCGAACATGAACTAAAACTCAAACCTTATAATATGAGTTTTGAGGCATTCGACAAAACAATGAGCCTTTTGTATCTTTGGATCATTTTGCATACACATCAGTAGGGACAGTTAAAATTAAATCATGAATCTGAAACAGATTTCTAAGAAAGTGGTCCCACGGAAAAGTGCTCTTAAATTTTGTAAGGAGATAGTGCACAGTGAATTTAGGAGCATATGTAGTAAAAGTGGTTCCATGGAATAAAAATTCAGGTGTATATGATAATATTTAAAATTATTATCTTTTTATTTATAACTAAAGTTTATATAAATTTTGTTCATTCATATATTTACAAATGGTAAAATATCTTCTTACAAAATAGAAACATATATGGAAAACTCCAGTAATTGGTAAAATATCTTCCTCCAAAATAGAAACATATAGGGGAAAGTTCAGCCCCCTTTTTTTCCCCCTCAAACTTCTCTCCTAAAAAATAGCCAACTCCTCAACTTTTATTTTTCATGAGACCACCCACTCATTAAAAATAGGAGCAGCAGTCCCCTCCATAAAACCCTTCCTAAATCAACTAGTTTTAGATGAAACTCAATACTTTATGTTATTTTTTTTTTTTTTTTTGGCATTTGCCGAGAGGATGTTGGGAAAAACAGTTGGATTTGGCTTTATATATACTTAATGCATCTACTCAAAATCTGCAAGCTCATTTTATTCATATTCAGCTCTAAGTGTAGTCCACGAACTCCTTTCTGTTGAGGCATTTTAACAGTCAATTCTTGGGTCTTCTATCTAAGATCTAAAGCAGAACTTTCCGTCTAATTTTTGAATTTAATCATTCTCCGTGCATTGCTAGCTTGATTAGTGGTGTGAAAGATCGAAGAGATTTGAAGATTAAGAAGAATTCCCAAATCAAGAGAGGGTATGAAGAGTGTGCTTAACTAATGCTTTGCTCCTTTCCTATATTGTATTCATCATAGGGCAATTTTTCTTTCTTCATCCTGTTATTTAGAATTCAAATCGAGAGAGCGAAGATTAAAATGCCTAATTATTTTTCTCTCGCCTTTTTAATATGATGTGGGATGTGGGTGCATAATATATAGGAAGGATCATATCGGTTGCTATCCTTTTAGGTTGAAGTCCAACGAGTTTTAAGGTATATATGACTCTATGCATTTTTGATTTTCCAGAAACATGAGAGAATTATTTGGTATAGTTCAACATTGAGGACCAGTAGCATATTTATGCTAATAACATTATTCTAATCATTTTTTTACTTTTATTTTGATTAGCTAGAGTAAATTGTGACGGACCAAGGGTTCCAAAGGTAAATTACAATCCCTTTTTTTTAATGGGTTTGGAGTATACTGAACCAGGATTATATGTAAACTAGTAAGGTATGATAATGGACAATTTAATCTTCTTTAATTTTTTTTTAGAAAATTAAAATTTTTAATAGATTTAGAATATATCGAGCCAGCATTATATGTAATATAAATTAGTAAAATATGACAATGGATTTTCTTACTTTAATCTTTTTCTCAAATGTTTTTAAGAATTATGTTATTGAAACTTTTCAAACTTATATGGCGACTACAATGTATTGATGGCACATCTAAATATTTTAGAGTTGTAAAATGAAAATATCATGAAATCAAAAATAGTTTGTGAGACTTACACTGAAGATTAACCTATGCATAGGGAACAACAGAATGTAAATTCAAAAAAAAATCTGAAATTCTTTTTTATTTATGTGTGTTTAATCGATATCCCTATCTATTTTGCAAATCATTAAGTTGACCAAATAAGATAATACACTTATCAAAAACAAAATAATAATATTAAAGAACAATAAATGTTGAATAATAAATGGAAACATAATTAGTCTAATAAGAATTGTAATTAAAAGCAATAATAATTAACAATCAATATTATTCGGTAAAGAGAGAGTCTATATAAGTGTACATCAATTTTCATTGACTTTTCAAATTATTATTTTTTGGATTATTTATTTTTTCAAATAAATTTGAGATATTTATAGGTAATTGAAAAGCTCTAAGTATACCTATAAATGCATGTCTTATTTTTTCTAATCTCTCAACTATCTAAGTCATTTTTAGGCATTGTTGAAGTGACTTCCATTGATATCTCTCACTCATTAGCATCTTTAAGTAAGTTGTTTTTGAATAGGGTAAGTAGGGATTTTGAAAGGGCCCAGACCCTTGTACAAGAGATCATATACAACAATGAAGCCTAGAAAAACTAAAAGAAACAATAAACAGTGGAGAAATGCAAGACAAACCCAACAATGAGACAAACAGGGAAAGGGTCAAGGACCCCAAGCAACCCAACAAATGAAAATCAAGGTGGTTTGAAACCAAATTTATCCAAAGAACTCCGAGTACACATCTTAAGCTTAAAACTACCCTCAGATCTCTTCTTTATGGAAGACCTAGGACAGTCCAAAGTGTCACTCAAGGTCCCAACATCACATTGCACCTTAGCCAAAGGATTTTCCATCACATCTCCATTGTCCCTATTCACATTATCACACATATCTAGCGAAGGAGTCCTCATTCCAACACTACTATCTTCAAAAATTCCCTTTTTTCCATCATAGGTGCATCCACTAAAGGGGGAATGCACTCCTTTCTCTTCCAGATAGGATGTTGCTTCTTTCTACTTGGGTAAGCAACATCACAATGACTAGCTTTATGATAGCTAAAGTAAACAACATGAGAGTGTTCAAACTCAATCTATTGAACCCAACTACCAAACTTGGATAATAAGGTAATCGTGGTAGGGAGTAACTTATCATCTTCCACAAACACACAAAATCTAGCAAACAGAAGGTGTCTTTTGAATTTTGTAACCACATCAGCCCCAACATATTGCCCAAAGGAATTGACAATACCCATAAATACCTCTTCATCCCAGTATTCTAGTAGGAGACCTGACAACTTAACCCAAACTAGAAACTTCTTATTGCAATCCACTAAAGGGTTGAAGCACGATGACTAGTTTTGTAGGCAAAGACCATTCTACCCAAGAAACCAAGCACTAGCAAGGATCCTAAAGTAATCTTTGGAGATTGAAAAGGAGAAAAAGAAGAAGGAATAAAGTACTCACCTCCACCTACCCCCTTAGCCTCCAAATTTGAAGTGTCCACCTTCTAACCACATCGATATTGGGGTGATTTTTGTAAAATCTCCCAACAAGTGAGTTACAGAGCCACCCAGCATCCCTTTCAAAGAGTGGATTAGGGATGACAATTTGGTTATCCACCAAAGCCTCTCCCTGATCAACATCAACAATAGGTAAATGAGGGATATCAACAATCTCCTCAAGCTGTGTGTTAACCTCCAATGCCACTTCAGACTCCCTCCTTATAGCACCAACAACCTCCTCAAGGAGGTCAACACCTGCCTCAGCAGTAGCTCCCTGCATGCTTCCTTCCCCCAACATAGGATTAAAAGTTTCAACAGCCCATGTACAAGAAAACTACAAACCCCCTTTCAGACCATTATCACTGGAAACAACGCCCATGGATGAAGCCATACCCAACAAAACCCCTAAGACCACAGGGGCATCCTTACTGCCCACAACTGGCTTGACAAGTATGGAGGAGCTAGCAATGGGTTTCTAGAGAAGAAACCCCCATGAAAGCCCGTAGCCAAGATCGCCTTGCCCAACAGAGGAGGGTTCTCACGTCCAAGAAATGGATTTTTGGACCTCCAACCATAAGTCTAGCATACTTTCATCCTCATCCTCATCAAAAGAGGTTAGCCACTGATCCTAAAACTCCTCATCTTTGCTATCTGGGTCGTCCTCATTGCTTTCATCGTCAGCCTCTCCTACAGCCAAAAACCCTAAATCATTGCTCGATGCTCTCACCTCCATTTTCACTTGGTCACTATCAAATTGTATTCTTTAAGTAAGTTGTTATGCACCACTTCTATGATTTTATTTGAAAATTCAATATCTACTCATTTTTAACAATTGATTCCTTTAACAAACATGTCATCAGTTGGTCTCCTCCTTATCAGCGACTCCACAATTAAAATGCCATAGCTATATACATCTCTTTTTGTCAAAATATTTCAACCCATTCCATACTTTATAATACAAGACAATGATTAGTGATAGTTAAGCCATTGATACCAAATTACCTAGCGAATGAAAACATATATTGTAATAATGTAAAATATGTCCCTGGGGTAATGTAGCCAGTAGATCCTTTGAGTGCATTTGTTGAAGTAAATGACTCCATTAATTTACTAAACAATAATTTAGCAATGTCAAAATCTGTTATATATGGAGTCATGTCATTTCTTAATAGTGCATTATTGAGTTCAAGTCACAGGAAATCACTTTCACGTAGTAATGATGATGTAAATATGCTTTTTTTTTGCTAACTCCATTATTAAACTTAACCACTCAAATTCTATCTACATTCATCTACTCCTTGAGGATATAATCATCACTCTGAACTTCCATTTAACATGAATGAAAAAATAAATAATTTAAAATCAGAACTAGAACATGCTGAAATAATTCTGATCACATTAAAGTACCTAACCCTTTTTAGCATATAATGTTCCATACACAAAACATTGTTGAAAATTTTCATCTTGCAAACTAATAACTTTAACAACAATATTTACATCATTGTTCAAAATCCCTCCATAAACAAATCGAAAACTTCCAACTTGTAACAGATTGATCTGTCTTGATGTCAAAGGTTGTCCGACTAATATATCTCTTTCTATATAAGTATAGTAGCAATGAAAAAGACATGATGAAGATTGCAATGCAATCACAAGTGGTACTATTACCTTTTTCTGAGACTGAAAGTTGTTTCTGTTTAGAATAAGAGCATGTTTGAAACTTTATCCATGTGCCACAAAGGCTAAGATTTTCCATAACTGCTGACTCATCAAGAGTTGGAAAAACTCATCCCTTTGGAAACTTCCCTGTTAACTTGTTTTGAAGAAAGATTGATATGTTAGAAACACTTTCTTTTCTTTGAAATATTTTGAAAGTGCCCCCTGACAAATTATTTTTAGAAAGATCAATGTCCTTAAGGTTATTCAGACTTGTAAGTGATTTTGATATTGGACCCTCATATACATTCTGAAAAAGATTTAAATAGTACAATTTTGTGCAGCTTGACAGTGCCTCTGGAATTTCACATGAGAAGCGGTTGAGAAATAAATCTATAGCTTAGAACTATTACCATTTTGCTCAATTCTTAAAAAAAATAAAACTTATAATAAATTGCTAGAAATGTTGAAATAGAAATGGAGATTTTATAGACCTGCAAATTCGGAAGGTATATTTCCTCTTACTACTTGTAAGACAAGTCCACCTTTTCTAAAGTTATGCATCTCCATAGAATTGGAAGGACAGTTGATTGTGATGAAGCAGCAGCTCTCGTAGTTGCCGAATATCATCAAGACTTGCCCTCAAAACATGTTTTCACTCAGGGATAACAACCCAAGCCTTTTTTCCTCACCAAAACTTTTGGAATTCTTCCATATAAATTCTTTTTATGCAGGTACAGAAAGACTTGGAATCTGGATAACAGACTTGGAATCTGGATAACCCAGAGTTATGTTTTCAAGCTTCCTTCAAGGCAAGATCGACATGAAGATGAAGATAGTTTCTCTCCTGGTATTGTTTTTCTCTGCACTACCTGCTCACATTTCACTCTTTTCCTCCTCGTTATTCCGATGAAGACGCTCTTCTGTGTTTCAAAGATTCCCTCTCTGGCTCTCTCTCCCACGACCTATTTAATAGAAAGATTGCCAGACCATGGGCAAACGTTAAAGTGTTAGAGCCCACCCTGTTTTAAAATTTATCGCTGACCTGTAGTTCGTGGAAAAAAAATCAGTCTTGATTAGTAATCCGAATCACCGAATGTTTCTCTGTAATTCTGGCTCCACCTGCAGTACATTATATTTGGCCGGTTTACTTTCCCCATCAAAGTGCTCGGGGTCATTTGTCATGCCGGAGTCTTTCTTGAGCCGTACCCCACTCACACACTTTTCACATTCGGAACCAAAAACCCACTCACACACTTTTCACATTCCGAACCAAAAAAATTGAAATTTATCTACTCGCTTAGAATATTATAAGGAATTTTATTTTTTATTTTTATTTTTATTTTTTTGAAGAGCGCATTTATATTAATATAAATAGGTAGATGTAATATTTTAATGATCTAAATATTAATCATTTCTATTTTAGAAATAAATAATTTTTTTTTTATTTTGATAATTTTTAAATTAGAAATAGACATAAGTTTGATTATGGGTTAAATTTGAAAGTTATTCCATTTTTTGAGGGGTTTTTTTAATTGAAATGTATGTATAACTATTATTAATAAAAAAAATAATATATAGTGAAGGTTACAATAATAAGGTGGTTACTTAAAATTTATGGTCTACATTTTATGTCAGAATAACTCAGAATTATCAAAATAAATAGAAATATAAAAAATATATTTCTTCATGCACATAGTGTAGTTTTAGGAGGAGGAGACAAATCATCTTTGGGAGGTTATGTGTTCCAAGAAGAAGGTGCAGGTGAAAGAGGATCAACAGCCACCCAATCATTCTGAGTGGCCTTTATGGGGGCCAAAGAAACATTGATGCTCAAACTAGAAGGTAGTTGAACAACACTGCCAACCAAATCACCTCCTTGAACATGGGAACTCTACTGTAATGGCCTAGTAGCAAACTTCCCATAAAGAAATGGTGAACTCCTATCCTCCCACTGAGAAGAAAGAATGGAGAGATGGTTGCCACTGTAAAAGCTACTTCATTGACTTCTTAGCATTGGATGAGAAGAGATATGAAGTAGATGGTTCGAAAAGACACGACCCATAATACAAAAATATTCTTCCAATATACAAATTAAGTAAAAATTATTTGAAAATCATTTATTCAACATTTCCTTTCAAAAATTTAGATGAATTCACTTTCAAATAATATATATATATATATATATATATATATATATATATATATATATATATATATATATAAATAAATAAATATATAATTCATACTACCATCAAAGATAACCTTTACGTTTTATTTTGGAAGACCTCTCACTCTACCAAGGATATATATTTAGTTACTACTTAAAAAAAAAGTTTATAACTACTTAAAAAACTTTTATTATTTATAATATTCATTCCAATCATTCAAATCAGTGGTTAACCTATTTATAATTCAAAATGAAAAGGCTTACATCATTATTATTGTAAATTATATATATGTTTCAAAGTGAAAGGCCTATTTTTTTTTTAAGGGAGAGTGATCAATAGATGTGTATCTTAATTTTATGTGTATAAAATTATGTAGACGTTTTATTGGTATATATAATTTGTTCAATTATGTATCATATCATTATTATTATTCAGTGTATTTGATTAGAGGAAAAAACAAAAATCAAATTGATTTATTATAATAAAAATTGGATTAGTACTTGTGAATAGGTAACTAATTATTATGCATCTCATGTGGCATGTTGTGATTGGATCTTTCAAATTATTATTAGGTACAAATTACAATATAATTTAATACTTTTATAATAACTATTAGTCTATTTTTATTTTAATATTGGTCCTTCTATACACATATTCTATTACAACTATTGGACCCCATCCTATAATTTATCCCTCTTTATTTAGACACTTAAAAATGGTCTTGGGACATTTATTTATTGTTATTTCATTAATTTCTAATGTACTTGTCTACTCTTCGATCATTGGTCCAGATTAAACTTTATTGGCACATTTGTCAACTTTCAATGGTTTTGTCCCTTTCTTCTTATCTCCTCGGACATCATTCTTTTATTTTACATGTTTCTTGGACCTTGTGTTAGTAGAGCCACTCGTGTTCCTGGCCCTTTTTCTAGGTTTCCTTAAGTCAGGTTACACCTATCCTCTTCTCTCCATTTTTTTCACTTCTAGTCATTAAAAGGTCGATATATGCATCAATAAAGTTTTAATTTTAATTCAATTACATATAGATATACAAATGATTAGGCTTATTCAAACACATTGACTATACATTAAATTTACTAAAGACCACTATAAATATTTTACACAAAGAGAAAGCACAAGAAAGAATCAAGCAATCATTAAAACATTTATCATTATTTGAACTAACATTTTATTGTGGATTACTTTCACAATACATAAAGCTAAGAATTATCTATCTCATACAAATTTATACTCTAAAGTTATTTCCTTTATATAATTTACTATTTTTTGAGATTTGTTTCTATCTAGTAAAATGATCATACAAACCAAATAAAAAGGTTATTTCTAATAAACCTTATTAAACTTATTAATTTATGACGTTCGTGTACACCTTTTCCCAATAAATTTTGTTACTTTAAAATTTTAATTTCTTAATAAAAATGAATACTTCAAATCACATTAGAAACTTTTATACCTCATGTTTAGATTTTGCTCATAATAATAAATTATTGAAAAATATATTTCTTAAAAATATAAAAGATTCTTCTCTTGATTAGTTCTAAGCTCTTTCATTTCGATCAACACATTTTTTTATAACTTTAGCCATTGATATTTTGATTCACTTTCAAAACAATATTAATATGAAAGTTAAATTTTCTCAATTAGCTCAAATTAGAAAAGTAGCCAATGAACTCACTAGTGATTATGTTCTTAGGTTTAATATTATATTTATCACAATTAGTTATGAACCATTTGACAATAAAATATAAGTGTAGTTATTGATAATTTTCTTCTAATTATTAAAGACAAAGTTGGGTTTAATTATTATCCTTGTTTTGATGATATTTGTTATATTTTTATAGAAATTAAAATTAAACTCTATCTTATTTAATAAGAGGGTGGAATGTTATTCATGTAAGCCCATAGTTATTTGATATATATAAAGATTATGGAGATTCTAACTTGTGGCACACAAAATTAACATTTTATTGGATTGTGACATAAAGATCACTTGTATTAGATAATGTGTAGGTTAAGGGTTTACTCTACCCTAGTTTTAATAGATTAGATATTATAAATAGAAACCCATATCAATCATTAAGAAGAAAGAAATAAGGTTTATTTTGGTATTAGAAGTGGATTAGAATATTGGAGGTTATCCTCCCTTGAAATAGAATTCTCATATCGAGAGATCTTATGGAGTGTTTCACTCCTTAAAGAATATTGTATGTTATTTCCCTACCTTAAGGGTATTTCTATTTTTATTTTTAAATCTATTGAATATAAGTGCAAATTAACCCATCAAACATTTTTTGTGTGTGAAATTTATGTTTTATTCTACATTATTTATATATTCTAGATATTCATAGATTAACAAGTTGTGTCAAAGTTACAATTTGGGAAAAGTGGAAGATTATTTTTTAGGTAAATTGTAAAATATTATATATATTATTTTTTTAAGGAAAAAGTATACATGTTTAAGTGGATCATTTTCATAGTTGTATAAGTGGATTGAAATGATTATACTACCATTGGAAATATATTTTTAGGTGTTTTCTTTAAAATGATCACACTAAAACTTCTAAGCAATTTATTGATGGAAATATGTTCTTTTAAATTTAACCTTGTGAATGTGATTTTTGGAAAATTTTATTAACATGTAATTAGGAAAAAATAAGTCAACTTAAAATTATTTGTCTTCCCTACTATATTTTCCAATTGAGAACAATCCTATACCATTATAAATACATTTTCAAGAGATTTCCAAAAAATAATCATAGTAAATTTTATGACGAATATTGAGAAAAGTGTGTCCATCCTAATTGGTCTTGTAGATCTTATTTTTTTCAAGTTATAGTAAAATATTAATTTCTTATTATCTAAGTAAGAAAATCAAGTTCCATTTTTTCGGCAAGGCAATGGAAATTTTTGGATCTAATTTAATATTCAAAATGATTATAGGAAAAGAGACCAATGAAATATAAGTCTTTTTAAAACCCTAGTATTCATATGAATTATGAAACATGGAGTTACCAAAGTGTTTTAAAAATGATGATATTGATGCTATAAATTAGTGGAATACATTTAGAGAAAACAATTTTTAAGGGCTTATTTATTTGGAGGGTCTCATATCAAATAGTTTATATGGGGAAAATTATATTTGGTTGTAAAATTTTATTCAAACGTATGGTACTTATTTAAGTTAGGATGAAATAAAAAAATGTTTTTTATAAAAATGGAAATATGAAATTCTACTTAGGTTAAATAAGGATTATGAAATATAGAAATTTTAGTTATTAAATATAGACACATATTTTTTATTTGAAGAAGAAAATTCAATACCTTGAGAAACTAGCATAGATTAAAACCCACAAAGCTTGTTATTTCAATACAAAGTTGATAAGGAAAAAGGAAGAGATATCTAAATTAAAGGAAAGCTATAAAGTATAGAAAATGGATCATTTGTATAACAAATATGAAGAAATATAAAACTTCAAGGAGGGAAATGATGTCCACAAAAGGGATTTATAAAACTACGATGTAGAAATATCTAAATCAAAGGAGAGAAATGAAGTCCACAAAAGGGAATGTCAAAACAAAGATGAGATTTCCAAAAATAAAATTGAATTCAAAACTTTTTTTGTAGTAAATTATAAATAAATAATATAATTAAACCAAGCAAAGATGAAAAGTAATCCAAGAACTTGGTTTCCAACTAGTGAAGATTCAATCTTGCAGATTTAATGATACATTTAAAATAAGAATGTTATTGTCTCTATAATCCATATAACTAAGTATAACTTCATCAAAATTGAAATGGATAAGGATCTTTAGGTTCAATAAAATAATAACAAGAAAACACAATCACATAGTGATAAGACTCATCTTTACTAAAATTTTAAGCCTACTATGGATTATTATTTACCCCATTCCATTTTTTATACTTTAATGATGGATGGTTTAGATATTTATCTTAGGTACACTTACCCATAAACAATGAAAACTATAATATTGATGTGACAAATAAGATTATGAAGCTTTGGTGCAATAAAAACAAGATTACATTGCAATACATCACACATCCCAAGAAACAAATCAATAAAAATAATTTAAATAAGAGCAGGAAGAAGAAATTGAAGAACATAAGAAATAAATTTAGGAGGAGCACAAGTGAAAGTCCCAAAAGAGCAAAATCAAACAATTTAATAAGAACACAAGAAATAAATTCCATACAATTGCAATAAATAATCCAAAGAAGAACATAAGGAATCAAGGGAAGAAAAACATAACCTAAAGAATTGGAAGGAAAAGGTACCTATGAAAGCATATCAAACCCTTCACCTACTAAAGATCCAAAAGTAAAAGTGGAAGAAAAGGTTGAAACATAAAAAGATGTCAAGTCTACAAAATTATAAGTTATAGACACTTTTTTTTTGTTTGGCGATAGTTTTAGATGTCAAATTGTATTATTCCATGGTATTTGTGTGAAATTATCGATTCAAATTAAAATTTTATTGGTGCATGTTCTTGTATTATGGGCTCCATTTTATTTCCCTCCTTTGGTTTTCTGTTTCATCCCACTATTTTTTAGTTTTTATGGATTTCCTGTTAGGAACACAACAACACAATTTTGTTATGCCAAGACTATACCACTACATTCCTAGTTTGCTAGGAATATACCATTACGTTCTTAGATGCATTTTTTTTGGGGGGGGAACCTTATGACCCTTCCTTCAAGTCTCTATTTTTTTGTGTTCTTATTTTTTTATCCTTACCCATCCATTACATGTTAGCTTATTTTAATAGAGTCCTATAAACACCTAATTTTGGTACCATACCCTTTTCCATAACATATTTTTCATGATTTATAATACTAGGTCCATTTTTGTTCACTTAGATATTTTTAGAGACCTTCATCCATCATTATATTCTCCTCAACCTTGAAGCATCAATATTTCCTCATAAACACCTCATATTTTTTAGGTGACAACGCTAAGATCCCAATCATTAATCCTCTGCTTACCTTGGTATCTATTATGAGACTTTTTCACCCTTTGGGTTAGAATTGGTTTCTTGACTATTTTGATTGGGTCAGACTCAATGGGTTGTAGATAATGACCCTATTATTTTTTTGGGCCTCATCCTCAAATATATATAAATGAATGAATGAAATATTTTTGGATTTGTGGCTATATACTTGTTTCCCTCCTGTGTTCTTGATGCATATACCAAACTTTTGGAAATGGTGATAGTGTTCTATAGGACATATACACCCAATATCAAGGATTTTTTTAATTTAAATTTACATATGTATATGCAAGAGTGGACATGTAATTTAGGGTATTATCTAGCTTATAACTTTGGTAACTTCTTAAAAATGAGTTGATATATGTAAACTTTCTCTCAACATTTTTCAAACTATTTCCCATTCCAAATGTTTTGACCTATGTACTTCTCACCAAGTAGTGATTATTTTTAGCATAGGTTTCAAAAAAATTAATTGCATCTCTATTTGTGGAATACAAACCTTCAATTTATTAATTATTCCTATTAAGTCCTTCATCCCAAAGTATTGAGGAATCTACTAATCCATTATGAAAACTATCCTCATATGCCTTACTTCATTGTTTCCTCACATAAATTTTTCATATATAAATTTGAATATTAGCTTATTGAAGAGGGTGATGCCCATAACATTATTCTTTCTCTATATAGTTATATTTAATCTTAGTTAGTCACAATCAACTATTAAATTTTATCAATATTTGATCGAGTGGGAAATCACACTAAACATGATTTGTATCCCTCATTCAAATGCTTCTGAAATACCATCAAGAATATTGAGAGGTTGTCTCTATAATTTTTTCAATATGTTTACTCCTTATGCCCTTGGTATGACTTATAAAAATGTGAGAAAACCTATTCTTTCTATATCTTCGCCTTTAGTTTCTTATCAACCCAACATCAACTATATGGAATATGTGCATATGGACAATTTGACTATTTTGGCATAGTTTATGAGTTTCATTTTGTCTTATTCATCATAATGATAACAAAAACGTCCTTTTAGTGGCCACATAATTGAGTATCCATGTTTTTAATGATCATGGGACCATAATAATCCCACTTCTTTGTAATCAATGCAAGATAATGGGTTTCATAATTTTTCATCTCTATAGGTACAAAGTATCCCAATAATCTCAAGTCTCCAACCTTGACTTCTACATCTTTAATACTTTCATAAGGTTTGAATAAGGCATAATCTACAAAAATTAGAGTGACCAGGCTATAACTTAAGCTAATATTTTTAATGGCCTCCCATGTTGATCAAGGCATCCTATTCACTATACTCTCAAATTCAAATAACATTTTCTAAAATTCATACTTTACAATCTTAATATCCATCCCAATGTCCATGTCCCAAGGTTTTGTTGTTTTTAGATACCAAACCACATTATCTATTTTATCATGTATTTTTATTGTGTAGCCTAATAAAGTATGTAACATATTTGTAATGTGATGTGTTATATATTCATTTTTCAACACATTTATTAATTTGAGAAACTATGTAAAAGTGTAACCACTCCTTGCTAAATAGTTTGCATAGTCTATCTATAGACATGTTCTTATGTGTGTACAACATTAATAGTGCTTCCGTCCTTTGCTTTGATTGATAGTAACAAATTAGCCACTCCATTCATTATCATATTCTCCTTTTTGAGATCTAGATAATTTTTTCTTGTACTTTCTGGATTTTCATTTTTATGAGCATCTCTAAGGAACCAAGCCCTTGTTCTTTGCATATATCCTATTTATGACTTATATATATGCATGTTATTTGGTTGAGTGTTGATCATAATTAAATTTCACACATGCCTTTCCTTATGTTGTCTCTCTATTTTGGGATTGATTTTGAGTACTATGTTGGCCATATAATCAACAATAAGCACCATACATTTCCATCCACAAATTTATTATAATTTTTTGAGTAATATGATTCATCTCCCTACATATGTAGAAAATTATTGGTTTATTTTAAACCCTTGGTCCTTGTCTACAAGATCAATACCCTCATATATATCACCTTGTCTTTTTAATGGTCTCTAATTCTAAATTTTGTTATCATAACCTTCATACTATCCTTGTAGTGATGGAGACATCCAATTAGGTTGATACTAAGGAGATTTTGGAGCCCATCTGACTGATTTTGAGGATATGGTGGTGCCCATATTGGCTAATAATGAGGAAACATAAGTACCCCTTTCAAATAATATTTTGGTTAATAACGTGCCCATCCACGTTGTTGAGTAATATCCATATCTTATGAGCCTTGGTACTAATATTGTGGTGATTTTTACATAGTTACTACAAAGGCATTGCTTTCATATATTTTTTAAGATGTTGTAGAGATATTAAATTATTCTCATCATGAGTAGTATATTTACAAATATTACAGCTTAGACTCTTAATATTGTCACACATATTATCGAGCCAAGTGGTATTTCTAAGCTAAATAGTCCCAATTGTGAAAAAAATCATAGAATTATTTGTGGATACGAGGGCATTCATTATGATGATGGCCTTCCTAGCTATACACACAATATTTAGAGCTTATAATTTTTCCATTCTCATATTTCATCCATCCTACATGGCACCTTATATAACTCAGCATCTATTTTCACACTCATTAAAGAGTTATCCCTAAAATTCTCAAAATTTTCTATCCTTATTGTAGCTCCAATGGCTTTTTCCTTGTTCATAAACTATGTTTGTACTATTAAAAACGTATTCAACATCAAAATTCTTATAAAAATAAGATGTATTATCCTTGTATTTAAAAGATAAAATTCATTTTATTCATGATATCTAATAATATTTGATTATAATCCAAAAATTAGTCTCTTGGATTTGGTTTTATCTCTTTGATATCTTGAATGGTCTAGCTCACACATTTGTGCCTATAATATTCTACAATCAATATAGTTTTTACCCTAGTCAAATCTAACTTAGGGTCTCATCATCTTATACACCCTTGAATTACCATTTTATCTTGAAAGTTATAATATATTATTCTAGATGTGTAGATTCATCATATGGTTATAGAGTAACAAAAGTACCTATTGAATCAACATGGCTCCTACAAGAGGAATATTGATCATTGGATTACTAGGTGTTATAACTTCTACACTACTATTATTTAAAATATTGGTGCTTTGGAATGACTTATTTTTATTCTCTAATACAAATATGAACTAAATGTTACTCTTTATTGGCTAATATTTCTTTGGTTTTGGTGGATTAGTTCCTATATTTTACAACCTTTCTAAAATACATTATATTCTCGATTCTACCTCTCAATCTAATTACAATGGTATGGGGGATGTGCTCCTTAAGGATAGATAAGGTCTTTCATTTTCCTAAGTGGACCTTTATCTATATAATTTACTACATAATGTTTTATCTTCCCATCCAATACAAACACTTTGAATATTGGTAAGTTGGCTACTAAAATTGTTACTAAAGTACTCTATTTCATCACCTATATCAGTTCTTATGACAATCTAATCACTCTCCCATTCTCATTCTAATACATACTTCCCTCTAATTTCATTTGACTCTCGAGCATGCTAATATCACTTCCAATGGAGGTCTGCTAATTTCTATTTCCTAATATTTCCTTCTTACATTTCTAATCACATCTTTCTTCATATTTTATGTATCAAACATATTTTATTTTCCTCATCTATTATATTACCTCAAATATCACTAAATTCCAGTTATCTTATTTTTGTCTTCTACCTTTTTCTATTCATTTTTTGGATTCTTTTTTGTGGGCTTCATCTTGTGTCTAGTCACAATAGTTTACCTACCCTTCATTCACCTTTTCTCAATCCACATCCCCATGACACCTTACCTAATTACTCTATGTTGATCAGATCAACACCATATAACTATACATAACAAACATATTAACTAGCTTAGGTATGTTTTAGATAAAATTTCCTCTTATGCCTCAAAAAAATCATAAGTAGTATCAAAAAATGTATCCCTGAGTAGAAAATTCAACTATGTACCCATCAATAGTATTCTTCTCTTTGCATTGGTCTATTTAGCTGGTGTTCTATCTTGCACTCTAGGAGCTTGATTGAACTTATCTTGACTAAATGGTCTTTGCTTGCAGAACTTAACAATGTGACCAATTCTTTGATAATTATAGAAAATAATGTTTTTCATACCTTTTGCTTGAATATGATAATGATATCCCTTTGAATGATTTCTTATTATTATACAATCCTTTTCTCTATGACCAATAATATGAAAAATAAAATAATGGCCCATAAAAGATTTGGCATACCTTGACGCATTTGGCTATCTGATTGGCCAGTTTACTTTCCCCATCAAAGTTCTTTCAGGTCATTTTTCATGGAATTTTTTTTCTTGAGTTGTACCCCACTCACACCCTTTTCACATTCTGAACAAAAAAAATTTGAAATTTATCTACTCACTTAGAATATTATAAGGAAAAGTTTTTTTTGGGTTTGAAGAGCACATTTATATTAATATAAATAGGTAGATGTAAAAATTTAATGATCTAAATATTAATCATTTTCATTTTGGAAATAGATAAACTATTCTTTATTTTAATAATTTAAAATTAGAAATAGACATAAGTTTGATTATGGGTTAAATTTGAAAGTCATTCCATTTTTTGGGGATTTTTTTTATTGAAATGCATGTATAACTATTATTAATAAAAAATAATAATATATAGTGAAGGTTACAATAATAAGGTGGTTAGTTAAAAAATCATAAGTAGTATCAAAAAATGTATCCCTGAATGGAAAATTCAACTACGTACCCATTAGTAGTATTTTTCTCCCAATGATGAAATTTTTGCATTCACATGGTATCCAAATGTCTTACCTTTTATAATTTGTCCTCATTACATTCAAAGCTCTCCATTATGTGAGGCCTAAAATAATAATGGTCTGACCTTTTCAACCATGTTCTTAGAAATTTGGGAACTTTGTACCAAAACATCTCATATATATCACCATATATATGCTCTATGATTATTTATTATGCACGAATAATTACTAAAACAAGTTATTCCTCAAAACAATATTTATATGCTCTGCTATGTATCTCTCAGTGTCTCTTTGACTAATTAACCATCTTAATATTTTCTAGTTCTTAGCAGTGGAACCATTGTTAGCAGCAATCATTTTAAAGCCTCATCAAGAAATGTTATTTATTATATCATTCCATAGATACTTTAGTTATTTTAAGGTACCAATCATATAATTTACACATTTATAATATATACATTCAATTATGAACTATTAACATGCATTAAAATAATGATTCATTGTTTATTGTGAGATAGAGTAAAGTAAAGACACCAAAAGAAACATATACTTTTTTTAAAAGAAAACACACAAAATATTGTGAATTAACTTCATATATTTTAGTAAAGTATATTGGTTTTGGATACATTGAACATATATTACAAGATAATAATATAATTTCTCCCAAAACTGTTTATGAATAACTAAACTCTTCTTCGATGAAAGCTATACAATATTGGTAGAGTCTTCAAGATTATTAAACTTATTTAATATACATTTATTCTTCTTTACCTTCTTGGGAGTCATTATACCTTCAATTTTATTTATCCATTTAATATATTGGTTACATATATACATATATCACTATTAGACATATACAAAATACTTACAAGTCACTAGTCATAATCCCTTCTATTAGGCAGAAAGGACCATGTTATCCTTCAGTGGACCCCCTTTCCTTGACTGCTTGAATGGGTATTTAGATGTGTAAATAAGAATGGATGTAATAAATTCCCCTTTTTGAGTTTTGAAAAAAACCTGTAAATTGCATATCTTAAAAAAAAAGGATTATGTGCATCATGTGTAATATAGGAAATAAAAGAATTGATTTCTAAAATAGCATGAGATATCATCATGAAAGAATGTATGCCATAGGAAAATTTACCCACATGGTCCTGTAATTGAATATATATAAGCATAAGATTAATATTCCCCATGTAAGAAAATTATAAGCAATTTAAACACAATAGTGATATACTATAAGTAGGAAAAAAAAGCATAAGACTAATATGTCCTAACTAGGAAAGATATGTATGATGTAAGCATACTGAAATTAATATTCCCCATTAGGAAACACATAATAAATATATAAGCATACAAATGATATTCCCCTCATGGTAAAAATATAATCAATGAAGAACCAAGGTAGCATATCCACAACACAAGTAGTATAGAAACAAATCAATCAATGTAAAAGCACAAGCATGGATCATTTTTCCAAATAAATTCATGATATAAATCACAATAACATATAAAATTAATGAGATACATTTGCATAATATAAGTCAAGGAAAAGTAAGATATGTGCATAGTATGGATCATGGCACCAATAAAATACTAATGTAGAGTAAACAAAATAATAAATAAAGACACACTAAGTGACACACACATATATAAGTAAAACATACCACACAAAGATTAAATAGTGAAAACATATCAAATGTAGGCAAATAAATGTCATGCATAGAGTAAATATAGAAAACAAGACAAATATATCACACATAAAGTATAGAATGTATTGATATAGCTAGGTGCAAAGCAACATTGAGGGCGATAACACAACAAATATGAAAAGAACATGAACATAGATGAAGTTACTAAGCACATTAGGAGACATGCCATAAGTAACATATACCAAAACATATAAGATCATATGAAAGCTCAACATGACATAGGAGATAATGAAATATACATGACCTAAAGTTTTGCTAAGAGATTCCCCACACAATGCTCCCAAGGAGAATATGGATGATGTCCCCATCAAACTATAAATACAAAATCATGTGTATGTATAATTTATCTAAATAATATCATTAATATCATCATGCGTATAATCTATATGACCTCTACCAATAGGTGGATAATCATGAACATATAGTGTGTACCATATTCATAAAATGCCAATTGGTGTTCCAATCAAAATTAATAATATAAAGATAAAAATATTTTATAATACATGAAACAATCAATGAAATAGCTAATCATATAAAATAATACATAAGAAAAAAACATATAAGAGGAAAGGAGGATCCATACTATCCAAAAACCTATACAAACTTATGTATTTAGGAATATGTGACATCAATAAATGTGATATCATAATGTGTTAGTTAGAGTAAATTTTTTGTATGGTACACAATATAAAATGGCAAGGGAAATAATCAAATAGAAGGGAAACATGATAAATGGGTAAGTGCACAGAATTGGGGGATAATCTTTGAACATTTACCATAATGAGTATGCATTATAGACATAATGTTGTTAGTGGTATAATCACTGAGGGGGGGGGGGGTGGGTGGGGTGGGCGGGTGAATCAATGATACCAAATAATCCAATTCAATTTCCAACTCTTAAACATTTAGCACATACATTCATGATGCATAAAAATTAACCATTGTAATGAACGAGGAAGATATAAAAAGATTAAGCACATAACACATGATATATAAAGGAAACCCTCTTAGGGGATAAAACCCACTAAAACATTAAAAACTTACTACATTCTTATAAAAATAAGATTCAAAATTTAGACTAGCACCAACTGATCAAGGAGTACCCACCCCTCAATTTAGTTAAGCACCCATTTGACCTTTAGCTAGCTCCAACTAGCAAGGAGGATACAACCCATAGGCAACCAAGAACCAAATCAGTTACCTCTATATAATATCCACCTCTGATATGATGTCTTATACACCTGATGATGAACTTATCTTACTTTCTCTCTTTCCCCTTTACACTCTCACAAACTTGCACACACAAGCAATGTATCCAAAACACCCTTTTGGATCACTCTTTAGTTTTTAGCACATACACAATCAAAAAACCTACAATAAATCTATCAAAAAATTAGAAACATGACCTTTTTTTCATTCACACATTCCTCAACTTTCTCTACTCTTCAATATATCCACTAAGCACACCCACTCAATAAGCGTCTAGAGCTTACTCGCTCGATCTGCCTCTTCTAAGCTCATTAGGTCCAATGACTTATGTGTTCACCTTCATCACCTTGATCAGACCAGCATGAATGATCCTCTTCACTCTTTTATGTTCCTCAATGAAATTTACCTTCTCTTTAAAAGGTTTTCTCCTTTGCATGGCTCCACACTTTCTCAACTTCACAATAAATAGGCCAATTATGCCTAGTATTTATACCATACATTCATCTAACCCATCTTGGTCAGCTAAGATGCTTAATAAATTTTTTATACCTTTGAAAAATGTCCTCATACATTTTATATTTAAAAACCACACACTCTTTAGGTCGGTCAATACCTCATTAACCCCAAACCACCATTAGGTCTTGGTGAGACCTAAAACAATTAAGCCTACTCACCCATACATTACAACTTAAACTCTTTGGGCCAATTTAAGCTTATAACAATGATTTAAACACATAAAAAATATCTCCAATAGACACTTTATAACTACATTATGGGTCCATTCCACTTGCAACACCAACTCAACACTTGAACCTACCAATTAAGTCTCCTTGCTCTTTAGGCCTTCAAACACAGAAAACATAGTCTCAAACTTATAAAGCAAACACTTAAGTATTTCACACATATATATGATTGATAACATATGTGAATAATTTAGGACCTTTTAAACACCTATGTGTGCTTTATACATTTTAACACCAGCTCTAAGTACTTAAATCAACTCTCTCAAAATGACCACTCAAACTAGTCACACATAGTTAAAATATAGTCAAGATATTTTGACTCTTCATATCTGATCAAGGGAATATTATAACATATAATGCCTTATTATAATCCTTTGAGACTTATAAAACATCTCCATACTCATTTTCTTCTTCAATTGTTCTCAAAAATCTTCTAACTCACTTCTACAAAGTGGTCACTCAAACTATTTGTAGCCTCCAATAAACATAGTCAATTTCTAATCAATTGTTCACACTGAATATGGATTGGTTAAACCTCTAAAATACAAAAATATGGTACTCATAGAGTCTATAACACTCTAAAATATTTATTTCATCTTGAAACATCAAGACACTATCAATAACAACTCAATTATCCTTCTCAGATCACTTACAAATCATGGTCAAACCTTTAGTCAACTTTAGAGCTTAATATCTTTGACTGTACAAAAATTCAAACCTTATAATAAACTTTTATGGATGTGACTTGAATTATTATTCAAATTTTATTTTTACACCATCAATAAATTCATCCTATATTAAAATATATTATAAATAGACTGTAGACTAGTTTTTCCTTTATTAATTTGAATATTCGAATTCCAACAGTCACTGTGTAAATATAAAACATCTGACACTTGTCATCATCTCATGATACTTGAAATATATATAAATTGTGATCCATTTATATCCTTATAAGTATCTCATTCTTTACTTTGTATTCTTCACCATTGATCTTATATTTGTGCTTCTATGATTATACCACTTGGTAGCTTTATGTGCCTTTTGCCCACCCTACACCATTCAGTCGACATGATTGTGCCAATTACTAGTTATGTATGTAGTCTAATCACTCTATTGAATTATTTAATCAATATGCTCTATTGGATCATAATTTGCATGATCACATGCTCACTATTGATCTCTATCTGACAAGTTTCACGCTCACCATAGATCTTCATCATCTGATTAAATGCTCATTGTTAGATCTATTTTGACTATTTGACTCTAGACTTCAATGTAGTTAAACTTGACGGTCTTTGGTCCATCACAGTCTGTAAGAGAAAATTTGAAGGTTTATAACTTGAGATATAAAACACTTCAAGAGTATAAATATTGAAGGTACCTTCTTATCTCTATAGACAACATCTCCATGAAAACCTTTAACCATTATTGACTTTCTGAGTACCTACACTAAACACACAAACTTCATGGTTCATTCATATCTTCATGACATGCAGTGATGATCTAGATTATCTTAAGATATAACATACATGTTTCTCTTTCAAAATGATCAAATAACACACCATAACTTTACCAATACATGTATGGATGCCTCACAACCTCTTCTTTATCCTTACTAATTTGCACATATGCCATATACTCTCTATGTTATCAATCTGATAACTTTGACATTAATGCACTATGAATCATGACCAAGATTGGCATCCATGATTACAATGATTAATTAATTTCACTTCCATAATCACTCTAAGCACTCATAACACCCCATAGGGTCTCTACAACCTATCCATACCATCAATTGCTTAACCAAGTTAAACACTGAAGAATTATACAAGAACATTGAGTCACATTGAATCAAAATTTGTCATTGTCATTATATCACACATGACACCTCATCAACATCCTTTGTCACCTTGGATACATCATTAAAAAACCTCCAACAATATCCCCCTTTATCATTAATGCCAAACACCAATACAAAGCTTATGTTCTCTCTCTCTCTCTCTCTCTCTCTCTCTCTCTCTCTCTCTCTCTCTCTCTCTCTCTCTCTCTCTCTCTCTCTCTCTCTCTCTCTCTCTCTCTCTCTCTCTCTTCAAGTGCTTTCTCCCCCTTTGACACAATGACAAATTGGGCTCATCTTTTGATCTTGAGGACCTAAAAATACTTCAATAACCAACCAAAAAAAATGACCACCTCTGATAGATGATACAAACTCCCCCTAATATTGTGCATACCACTTATTACCTTTGAGCTTCTCAAACATGCTCAAAACATAATACTGTTCTTAACCATACATAGCTCTTATGAAGACAATACATACATGAACACCAGAAACTACTTAAACTTACCTTGAAAACATTAAGCTGGATTCCCCCTAAGTCACCTAAGCTTAGGCAACCTTTGAGAACCTTTAGACCATCTCCAACCATGAAGAAACAACACAATTACCTCCATAACTTCTCTCTCAGTTTCAACCACACAATCCTCTAATCCTAAGACCTGACCATTTGCAAAGCTCCCTCTTTTTTTATGTATAAGGATTCAATACATTATCAAAACACTTGTATTGGTTTGATCAAGTAATCATATCAACATGCTTGAGTTCACATCTTTAACAGACTTATTCATATCTCCACCATGACTAGAACATCTCACATATGTTCCCCCTTACATCATGCACAACTCTTCAAGCCTTTATAAATATGTGAGTTATCTCCCCCTAACTCCATGCTTCACCTGGATCATGATATCTTCAATAAATCTTCTCAATGAGCTAGGTTTACCAGTAACTCTTCAACACTGTCCACACTTCAGTCAAAATTCTTATGGAGACATTAATAGATATCTTGTCTTCATTAGATCAACTTAAACAACTAAAGTAGACATAAATAACTCTCATATGCATCTCAAAACAATTTCCCTTTTATCCTTTACAAGCCATCATGGTTTAAAACCTTTTCAAAGTACTCTCATAGAACCATCTCATCTTTAGAACACTATGAATTCCATGAAAGATGCAACTTTTCATATATAGAACTCTAAGACCTTATTCATGATACCAACCTTGCTTTCAATATTTCTATGCAATAGAATATCTTGAAAACTCATCATCCTTAGATTCACACCTTTAGCTAAGATGTTCCATTTGAGTTAAAACCAAGCTCCCAAATACTTTCAAGGCACTACACTAGATCAAGCCACCTCAAGAGACCAACTATGGATTAAATCTGATTGCATCCATACCTTTCTTCTATTGAAACACATATTCACAATCTTAGCCCTCAAAGACCTCTCTCTTTACACCAAGGACTACCTCTTTCATATCATAACATGATTCCTTATGAACTAAATCAACACAAAGGAACATATAACCATACTTTGTTTTCATACCTCAAACTAATATAGAAACTCACCTTCATGGATTTATTTTCATGTAACACCAACCAAGACCCAACAAGCATCCACCATGCTTCTTATTTTGTAAAGTGTCTTCTTGAAGCCTAGAAAGAGACACCCCTTTGACATAGTGAGAATAAAAGTCCCAAAACTCAGTAGACTCCCATATCTCCATACTCTCATCTGATTTATAGTCTTGCCTCATCATCACATTGACTTTGAATGGATCCTTAACTTTATTTTTTGCTTTAAATTTGTCAACAAATGTAGACAATAGAAACTCTTGACTTTACTTCATGTCTATCATGGAAAAAAAACCATATTTGGTCTCAAACTAATCTCTGTTAACAGACTTAGGTCCCCCTAACCATGTGTGACCTCTTCCTTACACACTAGGAGCTCAATACACCTTATTTTTATTTGAAACCTCATTCAAATTGTTCTTCCAATACTTAGCAATGTGACCAACTCTATGACATCTAAAACAAAAAAGATCATTTATACATTTTGCTTGATGATGATTGTGATCTTCCTTTGATTGATTGCTTCTCTTCTTGTATTCTCTAATAATATGGCCAAATTTATTTCATGCATAAAAACGATCCTAAGATGAATATCTCTTTGTATTGGTCTGTTTAGCTAGTCTTCTATCTTGCACTCTAGGAGCCTGATTGAACTTATCTTGACTAAATGGTCTTTACATGCAAAACTTAACAATGTGACCAATTCTTTGACAACTATAGCAAATAATGTTTTTCATACCTTTTTCTTGAATATGATAGTGATATCCCTTTGAATTATTTCTTATTATTATACATTCCTTTTCTTTATGACCAATAATATGACAAACAAAACAATGGCCCATAAAATATTTGGCATACTTTGAAGCATTTGGTTGTCTGATTGGCTTCTTCATTTTTATCTTGACCTGATATATCTTGTTGACTTTCATGCTACCAACCTCTTTGTCTTGTCCTAATTTCTTGTGATCTTGTTCAAGTTTTCCTATATTTACTATGAATTTTTCATGTTCATCCGTTAAGAAAACAAGATTAGTCTTCAACTGAACACATTAATCTTCTTTAGCTCTCTTGCTTGAATGTACAACCTCTAATTAAATTATGAGATCTTTTTTGGTCTCCTTATACTTGTTAGCTTCTTTATCCATGTCATCCTTATACCTACATGCTTGATCTTCTATAGACTTGATTATTTCTTTATTCTCCTTTTCCTCTCTCATGGATTTTCCTACCAAACTCCCCTCAAGAGATATGACTTGTGCTTCAAGACCTTTGATCATATTCCTCATTTTATGATTCATCTTCCTTTGATCCTTCAGTTCCCCAAGAGAAATAATGAGTTCAAATTCTAGATCAACTTCTTGTTCCTTTCTATCATATAACTCTTCTTCTTCTCTATTTTTATGGAAAACTACATCAAACATGATGATATTTTCACCCATATTTTACCATGGATCACCTTCACATGGTTAAACTTGCACATTAGGTCCTACTCTGATATTAATTGTTATAGGTATAATCACTGAGAGGGGGGTTGAATCAATGATTATAAATAATCCAATTCAATTCCCAAATCTTAAACATTCAACACATACAACAATGATGCATATAAATTAACCATTGTAATGAACAAGGAAGATATATCAAGATTAAGCACATAACACATGATATATGTGGAAAAACCTCTTAGGGGATAAAAACCACCAAACCCTACAAGATGGACTATAATCCTATAAAAACAAGATTTAACTTTTATACCAGAACCAATTGATCAAAGATCACCCACCCCTCAATTTAGTCAAACACCCATTTGACCTTTAGCTAGCTCTAAATAGTAAGGAGGATACAACCCCCTAGGAAACCAAGAACAAAATTAGATAACTCTGATCTAATCTCCACCTATAATCTAATGTATTATATAGCTGATGATGAACTTCTCTTACTTGCTCTCTTTCCACTTTACACTCTCACAAACTTGTACACACAAGTAATGCATCTAAAACACCCTTTTGGATCACTCTTTAGTTCCTAGCACATACACAATTATAAAACCTCCAAAAAATCTATAAAAAAAATAAAAAATAATAATTTTAGGTCATACACACAATCCTCAACCTACTCTACTCTTCAATTCATCCACTAAGCACACTTACTCAATTAACCTCTAGGGCTTACTCACTCAATATGCCTCTTCTAGACTCATTAGGTATAATGATCTATGTGTTCACCTTCATCAAATTGATAATATAATCATGATTGATCCTCTTTACTATTTATTGGTCCTTAATGACTTGTACCCTATCTTTTAAAGTTTCTCTCCTTTGCTTGGCTCCACACTTTCTCAACTCCACAACAAATTGGCCAATTTGCCTAGTATTTATACCATACATTCATCTATCCCATCTTGGTCAGCCAGGATGCTTACCATACTTGTTATACCTTTGAAATAGGTCCTCATACATGTTAAATTTAATATCCACACACTCCTTAGGTCAACCAATACCTCATTAGCCCCAAAATACCATTAGGTTTTTGTGAGACCTAAAATAATTAGGCCTACTCACACATACGTTACAACTTCATGTCTTTGGGCCACTTTTAGCTTCCACCAATGATTTTAACACATAAAAAATGTATCTAATATACCATTTATAACTAACTCATGGGTCCATTCCACTTTTAACACAAAATCAACACTTGAACCTACCAATTAGGTATCCTTACTCTTTAGGCCTTTAAACATAGAAAACATAGTCTCAAACTTTTGAAGCAAACACTCAATTTTTTCACATATCCATATGATTATATCACATGGGTGAACCATTTATGACCTTTTAAAAATATCTATGTGATTTATAAACTTCAACATAATTTATAAACACTTAAATAAACTGTCTCAAAATGACCACTTAAACTGGTCACACATACTCAAAATATAGTTAAGAAATTTTGACTCTCCATATCTGATTAGGGGCATATTTTGACATAAAATGACCTATTATAAGAATTTTAGACTTATAAAACATCTCCATACTCATTTTTTTCTTCAATTATGATCAAAACTCTTCTAACACACTTCTGTAAAGTCGTCACTCAAACTATCTATAACCTCCAACAAATATAGTCAATTTCTAGGCAATTGCTCATAGTGATTATGGATTGGTCAAACCTCTTAAATACACAAAAATGGTCCTCATTGATTATACAACACTCTAAAATATTTATTTCATCTTAAAATATCAAGACACTATCAATAACAACTCAATTATCCTTATCAGATCACTTACAGAGCATGGTCAAAACTTCAATCAACTTTGGAGCTCAATATCTTTGAATGTACAAACATTCAAACCTTATAATCAAATTTTATGGATGAACCTTGAAGTCATATTCAAATTTAATTTTTACGTCATCAATAAAATTTTCCTATAAAAAAATATATTATTAAAAACTATAGACTGGTTTTTCCTTTGTTAATTTGAATATTCAAATTCGGAAAATCACTATGTAAATCTAAAACGTATGACACTTGTCATCATCTCATGCTCCTTGAAAGATAGATAAAATAAACTCAATTAATCTCCTTATAAGTATCATGTTCTTTATTTTTCATCTCTCATTTTTGATCTTAGATATGTTCTTCCATAATCATGCCACTTGACAGTTCTACATGCCTTCTACACACCCTGCACCATTCAGTCAATGCACTTGCACCACTTGGTAGTTCCACATGTAATATAAGAATTATATTGACTTATTAACTCAATAAACTCCATTGTATCATAATATACATGATCACATTCTCACCTTTGATCTCTATTTGATAGGTTTCATGCTCATCATAGATCTTCATCATCTGATTAAATATTCATTGTTAGATCTGTCTTGACTATTTGACCCCAGACTTCAATGTAGTTAAACTTGATGGTTTTTGGTCTATAATAGTTTTTAAGAGAAAATTTAAAGGTTTATAACTTGATCTGGAAAACACTTTAAGACTCCAAATCTTTAGGGTACCTTCTTGGCACTATAGACAACATCTCCATGAAAACCTTTGACTACTATTGACTTTCTGAGTACCTATTATAAATGCACAAAATTTTTGGTGCATTCATATCTACATGATGTGAAGTGATTATCTAGCTTCTCTTAAGCTATAATATGCATATTTATCTTTCCAAATGATCAAATGGCACACCAAAACTTTACCAAGACATATATGGATACCTCACAACCTCTTCCTTGTGCTTATTGATATGCACATATGCCATATACTCTCCAAGCTATCAATCTGATCACTTTATTATTAATTCACTATGAATCATGACTGAGCTTGACATCTATGACTACTTTTATGAATTATTTTCACTTTCATAAGTACTCTAATCACTCATAACACCCCATAGGGTCTCTACAACATGTTCATACCATCAATATGATCCATCAATTGCTTAACCAAGTCAAACACTGAATAACTATGCAAGAACATTGAAGCACACTTTTTTATTATCATTATATCACATCTAACACCTCATAAACATCCTTAGTCACCTTAGAGACATCATTGACAAACCTCCAACAAATGTGTAGGTGTAATGTCCATAAAAAGTATGTATTAATTCAAACTAGGCTTGAGATCACTAAACCTAAATGCGTACATGTTGTTTTTTGTGAAAATATCATGTAAGTGTTATATTTACATTGCAAAAAAATTTAAAAAATATCTATTAGAAGGGTTATATGGTTTTCTAAAATAAATTTGAAGTATCAGTGTAATAATTATATTATTACACTTATACTTTAAATTTTTTTTAGTAAATATAATCAATTAAGATCACTCTACATGTGATAGAGTTGGTCTCACAACTACATGCCTTATGATATGGGTGATAGTTTTTAAAAATCTAGTCTAGTTAGTACTTAGGTATTTTCAGGGTCTTAATATTAAACCTAGGGATTTTAGGGCATAACTTTTACAATTTATGTCCATTTTTGGTAAACATATAGTAATTCTTTAAGTTTTTGTTCTTTTTGGATTGATTTTTGGAATTTATAGGAGTCGTAGGTTTGTCAAAATTGAATTTTACAAACCACTCACTTTGAATTCAAATCATCTTTATGTGATTTGGATAATACAGGTCACATTGATGACTTGTGCACATCAAAAAATAACTTTGTGTTAGTTTCACTTGTACATCATCCCTCCCTCATCCTTAATCACTTTTTCCTCATTACTTATCATCCCTAATCACTCATTCCTTATCCATCATCATCCCTAATGACTACCTCATTAACCCTCACCATCCCTTATCATCTCTAATCAAACCCTCATCATCTATAATCACTCCCTCATTGACCCTCACCATTGCTCATCATCCCTAATCATTTTTTCATCATCATTCATCATCCCTAATCACTCTTCCTTGTCCTTTCTAATCCCTAATCACTCCTTAATTAACCCTCAACATCCATCATCATCATCTTTAATCACTCCATCATCAATCATCACCATCCCTCATCATCCCTAATCACTAATTCATCATCCCTCATCTTCCATAATCACTCCCTACTTGTATCAATTAATCATTAAACCTTACCATCCCTAATCATCCATAGTCACTCTCATATCCTCACTAATTAGTTCCTCATAGAACCTCACCATCATTCATCATCCATAATTATTCCCTCATTATTCTTCATCATCTCTATTCACTCCCTCCTCATTCTTAATCACTGCATATAATACCTTGATGGTGGGTGTAATAGTTCCCTATTTATGCCTGATTGGATTATGTTCTAATTCTAAATTTTACTCACTCAAATAAGGCTGAAAGAAAATATTTTTTCACTCATCCTCTTTCACTCAAATAAGGATCATAGATTTTTTTTTTGATTCTCTAGTGGGATTCAAATATCTATATGGTGATCCATGCCTAGACTATAAAGAGTGTGTGTATCTAGATCCCCATAATAGAATATATAGGTTGTTTATAAAGTAAAAGTGTGGGATGAAATTTTATTAATTACACATATATATTAAGATTTGGGAACCTAAGAATTACAATCCCATTGAGAATCTAAATTTATATCTATATAGATAAGGATGACTGGAGACTAGTTAAGAATTCTAATCCCAACCCCATAGTTAACTTCTCATTTTCTCTATATGTCATTGAGAGTATGCCCATAGTAGACTAGATTACCAGATAGATAGATAGATAGGTGGTCACCAATCTAGTAGAGTGTGTTCCAATATAGTAGCTAATAAAGTGTGTTTCCAAGCCCAACTTGATATACAAAAGGAATGAAGGGTATATGTATTAATACCATGTATCAATGAGGGGCCATTTAGTGCTTAAGCATTATTTAGTGGCCCTAAAGGCCAAACTGGGGCCCTATAATACTCTAAGTATGTCATTCCTACATTTTTTAATCCAAAGGTCATGACTATATAATAGAAAGTGCCCCATGGTGTGGTAAAAGAAGTTTTTTCTTGGTCTTCTTCAAAGATCTTGATTTGATTATAACCAATGAAACTATCAATAAAAGATAACATCTAGTAGCTTTTTATGGATTCCACTATCATATAAATGTTGGGTAGAGGAAAATAATCCTTAGGACATGCTTTGTTTAAGTATCTACAATCAAAACAACATTGGATTTGGCCAATAGGTTTAATAACTAGGATAATGTTGACAACCCATTAGGGATGAGCAAATAGTCAAATAAAATAGGCATCAAGGAGCTATTGAATCTCATATTTGACTAAAAGAGCAAATTTGGGGTGAATTTTTCAAATTTTTTGTTTAATTGTCTTTGCATTAGGATAGTGTGTAATCCTATGTACTAGGATTGAGGGATCAATGTTAGGCATATTGAAATGGGCCCAAGAAAAAACTTTAAGGAAATCATTTAAAGTCTAATGAATATATGTATCTTTTTATTTACACAAGGTAGAAACCAATAATATGATGCAAGGATTAGTATTAGTGCCATAATTGAACTTGATTGTCTCTTCGTTAAGTAACATATATTGATCAATAGTTTACAGTGTTGTATGGATAGTATCATTTGTGTTGGGTGATATATCATTAGAATTATATAAACACTCACCAAAGTACACCTGGGAATTTATAGAATGAGTAAACCTATTTTTATGATAGAAGGAAAGGAGATCCTGATATGCCCCTAGGAATTCTAAGATAGCCTCATCATGTTGGCTCAAAATTTATTTAGGGAGACAAATTAGAAACTTTGAGTCAGTAGTGTGGGAGCTGAGTCTTTACGTTATTAAAATATGTAGGATAAATTCCCTCTCATATTATTAGGTAGGGCTACCTTTATTGAATTCAAAAAAGGGGGGGAATTAAAATCTATTCATAGATATTTATAGAAAAAATGTTTTCTATATTGGAGGATTCTTACTTTTAACCTGAAAGTACATAAAGGAGATACAAAGGAAATAAAGGGAATAATGGAAAGAAAGGAATAATAAAGAAAGGAAAGGAATAAGGGATAACAAGGTTTTTATATTCAGTTAAACACAAAAACTACCATGATAACCTTGGGAAAAATGAAAGGCAACTCTAGGTAGTTAAATGCAGAAACTTACTAGAATAGTACAAGAAGGGGAAACACTGTATGCATGGAAATATCTCTCATTTAATAGATGGTAAGGACATAATTACACCTTTAAGAGTGAAAATCATACAGTGAGACAATTTTATAATGTTGATAATAGACTAAAGACAACCATCCCATATTTACCCATAAAAAACAATTAAAATATTGTTTAAACTCCACTGAGATTTCACATTCATATAAACAACACAAGAAGATTATAAAAGAAATACTTAATGTTAAATTCCCATTATTTGATAATTTGATAATGATTATGAAGATTAATTGAAAGTACAGATATAGAAATATGTGAGTCACATACAAATATATAACTCACAAATAAATTTTGAATACAAAGCTTGCAAAATCTCCTAGTTTCAATCTTTATTAAGTTGATAACAAAGCTCATTTCTTCAGACAAAATATCCGCATAGTTTCACTACCAAAAATTCCTTTTATAATGAGCCTTACACTCATATTTATAGTGTTGGGAGGTGGTTGGTATGTAACCATATTTTCTGTATTTTAGAAGTTGGAAAAATGAGTTTACAAAAATGCACCACTTAAGTGGTGTAAATTTGTGTTGGTGAAATTTCACCATGTGAAAAAGTGAAATTACAATTTATAAATTTGGCACAGTGTATATGCATGACTTACATTTTCAATAATACACTAGTAAAATTTACAACTGTAAATTGATAAATATTTTTTGTATAATGATTTCTTCAATTCTTTCATGCAAAATATTCTAAAGTTTCATTCCTATTTTATTTACAACTATCTAATCAATCTCTTTTTATAGAAAATGTGAATTTTGACTTCTTTTATTGCCATGGGGAAAATTCTATTGAGCATATAGTGTTGTGCAATCTTTGCCAACTTACTACATGCATCACTAAATCAACTCAGATACTTAAGGCATGATATTATAAGGAAAATATCTTGGTATTGGAATCTTTGGTTCATCTTTTAGAGCACCATACAAGTAAAATCCAACATTATATCTCAATTTCTATTTGGATGCATTAACATTCGAAGATTTTACATATCACCTTGTATCTAATCAAGATGGAGATTACTTATATACAATGTTATCCCATTACATTAACCTCCTAGTAATGTTTTTATATGATGAATAACTATTTAGAACCCTAGTTTAGTTCAATACATCTTTTTCCCTATTGGTTACCTTTATTCATCATTGTTACAAATTTGTCATAGTTAATTCATCCATCATGGTCTATGTCCATTTCATCTATAATGTCCATTATAGTTTCCTCATAACACATTCCAGCCATTATTATATTTTTCTCTAGTTCTTCTCTTGTAATATACCCATTATTATCTTTGTTGAAGTATTGAAAGGCATTGTATAAATGATCTTTTTTTTTTTTTTTAAAAATCTGCTCATGTGAAGTGTGGTTCTGAATAAACTCAAAATAATAAATGGTCCCACTCCTATCTACATCTATCGCTTCCCTCAGTTGTTTGACTTCAGAGTCAAATATTCTCAAACCTTATCTTTAAAGTTTGATCTTCATATTTTTTTTAGAGTTATTTTACCACTGTTATAAATATCCATACTTCTAAACATTTCTTTTAAACCCACTATTTCTTCTTTTGATAGACTTCCTAAAATCACCTTTAAAGAGACCTTCTTAAGTTTGATCATTATGCTTAATAATTTCAACCTAGTCAATATTGTAATTGTATTTATTTTGCATGCATCCACATCACACTCAAGAGAGGACATGAAATTATTTGACAAAATGAAACAATTAAATTATGATGCACATAACTATTTGATAAAATGATGATCCATTCTTACATTTCATTCTATGAGACAACATATCACTTAGGAATTTGGTCAAAAAATTCAATCTGCCTTCTTGTTATCCAAATATCCCATTCTTGTATGACCTAAGAGGATGCTATCACAGGTGGTGGTGTTAGATTTACACCTGCCAAATGCATTTTATTTAAAGATCAATTCCATAGAGTATTAGCTATTAGATCCCATGGTAAAGATATATTAATCTTAGTCATATAAATCAATCCAATATTCAAAAGGATAACCAATGCTGACTTATCCATGTTGAGAATATATAAATGCAAAGTGTTAATTCTATGAGCCAAAATCTTCTTGCACATCTTAGTACCAAGATGAATACCATAATCCTTCACAACCTTCTCATTAGTTTTGATAGGATCTGATGTGGTAGATATCCTCAAAGGAATATTAATTTTTCAAAACCCAATCATATAGACAAACCCTTTGTAATTATATATAGGTATGATTCAAAGTATAATGGGGAACTTTGCTAACCAATTTCAATAGATTATCACCTTCTAATGTATCTATAACTTTCACATCCTTAAATAAGATGAAAAATGGAATCACTTAGACATAATATGCCTCTAAGCCTTTTGGTTGTTTTGATTTGACCCTGATGAATTTTGAATAAGGTGTATCCATGTAGAGATGGGAAAATACTTAGTCCATTTGCTTGGAGTTTTGGCACCATTCTACCTAGAAGTGTAAAATTAGAGGCCCTCCTTGGTTTAGGATGGTGTCTTATTGAGAAGTATTTTCATTAATGTTTGATGTCAAGGTGCATCTTTTGAAGATGCATAGTGAGTGGTGTTTCAAGTATGAGTTTATGTGCTTGATGTGATAAGGAATCCATGTGACAAGAGATAATTTAAAGGCAACCTAATGACTCTTATATTGGTTGATGTCAAGTTTGACATCAAGATTGTTGCAATGGTGTGTAAGTGTTTTTTGAAGAGTTTTATCATTTTATTTCCTTGATTTAATCATGTTTAGGTACTATTTATTGAGTACACATGTTTTGAGAAGCCTAATCTCGGCCCTATGAGAAGGTGTGCATAGTGAAGTTTGGTAAAGCAAGTAAGCACAAGCTTGTGAGATGTTTTTTGGAATTTTTTGATCATGTAAGTAAATCATAAATTATTTTAGAAGTGTTTCAAGGTTAGTTTTCAAGTTTTAAGTTCTTGAGAAGCTTAGACATGGCACTAGTCATGGCATGTAAATTACTTGTGAGAAGGTATAAACTTGGTGGCTTGGTTATATGATTTCACATAGGAATTAATGGATGTATAAGGTTGTTTGATAATTAATATGAGGCATTGGATTACTCATTAGAGTCTCAAGGTGAGTCTACAGGGGTAATATCTACATATCAAGTATGCAAGTACAATACCTCTAGACCCTGATTATCCTAATGAGGTGTTGTGATCTATTATCAAAGAATATGAAGGATGTATCAAAGTTTTTAGAATGATACAGGTTGATTGAGTATGTGATTTAGGTGGAGAGCACATGGAAAAAGGCATGAAGGTTAGTTTTAAGGCCTAATGTGATTTGCAGGTCAAGGTGTAGAGAGCAAAGAGAAAGAGTGTGGCCTAATGAGGGGTCATGATTAGATTTCAAAGTATTTAAGATTATTTAATAATTTTCAGATGTAATTTATGTTTTTTTAAGTTTGTTAATGTAGTTTTATTTCATGGTTTACAAGATTAGACATGAAAGGTAGTTTTGAGGTCTCTCGAGTACACAGAATGAAGACATGTAAACTTGAGAAGAAATTTTAAGTGTTCATTTCCATGTGTAACTTGTTCATGGGAACTCGATATATTAATAATATATGGTAAATGATCCTAGATAATAACTATAGGCATTGGTTTTGGATTTAATTGGAAACCCTTTATGAACAATCATTGACACCAAAACCTATGTTAAATCTCTCTAAATCCTTAACAAGGACCCAATGTGAAAGATATTGTCCAAAATATCTAATAATGGTCTCAAATGACTATAAAAAATATTTTATAATATATTAAACTGTCTCAGGCACCTCCAAGTGTGATTGAGTTGTCAAGTGTGTGGGTAGACCCTACAAGAAAGTATTAGTTTTTTGGATATTTATTATAACAGCCAGATTTGACCAAGTCAAAGTATGAAAATAGATGGAGGATGAATATTGAGTCTCATTTTAAATTTAAATTAAGGTTTATATATGATTTAAATCACTTAATTATTCTAAATTGGTCATCCAAATGAGTCAGTCGTTAATAGGCCTAATGGTGGAAATAGTGAGAAACACAGGCAGTAATGAGAAAATGATTAGGAATGTGTTATAATGAAATAATGATGAAACCAAGTGCATATATATGTTTTTTTATGACCTATAATACATTCTCATATTTTTTATAAGTTTTGGAGATTAGTGAATATAGTAAAAATTTGCTCACAAGTTAACTTGTTTGGCTCAGTGAGGTCTGTGTATAGTGAGGTCATAAGATTGGTCTACAAGACCAATATTTTCTACTTGAAAATATTTAATTTATATATAATAATGTTAAAATTATCTCATAGTATCATCTAAATTCATCATAAATCTATGGAAATGGTCATACAAGTATTGAAGGTCATTATCACCATGATTGTGCTTTAAGGTAAAGTGACAATTTTGGGTAAGCAAGTTACAGTGATGAGTTTGAGACTCTATACCCAATGTTTAATTATATAATTAATATGGTGTTAATTATTGTGAATTTAAATTATCACTTATGCTTTTTTAAATCTTTGTCGTTAGTGAAAGTGATTGAAATATTGAAACCAAAATGGCTTGTCTGGTTTTGGTTTGACTATGTGTAGTGAGATCAAAAGATTGGTCTACAAGACCAATATTTGAAATTAGACATTATTATTTTTGTATTTTAGAGTATTTTATAAATTTAAAATTATTTTTTTAATTTATTATTGGTCATGTGAATTTCTCTTTCAGGTGTTGAAGATCAAGTTTTTCATGACTAGGTTTTGGAGTGTTCTAGCAATTTTGAATGGGCTATTTGTAGAGAAGTGTTTGAGTCCTTTTTACCTAAGTTGTGAAGTATAAATTAAATGTTAATTACCCTGAGATCATATATTTTATGTTTATGTTATTTATTTCCATGTTTTTTAATATAATTTGTGTTTAATCTTTAGTATTTCAAGACAAACTTTCTGTGTATAAGAAGGCCTAATTATGAACAATACAAATGGTGTGATTCAAGTGGTGGTTGGATCTAAAAAATGTTATGAAACCTATGTGATATTATTATAGGTATATTTTGATGTTATAATAAGTTTTTATTCCATGTGTGTGGTTTGAAATTTCTCTAATAATATCAAAGAGTAATGTATACTAATGAAGGCCTAATTGAATTGGGTCTCCTTAAAGCCTAAAATAAGTGTTGGTATTTTGAGTTGTGGATTACCTATTGTAATTATTTATGCATGTATGAAAAATTTTATAATACATATTTAAATTATAATTCAAGTGTGAAAATTTATATGTTTGACCAAGAGGTATACGAGCAAGAGGCGTGTATATATACAAGGCAGTTTTTGGTCTATTTAAGAATGTTGAGGGTAAACGAATGAAATAACACATTGTTAAGTATAAGGAGGTCTTGTAAAAGATCAAAGGAGTGTATATAATCAGTAATGAATATCTGAAAGTGTGTCTATATATGAATATTAATGTCATATGACCTAATCTGTCTTGAAGAGACCTAGTTGAGTGAAGAGGCCTAGAAGGAAGTTTGAGAGGGATAAGAGTGTGAAGAGATGAAGAGGTGGTCATAATAATTTAGGTGAGAAACAAGGTGTTATATAGATTAAAAAATAAAATATTTGTCTTAGTTATTTTTTATTCATCTATGGGGTTGGTTCCTTTTTCCAAGTTGGTGCCCTCTAAAGCCTAGTTGGGTTGGTGCTTAGCTAGTTGGGGTTGGTGTTGTATGTGAAGTTGGTGCTTCACTAAATTATAATATTTTATCTTATATTAATTTATTAAATTTACTATGATCATTTGGTTTTATTATTCTTGATTTTTTCCCATATATATGATGTGTTTTCTTGTGTAATCTTGTTTCATACTTGTATGGGTGATTGTTTATGCATTGTGTGATCTATATATTGATGTGATGGTTCATAAATGCTAAGGATTAATTGAAATAATGTTTTAAGACACTGATTCACAGCCCCTCTTAGTGATTTTGATTCCAATAATTTTTATTAAAGTATGTCCTTTGAATTAGTATTGACAACTTAAAGGAGATCCTAGAAGCAAGGATGGCTAGTCAGCAAGCTCAAGGTGGTTTCTCTACTAGTAAGTCTTCATTATTAAATGGGACTAATTATGATTTATGTATCATTAGAATGAGGATATATATAATTTAAATGGTCCATGACATATGTTAGTTAGTTATGGATGGATACACTACACCTCCTACACCACCAATGAATGTAAAAAGCAAGAAGGAAAGTGAGAACAAATCCAAGGAAATGAATGCCATTCTATGTGGCATATCAGAGAAAAAATTTGTGAAGGTGATGCACTATGAGTCAGCCAAGGTGATATGGAATAAATTTAATACTATCTATGAAGGAGACACAAGGTTGAAGATGGCCAAATTTTAGACCCACCAAAGATGGTTTGAAAGTCTAAAGATGAAACCATTGCATCTTACCTATTGAACGTTGATGAAGTTGCCAATATCATTAGCGGATTATAAGAAGTGAAAGAGTATACAATTGTTCAAAAGTTATTGAGATCACTAAATCTTAAGTTTTATTCTAAGGTATCTATATAAGAGATACAAGATTTGGAAAAAATTGAAATGGATGGGCTTCATGGCATCTTGACTGCCTATGAGATGAGAACAAATGAAGGAAGACCTCCCAAAAAGAAGGCAGCTTTCAAAGTTTATAAGAACTCAAAATACAATAAGTTCAAGGATGATGTATATTCATATCATGATGATGATGAATTAATATCCATGTTTTCTATAAAATTAAGGTTTGGATCTGGTAAATACAAGGGTAAATTACCTTTAAAATATTTAAATTGTGGTAAGATTGGTCACTTTGCATCTAAGTGTCCTGAAAAGGATAAGAATAAGCATGATGAATAACATGATTAACATCATGGTGATGATAAGAGGGTCTATAATCTTGACAAAAATAAAAAATATTTTAGGAAGTATGAAGGTAAAAAAGGGTCATTCAAGAATAAGATAAGTTTCTACACCCAAGAAGATAATAACTCATTTTATGTGACACAAGTACATTTGATAATGATGATGATAATATTAAACATGAACATGACAATAAATAAACTTTATTCGTGGATATATAAATAGATAATGAGGTTTGCTCAAATAGTAAAGGCCTTATAGATGAAGAAGAATTAGATGAAGAAGAAGTTGAAGTGAGCCTTGATGTAGAATTGGTGAGTGATCTAGAGGAGTTGAAATTTCAAATAAGGAAGAATCACAAACTAAGATCATTAGTTAAGGACTATGAATATTAGATTAGTTTGTTTAAAGAGAGACTGAGTAACACATCCAAGGAGTATGATGAGATAATTAATTAGATTGAATCATAAGAAGAGATAGTCAATGCTAGCTTAAAAGTTAAAGAGGAAGAATGCAACAGGTATGGAACTGAAATGGGATCCTTAAAAGTTTATTTAAATAAAGAATCTAGCAAGCTGAATACCTTTGTGAAGTTTAAAAAGACTAATGATGCTCTAGATAATATATTGAATATTCAGAAGTCTACAAGTGGTAAAATAAGTCTTTGTTTTAAAGACGACCAAAAGGAGGTAGATCAAGTCAAAGAGAAAGCTAATGAAGACAAGAATATAAACATGAAGAGACAAATCAAAGAACCTAATGCTATGATGTAAGCTAATTCATTTGATGGTTACTATTTTGCATGTAATTAGTTTAGTCATAGAGAAAGAGAGTGTAGAATACCCTCTAAAAATGATTATACATAGGATTATGAAAATAATCATCAGTCAATAGGTATGAATGAGTTGGTTTTCTATAGTTGTCATAATGTAGACACATTGAAATATTTTGTCCTAATAGAGTTAGAAGATCATCAAATCAAAACAAGAGGTTTGAAGCTCCTAGAGTGAAAGAGAAAAGGTAAATGAATGTGTGGAAACCAAAGATAATAAAGGTAAGTTATGATCAACATACAAGCCCAAGTGGACTATTTTATATGATAAAACATACTTTAGATGTGAAATCAAGTCAGGAATGTCCATTACCAACTCAAATTATTAACCACACAGATGATGAAGAGGTCAAACCAAAAGGACCAATCAAGTCTAAAATGATCCTAAAGGATATTTAGTCTTGTGATAACATGGATATTTGGGAATATCTTAATTTTTTGTCATTTTAGTTCCCTATGGATAGGGGTGACTCCATTAGGATTCATGGACATACTCTTTAGTTAGCAGAAGCATGATGGATACTTGGTTTGAGGGGGAGTTATTTAGGTTGTTCACAAGCTCTAAGTATAGTTGTTGACAAGCATAGAAGAGTTTCTAAGAATAGATACTGAAGAGAGAGAATGAGTGGTTCCAAATATTTTATAATGTATGACCCTTTGTCATTAATGTCAAAGGGGGATAAAGTTTAAGAAAGAAGTTTGACCAGATTGGGGGAGAAGAGAATGATCAGATTGAAGAATGTTTTTCCATAAATGATATATGGGGAGTTTGTTAAGAAGTTTTTTCATTGTTTTAAAGGTGCATCTAGTGAATATTCATAGTTAGTTGTCTTCTAAGTATGATCTTGTTTGGTTGATGTGACAAGGAAGCCATGCGACAAGAGAAAATTTGAAGGTGACCTAATGTCTCTTCTATTGAGAGATAATTTGAAGGCAACCTTATGAATCTTATGTTGGATGTTGTCAAGATTGTTTGAGTGGTGTGTAAGTGTTTTTTGAAGATTTTTATTGTTTTATTTCATTTATTTAAGCATGTTTGAGTACTATTTCTTGAGTACAAGGTGTCTTGAGAAGCCTAGTTTAGAACCCGTGATAAGAAGTGTATAGTGAAGTTTGGTAAAGTAAGTAATCACAATGTTATGAGAGGTCTTATATAATTATGTGATCATGTACATAAATCATAAATACTTTTATAAGTGTTTCAAGTTTAGATATCAAGTTTCAAGTGCTTGAGAATCCTAGATATGACACTAGTCATTACACGTAAAGTCATTATGAGAAGGTATGAGCTTGGTGACTTGGGGAGATGAGTGAACATAGGCATGAATGGATTTATAATGTTAATTTATAATGCATGTGAGGAATTAGATAACTCATGAGATTTTCATGGTGAGTCTACAGGGGTGGGATATACAAATCAAGTATGTAACTAGACTACCTCTAGACCTTGTTTGGCCTAATGAAGAATCATGATCTATTGTCAAGGAATATAAAGGATGTATGGAACTATTTAAAAATTAGATAGGTTGATTAAGTATGTGATTGAGTTGGATAGCATAGGGAAAGAGGCATGAAAGTTAGTTTCAAGGCCTAATGTGATTTGCAAGTCAAGGTCTAGAGAACAAAGAGAAAGAGTGTGGCCTAATGAGGGGTCATGATCAGATTTTAGAGTGTTTGAGCTTATGTAAGAATTATTATAGGTGAGGTATGTTTTTTAAAGTGTGTTAATTAAGTTTAAGGTCATGTTATAAAATAAAAGGCATAAAAATTAGTTTTGAGGTCTCTCGAGTACACAGAATGAAGACATGCAAGCCCAAGAACTTTTAGGTGTTCACTGGCATGTGTAACCTCTACATGGGAATATAAGATGTTAAGTATAGATGGGTAAAGTATATAGATAATAAATATAGGAATTTTTTTAATATTTAAGTGGTAATCCTTTATGAACAATCATTAACACCAAAACCTATTAAACCTCTCTAAAACCCTACCAAGGTCCTGATGTGAAAGATCTTGTTCAAAATAGCCTATAATGGTCTCAAATGACTACAAAAACCAATTTATCATTTCGTAAACTCTCCTAAGCACCTCTAAGTGTGATTGAGTTGTTAAGTGTGTGAGTAGACACTACAAGTAAGTGCTATTTTCTAAAATATTTACTGTAGTAGTGAGATTTGACGAAGTCAATGCATTAAAATAGATGGAGGATGAATGTTGAGACTAATGTGTCAATTCCATGAATGTTTAAGGAAAATTTCAAGCCCTAAATAATTCTAAAGTGGTTACCAAGTTAGCCAATTACTAATAGGCCTAATGGTGGAAATAATGAGAAACCTAAGCAATAGTGATAAGATGATTAGGATTGTGTTAAGATGAAATAGTGATGAAACCAAGTGCATAGATATGTTATTTAGGACCTTTAAGACATGTTTTTGTTTGGTATAAGTTTTTTGTGTGACACTCCAACACATCTTATGTCACCAACAACACACCTTAATCTACTCTTATTGTCTTCTTGACTAACAAGTTCATTAGACAATGTTGACTTCACCATTCATAGTATTAGCACTTGGATTTCAAACATGGAATAACATACAAGGATTCATATACAAGAAACACAACCTAAGACATACTAGACACACTCTACCTAGCCAATTTACACTTAATGTAAGACCTTTGAATGATTAGAAAGGGTGAATTGGATCACAAGTCCTAACCTCCATCTTTGGCAAGACTAAGGGCTTGTAGCCCTGTTTTCCCTATCTTTTCCTCATTACTTCTTGAAAACTCCAGATAACACAATACTCGAAGATGATCCTGACACCCATTAAGGAATTACACAACATACCTAAATTTCACCTATGGCTTTTGTTAACCAAATTTGAATTCTATTCAAATGAGGTTAACCCCTAATATTTTGAAATTTTCAAGAAGGTTTCCATGTATCCTATAGGTGTCATGTTAGTCTATTATCTCACTCAGCCTTTCCCTATTCTTGGCTGAAGCTCATCTTCCTTGAAATGGCCTAGTAAACCAAAGTCAAACATGGTCAAGCCTTGGTAAAACTTGTTCAAAGGATCATTTTGTATCAAATTATCCTAATATGGTATTTAGCATGTTTCAATGTGTTTAAAAGTCATAAATTGGTCATTTGTTATGTCTCATGTGCAAAAAGGGGTCTTTTGGCCATTTTCTAGCCCATTTATTAACTTGTACTAACTTCCAAGAGGGAAAATTTGTCACCAAAGTGATTTTCAAAATGGAATAAGTTAGAATCATTTTAGGTACAGTCATATGTCAGCCATAAGTTATGTTCAGAAAATGGGAGTTTCTCCTTGTTTTTAGGCCCTTTTGAGCACTTGTACAGTTTCCATGATCTGATCTTTAGCTTAAAATGTGGTGGTGTGACTCTTCACCTTCCCATACGTCATATCCATGTTTGGATTTCATATATTGCATAAAAATTTTCATTTTCAACTCATTTATCTTCTTTTTTCATTGGTAAGGTAAGGGCAAGTTCAAACACTCACTATGGGCCATACAAGTGGAGTCAAGATGAATACTTCTACAAGTGGATATTAATCTTAGTATAATTCACTTTCATGGCTATAAGTATTAGATTGGTGCCTTCTCCTTTATGAACAAATTCTAACACTACAGGCAACCTTTTATGAAATTAGATTAAAGAGGGGTATGGTTGTGCATATGTTTCTTGTTTTCAAGAATCTATGTAGTTGTGTGAGTTTGATAGAGTGTTTTAAAGTTGGAATAGACACTCTCTATGGTTTTATCATCATATAACACTTTCTCTCTCATAGCCCTTGAAGAAGATTTACAATTTTTCTTGTTTCTCAAGTTAGCTAGTTCAAGTGTGTAATCTGGGTTTTTTTTAAGTGGAAGGGGCTCCATGGTGATGTTAGTATGCTTGAATTCATGTTTTAAAATTTATTCCATTGAATCACCTTGTGAGAGATCAAATTGGCATACTCCTTTAAATTAAATTTCCTAATTTCCTTGTTCACTATCTAGTCAATTCAGAGTCACCTTTCTTGAGCTCCAAGAGGTTTGTATGGAGATGTGAAGAGTAAAAGCATTGTAGAATTGAGTTTGAGGCTTTGGCATGAACAAAGGGTCTTAGATTTCATTCCATGAATGTGAAAATTATATGCAAGTTAGATTTCCCCTTTAAGAGGATGAGTTTACTATATTGGCCTCATAGTCCCTAAAAGTTGTAAATAGTGTCCAGGGAGGTTTTTTAGGGCCTCATTAAATACACTTGCAAGCTGATTTAAACATTCAACTTGGAAATTTTTTTATCCCTATCTACCTACAATAGTTATGCCTTTGAGAAGCAAAATATAAGTGGAGTATGATTTTTCAAGGTCTCAAACTTGCTATAAAAAACCACTAAAAAGAGGTAGTGAACAGCTACAGGGTATGGATGAAAAAGTGACTTTGCACTTCCATTTGTGATACTAAGTTATACCATCATGGGAGATCAATACTAAATTATATAAATGGTAATCCTAAGCTGAAATGATAAGAGAAAGGATGTAGTTTGGGTTTTGATCACTAATGTACCCTCCCCTATCTATACACTAGTGTGGGAGAGGCCATCTATAGCAAAGTTATATGACAATGAGTCAAGGGTTAGGTTCTTTGGCCTTTTCTAAGTTTATAAATGGGTTAGGATATTTTTTTACCTCAAAATATTTATGGGAAGTCAAAACATCTCAAGCAAGCCTCAAATTTCCCCAATATCACCTATAAGCAATCCAAAATAAATAAACATAGTCAGTCAAAGAGTATACAAGTCGTGAGGTAGTAGTTAAAGGTTTGGACCTCATTTAGAGCCTTCAAGGTGGATGTAGGGGAAATGAATGCGAATGGTGATCCCAAGGAAATCATGACAAAACTAAATACACCATCTAAAAGGCCTAATCCTTGCCAAAGATGGACCTACAGGGTAGAGCCATGACTATGATAGTTAAGATAGAGGTATCTTGATGGATGACCTAAGTAGGGATTTCATAGGGTATGAAGGAAACCCTTAAGCCTAAAAGAAAAATTGAGGGTCATGTGCATTTTTGACCTTATCCACTCTTTCCACTTGATTAGTTCATGCTTGTAGGGGTATTTTAGAGATGTTTAAGCCATCAAAAATACTATAGACACCATCAGTCTAGCTATAGACTCCTATAGTAGAACTATAGACTCCATCAATAGAGCTTCATTACTTTCAAAGACCTCACAAAATCCACAAGAAGAGCTTGAATGCCAAGTTGGAATGCTCATATCTTTCATGAGACTTTGCAAGGGACATGGAGATATTCAAGGAAGTTAGAGGGGGTCCTCAAGAGGCCACAAGTGGCATTTTATCATAAGTTTAATGTTAAACCTTATGAACAAAGTCTAAGAGGGCTAGTCACTCCAAAACCTTTTCAACCCCTATTTTAGGACCTGATGGTGAAAATGAGCTTAAAAGTGCATCTAGATGGATGAATTTGATCATGAGTTTTGAAGATAATTTGTTTCCAACTCCATGAGGATCAGATTCATGGGATTAGATTGTATGGACCTATACAAAATAAGGAAAAGTAGGGCTTATTTTGACCATTTTTTGTGTTGTGCAAGCATGGTGAACTTCCAACAGACCAAATCACTTTTGGAGGAGAAATTAGGAATTTTACTATGTCCTCATGGTCATTATATCGGGTATCTCAACTCCTAAGTGTGCCTACCAAATCTATTATTTCATCTAGCCCACTGAGCTAGCTAGGGAAGACTTAGAGAAAATGGTGAATCTTCATTTGAAAAGACTTTTAAGGCATATTTATTGTAACTAATGTCATAAAAACTTTGGACACATTAAATTCCTCTTATTTTATGGATCATATTGTAGGTTTGAAGATATTTTAGGTTTCAAGTGTGAGAGGTAAAAGGAAAAAAGCTATTTTCAGACTACTAAGTATGATCATGCATAGCTAGAATGATAGGGAGGGTCAGGAGCCTCTCCAATGCATGTGAGGACTTATTAGTAACCCCTCATACTTATATCCATAATAAAACTTGATCATTTATAGGGTTAGGGTAGTTTTAGAAGGCCAATCATGAGGGGTAGTATTATATGCATAGAAAAGGAATTTCTTGACCACTTTATAGGTCTTGGATAATTAGAGATGATATTTGTAACTCCTAATATGGCATGGATCACCCCATACCTCTCTATCATGAATTTGTAACTGATCTTCACATTATTCACACATGTCTAAGTAACTCTTGGACTTCTCTCTCTCTTTTCCCATTTCTTCTATAAATTGAGCCTCCTTCACTATTGTATGCATCTCTCTACCTGGGTATGGTGAAGACCTACCAAATTTTTGCCTTGAATCAATAAATACAAGTGTTTTACCTCATTCAAATATTTCTCTAAGTGTGCATTATGGTTTTTGGTCTTGTGTAAGTGTAAGTTTCATTTACCTTCACATGTTACTCTCCTTAGTACCTTATGTGTTTTTGATCTCTCTCTTACAGGTCAACAAGAAGTGTCAAAGTGGATTTCAAGTGTAGTGAGTAGGCTAATCAATAGAGTGTCTTAGAATGTGTATTGTCTAGTTCTTTCGAGCCTATGTTATCTCCAAGACCCCATGTTGAAGCATCGATGTGAGAGGAAACATTGACATTTGGATGGAGTGTATGTGCAACTTATCCTTAGTTCCAAGTACATGATAAGGGTATGAGTAGAGAAAAAAATTTAGTGTATCACCTCTTATAGACTAGGTTTACTTTCATGGTATCCCTATCCCTTTTCATCCCCAAAGTGTTAGTAGTTATATATGAGTTTTAGTGACGCATCAAGGGGAACTAACCCCTAATCTAGAGATCCATCTCCTAATAGGGATACCCATAGCCCTAAGGTGGCTCCATTATCTCACTTAAATGAGGAGAAGCTTGTCCCATTTCCTCATTGGGTGAAATTTCAAGTGACAATAGTTTTGGCATGCTTGGTGGGACTTTTGTTCCAAGAGATTGAGGAATTTTTGGTGTTGTCTCTCAACAATCAACCTTTGGAAGAACTTTTCAAAGCACCAGTGACAACTCTAAAGTTGAATCAACTAGTTTGGTAGCCCAAGTATTCCATTTGAGTTAACTTCTCTATATATTGGTTCCCAAAGTAAGCTTTCATGGTTGACCTTAGTGTTGATCTTTTCCCTCTACAAGTTTGGGAAACATTTCAATCTTTGCCTATTCCTCCTCAATATGAGCAAGTACTTGGTCAACCTAGTCATCAGCCTTATCAACCTTTTTTTGATCATTACCTATCCCAATATGACCATATTCAAACCTATCATGAGGTATATCAATACTATAGCTAGCCTTCTCAATGTCTTGCTCCTAGTCAACCTAGTCCTTTCTCCAATCAACCCATTTACACCTTCAAACAAGCACTTTTTGGGTATGAAAGGTATATGTTGGATCTTGATACTATAAGGGGATATGGTCAAAATATTCCTAATAATTCCATCTATCAGGTGAGAAATGCATTAGATTTAGTCAAGAAAGAGTGGGCAACTATTGAGAGAGCCAATTGGCAAAGGCTCACAAATGAGATGTTTGATGTGAGTGGTTTAGTCTCTTTCTTAGAGGATAGGATAGAATTTCATGAAAGGTAGCCTCACAAAACCTATCAGCCTTTATATCCACTTCCCCAAGTTACATATCAGCCATACGTAACTCCTACTCATGAGCCAAATCAAGCCTGTAAAAGTCACCATTTTTCAAATCATTTTGAGGAAAGAGTTGAGAATAGAAACCTTATGTTTGAAGCCAATCTTGATAGGAAGATTGAGTTGGAAAATTTGTATATGAAATAGTCCATGTTGGAAATAGAGTAAGTTGATTCAAAACCCTCATTACTTTCTCACATTGAACTCCCACCACCCCAAGAAGAGACCTCTAGTCCTAACATCATGAGATGGAGTAAGGTAATTGAGTCATGGGGGAAGAAAGAGGAAAAGGGTCTTATCAAAGAATGTGAAACTAAAGAGAAACATGATTTTATACAAACCTCTCATAACTTTCCTCAAGAAGAGAGTTCCAATCTTAAGATCATGAGATGGAGTGAAATAGTGGAATCATGGGGAAAGAAAGAAGAGAAGATAATTATTCAAGACTATGAAGTGGAAAATGAAGCTAGTCCTTCCCAAGTCCCTCTCACCCTTCCTCAAGAAAATTCTTGTACTCCATGGCAGCCCTCATGTACTCCCCATATTCATGATAATTCTTATGAGCTTCAAGAGAGACTCTTCCAAGAGAATCTACCTAAAAAAATTGAGGAATTAGAGGCAAGGATGAAGTTGCTTAATCAAGGAGAGATGGAAGGTTTAGACCAAAAAGAAGATCCTATGCCTAAACACACCCCATATACCCTTCATCAAGAGAGTCCTCAAGATAATTTTGATGTTGATGAAATATTGGTCAAGTGTAAGGAAAATAATTATGTGATTCTAGCCTAAGGTCTACCTCCTCTTTCTCATGAGCTTTCAAAAGAACCCCTTACATTTCATTCCCAATCTGATTTTGAGAGTCCTTATGTTTAATCTCTTTGCTTGTTTGATGAAGAATGTTTTCCTTATGTTGAAGCACCTATCTTAGTGGAGGCAAGTGAAGAAGAATATGCTCAATTCATGACTGATCAATAAGACTTCATGAGTGTTTATGAGGAGGATATCACCATAGGCTCTCCCCTTGGTAAACAAAAGGACAATTCACAAGCTTTTGAAGAAGGATGTTTCTTTTTTCCAAAGAAGAATTAATGATCATTACCTCCTTACTCACTTTGTAGGACACCATAGATGAACATGGACAATGTCATAATTAGTCTTTAGATAACTTGTTTGAGGTCATTGGAGTTGGATATACTCCTCTTCAACGAGGCTATCAGTTGGTCAAAGAGGGAAAAGGTAGCATTGGGACCCAAGTAAGTATGAAAAGGAGGAACAATTTTTCAATGTTATCCTTTCAAGAGGCTTATAAATCTAAGAATGATATGTTTGAAGTCATCAAAAGGGGATATCACCTTCTAGAAAGAACTCATCAGCTCTTAAAGGATGAAGAAAGATCATATTGGCCTAAAGCTTCTAAGGAACATGAAATCAATCCTTTTGAAATCATGCCTATAAAGAGGATTGAAGTTGGTCATGAGAAAGTGAATGGGAAACAACATGAAATAAGTGATTATGTACAAGAAGAGTTCATTTCCTTGGCTAGATTGTTTGGAGTTGCTTGGTTCTTAATTAGCATCATGCCAATGAGGTTGGAAGACCTTGTGAGAGGTATGGAGGTAGAAATGCTAAGAGAAAAAAGGATTATTGATTTATCCAATCCTTCATGCCATGAAGTAAGAGGGATATCAATCTTCCCTTTTTATCTAAGGGGATGTATGTTTATGGTTAGTTGTACATATTAGTTGTCTTTTATTTCTCCTAAGTGCCTTGAGCACATGTGTGTGTTTTGTTTGATGTTGGTTGTAATTTTTATGTGTTATCCTTTACTTTGTTTTATTTTGAGGTAAGTAAATTATATATTTTTTCAATTCAAGGTCTGGTCCTGATGTTTTAAAGTGTGTTCTAACTCCTTTGCCCAATAGATAGTATAAGGTTACTAGTCCTTAACATAGGCAAGCATGTTACCCCTAGGAGTTGCCAAATTATTGACCAAATTTGAATTCTAGTCAAATGAGTTCAACCCCTACTATTTTTAACTTTTCAATAAGGTTCCCATGTATCCTATAGGGTGTCATGTTAGTTTATTATCTCACATAGGCTTTCCCTAGTCTTGGTTAAAGTTCATCTTCCTTGAAATGGCCTAGTCAACCAAAGTCAAACATGGTCAAGCCTTGGTAAAAATTAGTCAAAGGATAAATTTGTGTAAAATTTTCCTAAGATGGAATTTATCATGTTTCAATTTGTTTACAATTCATATATTGGTCATTTGTTATGTCTCAAGTGCAAAAAAGGGTCTTTTGGCCACTTTCCAGCCCATTTATTGACTTAGACAAACCTACAAGAGGGAAAATTTGTCATAAAGGTGAGTTTAAATGTGTAAGACGTCATAATAATTTAATTTATAGTCATATGTCAGCCAAGGGTCAGTTATGTTTAGAAAATGGGAGTTTATCCTTGTTTTTAGGCCCTTTTGGGCACTTGCACGATTTTTATGATATGATATTCAACTAAAAACATGGTGATATGAATATTCACCTTACCATAGGTCATATCCAAATTTTTATTACATATATTTCCTAAAAATTTTCATCTACAACTCATTTCTCTTCTTTTTCCATTGGCAAGCTGAGGAAGGGCAAGTTCAAACACTCACTATGGGTCGTACAGGTGGAGTCAAGATGAATTATTATATAGGTGGGTATTAATATCAGTATAAATAACTTTTATGGAAATAGGTATCATATTGTTGCATTATCATTTATGAATAAATGTTAACACTCAAGGTAGGCTTTTATGAAATTACATTGAAGAGGGGTATGGTTGTGCATCTATTTCTTGTTTTTAGGAATCCATGGAGTTGTGTGATTTTGATAGAGTTTTTATAGGTTGAAATAGACCCTCTCCATGGTGTTATCATCATCCAATAGTTTCTCTCTCATTTCCCTCAAAGGAGACTTACAATTTTGCTTGTTTCTTAGGTTGGTTGCTTCAAGTGTGTAATCTAGGTTTTCCCAGCATGAAATGGGCTCCATGGTGATGTTAGTATTCTTTAATTAATGTTTTAAAATTTATTCCATTTAATCACCTTGTGAGAGATCAAATTGGTATACTCCTTCAAAGCAAATTGCCTAATTTCCTTGTTCTCTGTCTAGTCAATTCACAGTCACCTTACTTGAGCTCTAGGGGGTTTGTACAGAGGTGTGAAGAGTAAAAACATGGTGGAATTTAGTTTGAGTCTTTTTCATGCTCAAAAGGTCTTAGATATGCCATGAATGTGAAAATGCTATGCAAGTTGGAGTTTCCCTTTAAGAGGATGAGTTTATTGTATTGGGCTCATAGTCCTTGAAAGTTGCAAATAGTGGCTTGGGATATTTTTAAGGGCCTCATTAAATACACTTGAAAGGTGATCTAGACATTCAAATTGGAAAATCTTGTATCCATATCTACCTACAATAACTATGCTAATTTTTAGAAGCAAAGGATAAGTGGAAGATGGATTTTCAAGGTCTCAAAGTTGCCAAAAAATCACTGAACAGAGGTAGTGAACACCTATAGGGTATGGATGAAAAAGTGACTTTAAACTTCCATTTTTGATCCTAAGATATGCCATCAAGGGAAATCAATCCTAAATGATCCAAATGGTAATCCTAAGCTGAAATGATAAGAGAAAGGGTGTAGTTTAGTTTTTGATCACTAATGTACCCTCCCTTGTCTATACTTAGGCCTTGGAGGGGCCATCTATAATAGGGTTATATGAAAATGAGTTGGGGGTTAGGTTCTTTGGCCTTTTTATAGTTTTTCCAAGGGGGTAGGATGTTTTTTGACCCCAAAACCTTAATGGGAAGTCAAAACATCTCAAGCAAGCCTCAAATTTCCCCAAGATCACCTACAGGTAGTCCAAATGTATAAACATAGTTAGTCAAAGAGTATATAGGTAGTGAGGTATAATTTGGAGGTTTGGACCTCATTTAGAGCCTTCAAGGTGGATGTAGGGGAAATGAATGTGAATAGTCATCCCAAGGAACTCATGACAAACCTAAATACACCATCTAAAAGGCCTAATCATTGCCAAAGATGCACCTACAAGGTAGAGCTATGACTATGATAGTCAAGATAGAGGTATCTTGATTGAGGACATAAGCAAGGAATTAATAGGGCATGAAGGAAATCCATAAGATTAGAAGCCAAATTGAGGGTCATGTACATTTTTTAATTTATCCATGCTTTCCACTTTAATAGCTCATGCTTGCAAGGGTATTTAAGAGAAGTTAAAGCCATTAGAAAAACTATGAACTCCATCAGTCCAACTACAAACTCCTACAGTAGAACTATGAACTATATCAACAGAGCTTCGTTACTTTCACAAGCCTCACAAAATGCACAAGAAGATCTTGAATGCCAAGTTGGAATGCCAATATGTTTGATGAGCCTTTGCATGAGACATGGATCTATTAAATAAAGTTGGAGGGGGTACTTAAGATGCCACAAGTGGTATTTGATCATAAGTTCAACATCAAACCTTATGAATAAAGGCTAAGAGGGATAGTCACTCCAAAACCCTCTCAAACCCTATTTTAGGACTCGATGGTGAAAATGAGCCTAAAAATGCATCTAGATAGATGGATTTGACCATGAGTGCTGAAGAGAAGTTATTGGTAGCTCCATGAGGATTAAATTCATGGGATTAGATTTTATGGACCTGTATGAAATAGGGAAAAACAAGACTTATTTTGACTATTTTTTGTGTTGTGAAGGTGTGGTGAACTTACAAGAGAGAAAATAACTTTTGTAGAAGATATTAGGAATTTTTATAAGTCTAAATGTTCATTATATTAGGTATCTCAGCTCCTAAGTATGCCTACCATCTCTCTCATTTTAGCTAGCCCAGTGAGCCAACTAAGGAAGACTTAGAGAAAATGGTGAATCTTCATTTAGAAATAATTTCAAGTATTATTTCTTGTAAATGATGCCATAAAAAATTTGGAAACATCTAATTCCTCTTATTTTATAGATAATACTACATGCTTGAATGTATTTTATGTGCCAAATGTGAGAGGTAAAGGGAAAAGAGCTATTTTGGGACTACAAAGTATGATCATGCATGGATAGAATGATAGGGAGGGTCAAGAGCCTCTCCAATGAATGTGAAGACTTATTACTAACCCATCCTACTCAGATCCATCATCAAACTTGATCATTTATAGAGTTAGGGTAGTTTTGGAAGGCCAATCATGAGGGGCAACTTTTTATGCATAGAAAAGGGGTTTTTTGATCACTTTGCAGGTCTTGGATAATTGGAGATGACATTTTTAAATATTTACATGACATGTATCACCCCATACCTCTCTCTCTCTCATGTATTTGTAAATTATATTAAAATTGTTGACACATGTCCAAGTGACTCTTGGACTTCCCTTCTCTATCTCTTCCCATTTCTTCTATAAATTGAGCCTTCTTGGCTATTGTATGCATCTCTTTGCATGGGTATGGTGAAGCCCTAAATTTTTTTTCCTTTAATAAATAAATACAAGTTTTTTACCTTGTTAAAATATTTCACTAATTTTACATGATGGTTGTTGTTCTTGTGCAAGTGTAAGTTTCATTTACCTTCACATGTTACTCTCCTTAGTAATTTGTGTGTTTATGATCTCTCTCTTACAGGTCAATAATAAGTGTCAAAGTGGATTTCAGGTGTAGTGAGTAGGATACTCAATATAGTTTCTTAGAATACCTATTGTATAGTTCCTCCTAGCCTATGCTATCTCCAAGACCCCATGTTGAAGTATTGATGTGAGAGGGAAGATTGACATTTGGATGAAGTGTATATGTAACTTGTCCTTAGTTCCAAGTGAATGATAAGGGTGTGATTAGAGAAAACATTTTGGTTTATCATATCCTATAGAATAGTTTTAATTTCATGTTATCCCTATCCTTTTTCACCCCCAAAGTGTTAGTAGTAGGATATGAGCTTTAGTGATACATCAAGGGGAGCTAGCCCTTAATCTAGAGATCCACCTCCTAATAGGGATACCCATAGCCCTGAGGTGGTTCCATTATCTCACTTGAATGAGGATCATCTTGTCTCATATCCTCATTAGGTTCAATTTCAAGTGATAGTAGTTTTTTTATATGAAATAGTACCAACAGTGACTGTGACAGACCTAATTAGGCCTCTAAAGTACCTTGTTTTAGAGGTACATAGAGTTCAGAGATTGTCTAGAGCCTATAAATAATATGGTAAGTATAAAATGACATTTAATGACTATCCAAATCAAAACCCATTTATTTGGTAATCCTAAAACAGTATTAAACCACTTTGTCTCACTCAACCTATGCATGCAAAGTCTAAAAGTAAGTTTGAATAAGAAATCAAACTTACCAATGAAGTTAGACCTTGAAACTTTAGACAATGGACATAAGTGCTTGGAGCATCAATATTTTAAAATTGTTTAGTATTTTTCACCGTATAGATACTAGATCCACCAAACCCTAGTTAGGGCCCAATCCAAACAAAATTAGAGCTATAACACTCATCTAAGGGTTTGAAGAGCTCAAATAAATTTTCATAATCTTGTCCTGACATCCTCCAAGTTATTTAGGGGTTACAGAGAGGAAAATAATCATGGAAATAATGATTGTCAACTTTTCCCTTACTGCCTTGTTTGGTTTTGGCACACAGTCATGAGAAAAGCATGAACAAAAAGCTATATTTTTGTCTTTAATTCTTCCAAATCATTATTCCACACTTCAAATTTCATAACACATCTGTCTCTCATGAAAATTCTATGCATTCAAGAATAAAATCCAACTTAGATACTCAAATCCCATTCCTAACCTTACTCAACCACCTCTTAAAATGGACTTAACAACTTGTTAAATAAAAGATAGACTCTAACCACTCCATATCTCACCTAACCAACTTGAAATCACCTGGAATAGGATTTACAAATCCTATTTTAACTAAAATCTACATAATTTTGGCCTTTTGACACCCTTAGGCCTTATTACAAGCTTATGAAACACATTTTCAAATTTGAAAATTTGAATTACATAGTTTGGTGGCAAAACTACTTAACACACCTGAACAACCTAAAAATCAACCAAAAACATGAAACACACATTGACAACATGAGGATGCTCCTACATCATTCTTCCAAGAAGCAAAAAGAAGCATTTTTCACTTGTTATTGTTCCTCATTAGCTCTTCTACATTTGTGCCCATCTTGAGGATGTCATTTGTAGTCAACCATGTTGCATCTTTTGCTAGTAGGTTCTTCCACTTGATCAGATACTAGAAGTATTCTTTGTCCCTTATTTTCTTGATCACTTTTTTGTCTAGGATGGTCTCAATCTCTTTTGGTGTTTCCTTATGCAACTGTTGTTCCCATTGGACAACGTCATCAATCATTATTTTAGTTCCTTAAACTATTTGTTCTTCACCTTTATAGGGATATAAGTTTGAAACATTGAATATAAAAGAGATTTAATATCTTTTGGCAGTTGTATTTCCTATGCATTGTTTGAAAACTTCATTACCACCTTGAATGGACCATTTTTTTTTACTTTCAGCTTGTTGTATTCTCTTTTAGTAAATATTTATTTCCTAAGGGGGCAAGGACAAGGTATCCAACACTTAAATTGAGCTCTCTCCTCTTTTGGTCTACCCTTTTCTTGTACTTGATGGTTTTTTCTTCAAGTTTCCTCTTTACTTGTTCATGCAAATTTTGCATTACATTGGCAAATTCCTTTACATCAGCACTTCTTGCTTCCATCTTGCCTAGATATCTAAAATAATATACACCCCAAGGATGTATTCCATACAATATTTGGAATGGACTCATTCTTGTACTTCTATTAGGAGAATCATTATAGGCAAATTTAGCTTGGGCAAGTAGAAGATCCCACTATTTTGGATGCATGCTTATCAAACTTCTCAAGATATTTCCAAGGATCCTATTAAAAAATTTCATCTGACCATCAGTCTAAGGATGGTAGGCTGAAATAAATCTAAAATGTGTGACCAAATTATTCCATAAGGTCCTCCAAAAGTACCCAATAAACTTTGTGTCCCTATCTATAATAATGTTCCTTGGGAGTCCATGTAATCTTACAATCTCTTGGAAGAATAGATTAGCTATGTGAGTAGAATCACTTATTTTTTAACATGGAATAAAGTGATAAATTTTAGAATACCTATCTACCACTATGAATATTCAATCATATCCTTTTTCTACTTCTTGGTAAACCATGTACAAAATCCATACTTAGTGAATCCCAATGCCTATTGAGAATTGGTAGTGGCTAGTATAAAAATACATTTTGACTAATTCCTTTGAGATGTTGGAATGTTTTAAACCTTTAAAAATAAAATTTTACATCATTACTCATACTTGGCCAATAATAATGAGCACTCAATTGTGATAGTGTCTTATTCTGCCCAAAATGTCCTGATAAGCTACCACTATGCTTCTCTTTCAACAAGTTCTCTCTCATGGAAATCATGGGTATGAAAATTTGATTGAAATTGAATATTAGACCTTATTGGACCATAAAATCCATCCAAGGACTTCTATCATTAATGACTATATTCATACAAGCTTTGTATGCGTCCTTAAAATCTGCATCTTTATCATACATTTCCTTCAAGTTTTCAAATCCTAAGAAGTATAATTGAGATTCCTACATGATTAGATTCATCCTAATTAATGAATATAAAAATTTATTATATTTACCCTTCTTATGATTAATACTAAATTTAAAACTTTTTAAAAACTCAATCCATTTGACATGTCTTTGATTTAGCTTGTTTTGATTGCTAATGAACTGTAATGCATAATTGTCATTATACAAGACAAATTCCTTAGGCATAAGGTAATGTCTCCATTTTTTTAAGGCTTCTATAAGGGAATAAAAATCTTGGTCATATGTTTAATACCTTTTCTTAGCATCACTTATCTTTTCACTAACGTATGCTATCAGTTTCCCATCTTAACTTAGGACAACACCTATGGCAGCCCCACTAGCATCACATTCCACTTGAAAAATATTATTGAAATCAAGAAAAGTTAGGATTGGTTATTTAGTTACCTTACTTTTCAAAAATGTAAAACTCTTATCAATATCCTCAATCCAACAAAAACTTCTTTTGTTAACCTTTATTGTGTTTATCATTGAAGTAACAATTCCAATAAAATTTATTATGAATTTCCTATAGAAGCTAGCCAAACCATGATAGCTTCTTACCTCATATGTGCTCTTGGGTGTAGGCCACTAATATATGGCTTTTATCTTCTCCTTATTCATCTTCAATCCTTTTTTAGAAATCACAAATCCTAAGTAGATCAATTATGTCCTCAATAAATTGCACTTTTTCACATTGATTAGCAATTTTTATTCATGTAACTTATCCAATACTATTCTAAAATGTCTCAGATGGTCTTCCTTAGTTATAATAAACAAAAAAAATTCATCCAACTATAATATGACAAACTTACCTATAAATTCCTTAAGCACTTCATTCATTAGCCTCATGAAAGTGCTTGGTGCATTGGTTAGGCCAAATGGCATGACCAACCATTCATAAAGACCATCATTAGTATTGAATGTTGTTTTCCATTCATCAAACTCTCTTATCATAATCTGATGGTAGCCACTTTTAAATTATATCTTGGAAAAATATGCAGATCCACTCAAACAATCAAGTAAATCATCAATTTTGGGTAATGGGAATCTATACATGATAGTGATTTTATTGATTACTCTGGAGTCTATACACATTCTCCAGCTTTCATTATTTTTAGGAATTATCACTATGTGGACAACACAATGAATTATAATATCTCTTACCAATCCTTTGTTCAATCATTCTTGGACTTGGTGCTTGATTTCTTCATTTTCTCTTGGGCTCATTTTGTAGGCAGCCTTATTCGGAAGATTTGCTCCTAGAATCAAGTCTATGTGATGGATGATGATTATAAATGGTGGTAAATCATTAGGAAAATCATATACCATAATTTAAATATACTCATTCAACATATCTTGTATTTATAGAGGCAAATCATCTATCTTAGTACTAGTGGCTACACTCTTTGGCTTACCAATCACAATAAAGTTTACCTCTTCCTTCTTCATTTGATGTAAGAATTGTTTGCCATTCATTAGCAACACCTTATAACTCTATCCTAAAGTAGTATTTGTTAGGGTGTGGAGCTAAAAGCTACACCTTAAGGCAAACAGGAGGGTTTTTGGCATTTTTAGTCACCGACGTCGGCAGGCCACACCGACGTCGGTCAGGGGACGCAGAAGGGAAACCGGCATCGGCAGATGATCAGCCAGCGTCAGTCACCTCCAGGAGGGCAGGGACTGACGTCGGTCACCTGTAGTGGTCTGAACTGCTGTTGACGAACAGTCAGTTAAGTGAACGCAGAGTTTGCATGTTAAAGGCTTGTTCGAAGTCTTGAGCCGCAAGTCTAATCAGTGTATGCATGAGATCTATATAATAGACTCATGGGCTGTATTGTTAAGTGGAGAATTTGGAGAAGAGCTATGTGAAGCTTGGAGAGTTCTTCCCATGGTGGAATCAAGTAGGATTCCCTATGTAGGTATAAGTAAGATCAGGTTTGATATGCAGGGATGTGTGGATGCGAGGGTCAGAAAGGAGATCAGCGGGGTAGTTAGATCCAAGGTGACAGCAATACATCAGCAGGATCATGGAGAGATCTACTTGGAGTACGGTTGTGTACTCGATTGTACAGATGTGCAATGAGGTGAACAACAGCTTGTATTAGCTGTGTGTTGTGACCTATGAGAGAAGATTACTCTGGAGGGAAGTTTACTGTAAGCCCACGAAGTGGAAGAAAGAGTGCCACCTCTTTGTTGTAAATTCCTTTGTAATGAGTTGAATATATTTGTATATTGCCTCTCATATTCTGTGTGTCTTCTCATTGATAGTTATTTGTTCTTCTGGATTCCGCATGTTTAGTTGCTTATACATTGGTAATCATGTGTGCTCTTAAATCTGACAAGTTGTGTCAGAGCTTTGGGGAGTTTCGGTCCTGACAGTATTAATCTCCTCCTTTAAAGGTGTTTGTATGTTCTTGATCCCATCCTTCTCAAATGTGTATGTGTTCTGCCTTCCATCATCCATGGCCTTCCTATCAAATTTCCAAGGTCTTCCAAGAAAGATATGACACACATCCATAGGCATAACATCACATTTAATATAATATTTATATGTTCCTATCTAAAATTCCAATTTTCATTTCTCACTTATGAAGAGTTTGTGTCCTTTTTACAGCCAAGAGACTTGAGAAGGTGTAGGATATACCACCTTTTTCAAGCCTAGTTTCTCCACCATCTCAGTTGAAACAAGATTGTCTATACTCCTACTATCTATGATGACCTTGCAGTATTTTCCTTTGCTCTTACATGTAGTCCTAAACAAGGTTTTCCTTTATGGTGGTTCTACAACTTCCTTGTTAGGCTTTAACAAAATTCTTTTCATTAAAAGAGACTCACCTTCCTCTGGAACATCTTCATAAATTGCTACTAGTCATTCAACTTCTTCTTCACCTTGGGTCACATGCACACCTCTTTCATGGCTGGTAGAAGGGTTCTCTAGACATTCATATGATCTATGACCTGCATATTTGTTTCACTTGAAGCATTTGCCCATGAATCTTCCCTTTCCTCTTTGGTATCCTTGGTATGGCCTTCTTCCTCTTGGTTTATAGCTTCCTCTTAAACTTTGTGAGATACTAGCCTCTTCTTGGAATGTTTGAAGATATATTATACCTCCTTATCACCCTCTACCTCTGATGGATCTAACTCTTCCTCTTAAAAAGGAAGTTTGTTTCCTAGCAACCTTTTCCTCCACTTTCAAGGAAAACTGATATGCCTCTTCAATTGTCCTGGGCATGAGAAATATAATCTCATCTTGGATGGAAAAATTCAAAACATTAGTATACCTTGACACCTTCTCTATATCATCCTCAATATGGCCTGATATTATGGTTAGCCTTTAAAACTCTTCAGTGTATTCCTTTATAGACATGTCTTTTTGTTTCAAATTTTGTAATTGCTTAAAAAGATTAGCTTGATAATCTAAGGGCATGAATTTACCTTTCAATTTTGCTACCATTCTATCCTATCTTTTGATCTTTGGCTTCCCTTTTCTCCTCCTTTCCTTTTGCACTCCATCCCATCGTAGGGATATATAGTTCTTCAATTTGGTCATGGCATACTTGGCTTTCTTTTCATCTTCTTCTATTCCTTTATATTCAAAGTACTTGTCTAATGTATTGATCTAATCAGTCAATTATTCCACATTCAAGTTTCCTTCATACATTATAACTTCCATCTTTAGCTTTGTATTCACCTTTATAATGGTTCTGATCAACCTCTCTTCAGTTGTTTCATCTTTTACCACCAATTCTTCCTTTGGTAGATCTTCTCTATCATTGACTTCACCCATGTCAACACATCTCCTTTGAACCATCTCTAAGTCTTGCAACCTTGCTGTTAGGTTCCTAATCTCTTATGTTATTTCCAATTGTCTTGTCGGTCTCCTTCCTCTAGCCCTACCTCTATTTCTAAATCTCATTTCCATCTTGAAGATCTTGTTTCTTCCCACAAGTCACATTATTTCTCCTTTGCTTTGATCTTAGATTATGCACATTCTCTTAAGATATAATACAAAGAATGGTGTGACACTCCAACACATCTAGTGTCACCAACAATACACCTTAATATGTTCTTATTATCTTCTTGACTAACAAGTTCATTAGACAATGTTGACTTGACCATTCATAGTATTAACACTTGGATTTCAAATATGGAATAAAATACAAGGATTCATATACAAGCAAAACAACATAAGACATAATAGACACACCCTACCTATCCTATTTAAACATAAATTAAGACCTTTGAATGATAAAAAAGGGTGCACTAGATTAAAAGGCCTAACCTCCCTCTTTGGCAAGGCTAGAGGCTTGTAGCCATATTTTCCCTATATTTTCCTCATAACTTCCTTAAAACTATAGATAACACAAAAATTGAAGATTATCTTGACACACATTAAGGAATTACACAACATACCTAAATTTCACCTATTATTGTTTTGTATGGAATAGTATCAATAGTGAATGTGATAGACCTAATTAAGCCTCTAAAGCACCCTATATTGGAGGTATAGATAGTAAGAAGATGATCTAGAGCCTGAAAATCATATGGTAAGTGTAAAATGACATTTAATGACTATCCAAATCAAAAACAATTCAGTTGTTAATTCTAAAACATTATTAAACCACTCTGTCTAAGCCAACCTATGCATGAAAGTTTAAATTAGAAATCACACTTACCAATGAAGTTAGACCTTGAAACTTTGGATAGTGGAGATAAGTGCTTGGAGCATTAGGATTTTCATTACGAATTACTAAATCCACCAAACCCTAGTTAAGGCCTATTCCACAAAAAATTAGAGCTACAAAACTCATTTGAGGGTTTCAAGAGCTCAAATGAATTTTATTAAGCTTGTCTTGACCTCCTCTAGGCTCTTGATTGGTTATAGAGAGAAAAACAATCATGGAAATACTGACTGTCAACTTTTCCCTTACTACCCTATTTGGTTCTGTCACATAGTCATGAGAAAAGCATGAACAAAAAGCTATATTTTTGTCTTTAATTCTTAAAAATCATTATTCCACACTTAAAATGTTATAATAAATCTATCTCTCATAAAAAATATATGCATTCAATAATAAAATATAGCTTAGATACTCAAATCCCATTTCAAACCTTAGTTAACCACCTCCTAAAATGGACTCAACAACTTAATAGACAAAGATAGACTCTAACCACTCCATATCTCCCCTAACTGACTTGTAATCACTTGGAATAAGATTTCCAAATCTTAATTTAGCTAAAATCTACACGATGTTGGCCTTTTGACACCCTTAGGCCTTATTACAAGCTTATGAAACACAATTTTAAATTTGAAAATTTGCATTACATAGTTTGGTAGGAAAACTACCTAACACACCTAGAAAACCTCAAACTCAAACAAAAACATGAAAAACACATTGACAACATGAGTATGCTCCTGCATCAGTTTTGGAGATCAATGAATATAGCAAAAAATTGCTTACAAGTTGACTTGGCTAGATCAGTGAGGTTTGTGTATAATGAGGCCATAAGATTCATCTGCAAGACCAATATTTTCCATTTGACCATTTAATTTATATATAAAAATGGTCTAGTTATCTCATAGGATCATCTACATGAATCATAAGTCTCTGGAAATGGTCTTACAGATGTTGAAGGTCATTTTCACCATGACTAAGCTGTAAGGTAAAATGGTAGTTCTCGATAAACAAGTTACAGTGATGAGTTTGAGACTCTATGCCCTAAGTTAAAGTATCTAATGAATATGGTTTTTAGTTTTGTGAATTTAAATTAGGATTCATACTTTTATAAATATTTTTAGTTAGTGAAAGTGGTTGAAATTTTGAAACCAAAATGGCTTGTCTAGTTTTGGTTTGACTATGTGTAATGAGATTAAAATATTGGTCTGCAAGACCAATATTTGACATTAGACCATATGATTTTGCTATTTGATAATGGTCTATAGATGTCAAATGATATTTTTAAAATATAAATTGTCATGTAAATTTCTCTTTTAAGTGTTGAAGATTAATTTTTTCATGACTAGGTTTTGGAGTATTATGGCAGTTCTAAGTAGGCTATTTGCAGAGAAATGTTTAAGTCATTTTTCCTTGAGTTTTGAAGTATAAATTATATGGTGATGACCATGAGGTCATATAGTTTATATGTAATTTATTTCCATGGTTTTTTTTATCTAATTTGTGTTTAAGATTCAGTGGTTCAAGATAAACTTTCTATGCATGAGAAGGCCTAATTGTGAATAGTACAAATGGTGTGCTTCAAGTGGTGGTTGGCTCTAAAAAGTGTTATGGATCATATATGATATTATTATAGGTATATTTATATGGTATATGAAGTTTTTACACCATGTGTGTGGTTTGAAAGTGGTCCAAAAAGATCAAAGGGTAATGTGTACTAATGAAGGCCTAATTGAATTATAATTATTGATACATGTATGAAATATGTTATAATACCTATTTAAAGGATAATCAAAGTGTGAAAATGTATATGTAAAATGAATAGGTATATGAACAAGAGGCTTGTATATATACAAGGCAATTCTAGACCTATTTAAGAATGCTAAGGGTAAGTGAATGAAATAGCACATTATTGAGTAGAATGAGGTATTGTATAATATCATATGAGTGTAGAGGATAATTAATGAAGATATAAAAGTGTTTCTACATATCAAGATCAAGGTCATATGACCTAATCTGTCTTGAAGAGACCTAGTTGAGGGAAGAGGCCTAGAAGGTAGTTTTAGAGGGATAAGAGTATGAAGAGCTAAAGAGGTGGTAATCATCAATTGGTTGACAAACAATTTTTTATATAGGTGATAAAATCAAATAGGTGTTTGATCTGGTGCTAAGTCATCTAGGGGGTTGGTGCCTCCTTGAAATTTGGTGCTTATTAAAGCCTAGCTGGGTTGGTGATCCATGTAGAGTTGGTGCTTCACTAAATTGTAATATTTTGAATTATATGAATGTATTACATTTGCAAGTATTAGTGGGTTTTATTTCCCTTGAATGTTTCTCACATATATGATGTGTTTTCTTGTATAATCTTGTTTCATGTTTGTATTGGTGATTGTTTATGCATTGCTTGATCTATATGTTGATGTGATGGTTCATGAATGCTAAGGATGAATTGAAAAAATGTTTTAAGACACTAATTCACCACCCCCTCTCAATTATTGTGCTTCCAACACATCTAAATCTAGATTTGATTGGAGATCTTTTACATGTGCACCCATTTAGAACCTATGAATAGTGTCTTTACCCAGACCAGATGCTTATTTTTTGTTTATAATATTATACTCATAATTTTTATTATGGTTTATTCACCCATAATTTCAAAAAACACCTTTAAAAATCCACTTTCCATTATTCTTTCATGGATGTCCATATTATGTTCTAAAGCTCTTATTTTATCATAGGATGGGATTACTTTGGTAAAGTTGAAGTGATAAGGTTGGATACCTATTTGTTAAATTTTGATGAAACATTATCAAATCTTGGTGATGTCACTCATGTCTTCTGTAATTTACATGACTTGGGGAAATAATCATAACAATTGCATAGGAGTGGAGAGATAAAATTTTAAATTACATAGTTGGGAAAATGAAAAGCTTACTTGCACGGGTTGGGAAAATATAATTTGGAATTGCACAAAAAATGGAAGCTCAAAACAAATTTAAAAATTGCACAAGATTTGAAAAAGATTTATAAATTTACACAAAACCTCAAAATAATTTTGCAAATTACACGGGGACTGAAAATAAATTTTCAAATTACATGGAGCGCGAAATTTATTTTGCAATTTACACCAAGAAAAAAAATTGCAAAATAAATTTTATGTTACAATGTGTGTTTGCACAACTTATAAAAAGTTAAATGAATTTTTTAAATTATGTAAAATGTTAATGACATTTTACATGGGAGGCTCAAATGCATTTTAAAACAATTTAGGGTAAAAAAGAAATTTGGTCCTGAATTTTTAATTAATCACTAATTAATTAAAATTTTTGAATTTTTAAAATTTTTGACATTTTTTGGCTTAGTTAAAAAATGTCAGACATTTAGCAAATATTGAATTTCCATCTATTTTTACTTATTTTCAAAAATTGTGACAACACATCATTAAAAATTCATCAAAATTAGGTAAATTTGGAGAAGTTATATCATTGATAAGATTAGGGTAACTAACTGAAAGTATATAACATGATTTAATTTATTATCTACCTATGGAATGGTTGGAAAAACCACTGTATGCTGAGAAGCATGGTGAGAGGGCGTGGCATTAGATGTGTTATATTTATATCCAATTCCTTGTTTTCCTTATTAATCATATGCCTTAATAGGATTAAGGATTCCCTATTCATGTTTTCTGAGGCCCTATCTTATGTAAGCCATTTTTTGGAAATATCTCAATATAAAGGGAGAAGTGAATATATTATCATGTACTCTAGAGGTGTCTGGGGGAGTCATATGTGAACATTGAATGGTAGATTAGAAGGGTGTTGTAGAAAAATACATGCAAGGAATATAATTATGTGAAGGCTCTATATGATGATAATATTTGAATGGTTCTTGATACATAGGGAATGTGTAGATATGAAATTTTTAGTTGAAGTTTAAACATGCATGTAAAGTGGATGGAACTATGTGCATATCATGAATCAAAGGTCTTCCAAGTAAGATATTAAAATTAAGATCATTAGGCATAGATTTACATATTATATGTAGTGTTATAGGTCCTAATCTAAGGTTTAGTTTGATTTGACCCAAAAATTTGCATGGAATAGTATCAAACCCTTGGATGTTCATATTAGAAGCATCCAAATCCTTAGCATGTATATTAAGAATCCAAATAAAAAATATATTACAAATGTTCAACCTTGATCCATTATCAAATAAGGAGCATTTGAAAACCACCTCATTAATTCACAATGTAATGTAGAGATTTAGGTGTAGATATATGATGTGTTGAGGTTGGAAATCTTCTTTTTCAAATGAAATATGCTCTTCAGTCCATTTCATAATATTAATTATGGAAGCAACATAAGCTTGATCTGTTGTGTGAGGTGCCTTAGTATCATGGAGTATTGTATACAAAATGCCTTTGTATGTGTCAAAATGTTGTAAGAGCTCTAAAATGGAAACTATGGTAGTAGAAACAATACTTTGGTCGACAAAACTAAAGCCATGGGTTTTGCTAACCTACCATGTTTTGAGACCAAATGTGAACATCATAACATGGACTGCAGGTTCTACTATAAGCATAGAGTTGGTAGTAGAGGTGGGATATTATCTATATGTGTAGGGTTGAGAAGTAGGAGGGATAAATGAGACCATTGTTGTTTTCATATGTCTAGTAGAGATAGGTAAGGAATCAAAGTGAACCAAAGATAATAAATCATTTAAAGGAGACTTGTTGATTATAGGTAATGTATTTGGTATCTTATGTAATGCATCCTCTATGTGTTAAAATATTTTCTTCTTGATTGAATTTAACATAATAAAAAAATGCCATTCTAAATAAATAATGAAACATGACATATAGTTCAATTGATATAAAGCATCATGTATACATGTGTTTATGTATTTTTTGATTTCATTGTGAATTAAAGGAAAGAAGCATGCAAATGAAAGCACTATACTTTTCATCAAAAAGTGATAAACTTCTTCTATCATTATTATCATGATTATACCAAATAAAAATTAAAACATACATGGATCTGAAATTGGAATATGGGTCCTAGAAGGTTGGAAATACAAAACCCTAAAGGTAGTCTAGGGTTAGGGTTTGTGCAATGTTCTAAGTAAGTTGGTTTCACCAAATGATTTAAAATTTTATGGTTTATGGAGTTTAATCCCTAAGTTTTTAAAGGTTCTAAGTATAGAAAATTAGGGTATAAATATGCAATAAATACAACCACTAATTTTGTAATAGAATTAACTTAGTTTAACCTTTCTAAAAATAGAAATAAATGATGTAAAAAAGTACTTTGAGAGAAATTGACTGAGATGAAATATTTAGATGTTGAAAAATAGAACAAGATCTGATTTGAATGTTTTGGATAGGATCCAAGTGTTAAAACCCATTTTATGCAATAACACCCTAATTGTCTAGTAGCGACAATGATGCTAGTGTCATTCTTTTGGTGTTAGTGTTCTTTGTGAAGGATTATTTAGGAGCTTTTGGGTGTACTTATGTTTGATATTTCCAATATTATTCTTATGTGCATGAATTTTTATTCCCTATATCTGACTTGTTTGGTTGGTTTTATATGCAAACCCTAAACATCCATGTTGATAGGGCATCTAATTGGCACAAATAGAAAAGTGTGATATTAGTAGGGTAGGCTAGACATTCTCAACACCCCTCTATGATGAGAGTTGATTACATACCAATACTCTTAAGAGGGATTAAACCCAATGTATTTCTACCCACCTAAGTGCTAGTGCACATGCAAATAAAGCTAGTATGAATACCAGTTTGAGTGCTTGTAAGTGGAACTCGAGACTATAAATCTGAGTATTCTAATTCTTGGGATGGATTTATATGGTTGTATACATAAGTAGGTTAGAACAAGGATTAATAACCTTAATTTTTCACAACTTATTCTATTTTTTGTGTCATTTAAATCTCATTTCCATTTAGTTAATAATGCACTAAAACTCATGTATACATTGTTATAGTGTTTATGCAAGTCTTAAAATAGGTCTAGGCCAACCCTATGTGGTTATTATTTTGAAAATTTATCCATTGGTGGCCAAAGGTAGGAAAATGACAATAACACCCAAACTAGGATACTAGCACCATCAACACTAATATCTAAATTATGGCATTAGTGTCCATGTGGTAGAAACTGAGGCACTAAGGGCCAAGATGCTAAAGTGAGGATCTAGGATTGCTTTAGATATGTTTAGGGATATGTGTGTCCTACACAAATTCTAGATAAGTTTCTAAATAGGCCCTAAGATAGATCCAAGACTAAGCTAGGGATGGGATGTATCAAGTAACACTCTTATCACTCAAGTGTCATTTTTAGATGATTATAGAGATCTTAGATATCAAGGTCTTAAACTTTTCATCATATGCATAGATAATATCTGTCAGCACTTAATTATTTACTTTAATATAAATATGCTTTATTTCTCAAACTCATTTATATCAAATTATTTTAAAAATGTTTTCTTGAGTTGATCATAGCCTACAATGGTTTTTTTTTTTTATCAAATTTATGATACCACATGTGTGGATGATATAACAATGTTGTCACAAATCATTTTGACTTTTGATTTGATGTGATAATTATATTGGGATGCCATATGAGCTCATATTTATGGACATGATCTATAGCATTTTCCACTCATATATATTCTATAAAACTTTAAGATATTTCATAAATGAAATTTTATGGGATTTGCATTTGTACAATCATTGCACTAGTTGTTACTTATGTGTTTGAATTTAGGTGATCTCTTGCTATGCTATATACATTTACTCCTAATGGAGGAGATGTTATGCCAGCACCTAAAATAGGTTGTGTTATGCCTAGATTAATACCCATGTTAGTTTTTACTATACCCTATAGCCATTTTTCCTTTTCATGTGTTTCTACTCCCTTGATTGGGTGGATTACAATCCCCCATGTGTGGCATGCCTAATGTACCTAGGCTCTTAGAATGCATTGTTGGTAATATTATTATTTAATAAATGTTTTTATAGTCTTGCTTATAGTAATATAATATTCATTACATCTTGTCTCTTGAATTCATCTATTTGAGATAAATATGCATAATTTCAAGTTTATTTCATTTCATATAGGTTTAAAAGGAATGAGCTAGTGTTTCATGTAGATCATGGATGGGCATCTATTCTACTGCTGATAAATTTTGCATGCTCATCAAACCCCAAGTGATTTTATCCATCTCTTTTAAAATGTCTTTCTTCTCATTGACACGTTTTTTTTAATTATTAGAGCACATATCCTCATCATGAAAATTGTGTTCAGCCCTTCCCATTTTTCATGGGTCTTCATGACATCTCCCTGACTCAAATCCATCTCTGTCTAGGGTCCATGGTGGAAATTACTCTTTGTCATTCTTCATCATATTTTCACCTATTAAATTCATGAGCATTTGGGATCTCCATACTGGATGTCTTTTGTTCTGCACCCTTCACAAAGTTATCATGTGAACCTTGCCCATCCTTTTACTGTATCTCGACCCATGCATGAGGGAGTTCATCCTTCCATGGGTACATTCTCAATACTATAATATAGTATTAGTTTCTTAATTTTCAATGGTATCTACACTATTTAGGAACCATAAATAAATAAAAAAATTGGTAAATTTATCATGCACCTACTATTTAATTCATGCCACTTACACTTACCCTAACACTAATACTCACCACATTGACATATCACATAAGTGAACTTGTACACTCACCTAAAGAATAAAGAGAGAGTACTAGGTGTTATGTTAGTTGTGAAGATGATAATTCAAAACATTATCAGCTCTTGTAACATGGTGAGAGCCAACACTTTGAAGTTTCAACACTAAGAAATAATTATGATAAATCTAAATAACTAAAAAAAACATAAACATTTGTTCAACTAATCAACACAACATATGAAATAAATTATAAATGATTTTTTTCTCTATTCCTTGGTGATTAGTTTTACAAGAGTGCTCAATACTTAGTAACTTTTATAATGAAAGATAATATAATATGATAATGCCATAAATAATATCAATATTAATGTGATAGTTAAGGTATAAAAAATTATCTCATCAAAGATAATTAAAATAACCTAATCTATGAGTCAAGGTAAGATTTTATAGACACAAGCCACCACCTTGGGATTATAATTATTAAACATGTGACCCCCAAAAATATCAACATTTTTATAATAATAGTAGAGTAGTTTCTTTATATTGAATATTTTTGACCAGAAATAATCATAGATTCATGCAATACCATGCTAGATTCACTAAGATAGTTCAATATAACTTATTTTATTAATATATACATCCCTGAAGAATCACTCTTTTAGCTTCTCAAATGGATGCTCCTTATTTTGGGCTTTGTGGTTTATGCAACCTCCTTTTAATTCAATGTGTTTTATGATTTTTTTTAATATATAACCATACATGGTGCATGCTAAGACTCTATAAACCCTTTTGATTTTAACGTTCTTGGGTTTCTTGGTACATCTATGCAAGAACTTCCTTGCATGTTATTGAGCCCATGGGTGCTCTACTAGAATTCATAAATATTGGTGCTTGGCATAATCTTCATGTGCCTTGCACTCCTCATATTTATGTGTTATTCTTTACAAATGTGTGTACCTCTTATGCCCTTCAATTGTTCCAAAAATACAAGCACATTCTCATACTTTTCCAAAACTAGGGGTCAACATTATAACACTAGTTTGTTACATGTTTGTTCCACATCATTTACTATATTATTGGCCTCAATATTAAGTTGTAAATAATTATCATTAATTTTCACCTTAAAGGTTTTATAATCTTATAACTTTCATTAGAGGTTTTGGAATTGGACCCATATTTCCTCTAAAATTTTGGTCTCTAAGCTTTAAATCACATGAAAACTCTTGTCAAAATATTCGAAGTGTTGAAGACTATTTTATATTAAATAGGTAAAAGTAAGCCTTGAGTAAATAAACTTATAAGTTAACTACAGGGTAATTGGTGAGTCATTTTGTGTAACCATCATCTTAAATCTAGACACATACTGACTTAAAGTTTTATTGGATCTTTGAAAAACTTGATCAATTTATGTAAACATAAATTTCATACTAACATTGATAAAAAAATGAACTTTAAAATCATCAATGAGTGTTGTGAAAGCATGCACATAACCACTTGTAAAAAAAACAAAACCAATCAAGTGCATAGTTGTTTAAACTTCTTGGAAATAGGTTAGTTAAAAAATTTAATTGTGAGAAAAAGATATAAAAGAGGCTTCAAATGATCTACTATGGTTAGAAGAGTCTTCCTTTCTATTGAATAGTTCAAAATTTGGGAATACAAATCCTATTAACAAGGGTAAGCAAACACTTCATAAGCCAAGGAGTTAAGAAAAAAACATTGGATTAAGCTACCTTATTATTTGTATTCTTATACCCTTGGGATAATATTTTAATTTGACTTTAGATATCACACAATGCATGCAGGCATCATAATAGTCACTTCAAGATTTGGAAGAGAGATAATAGTGAAACAAGTTGGAATAGAATTATTATATAAAGAAGTAAGTTGAGAAGTATTATGAACATTATATGTAATTGGGTAACCTAAAAAATAGTTTTGAGAAGTAAGAGAAGCATTGACAAGAGTGAAATCAATATAAGTGAGAGGTGGAATGGTTTCATATGAAAGTTGGAAAATGACTACATTAATAGGCATGGAAGGTGATCCCCTAAGTGCTTAATCTATATTATTAAAATTCAAATATCCATTGTTCACCTTATAGTGTATATCTAATATTATAAGATAATTTTTACCCTCTTGACCTAGGGTTTGGCATTATAAGTCTTTTGATAGATACATCAACTTTGATATCTACTAAGGGTGAGCCATAATGTGTTCCTAAAGTCTATAAGTATTTCTACCCTTTTGGTTTCATCTTGGTGGTAAATATCATAAGTAATATAAAATTAGGATTAATTTACACCATTATCATTCAAAATAACCTCAACGTCATTTACAATTGGATATATAATAATATAAGGAACACTAACATCATTTAGAGAAGCCATTTTATTCTTCAAGAAAGTTCTAAGATTAATTAAAGGAATTTCAAAAAAAATCATTAGGGTTGCTCTTATCAATCCTCTTATATAATTGGGCTCTTAAATATAATTTCTTGAGGTAACATAAGATGAACACGTACATAACATGCAAAAACCTTAGGATTTGAACAATATGCAAGCAATATAATCTAGGGTTTGAATGCAACAAATGATTTAAGGATAATATTTTTCATGGAGTGAAACAAGCTCAAAAAAATCAATCTATCATAATGAAATCAATATTTAACCCTAAGGAGTGTAGGAGAGCACAAGTTCACCAAAACAATTTACCAAGAAAATGGTTTTACATCAACATGCAATATATTAACCCGAAACTATGCAAAATATCCTAACCATATATAAATAATAAAATTATAAGTGCTTGAAAATAGGATTTAATGTAACAATACTTGATAATATAGGGGGTTTAAGAATAATATTTTATTCATTATGAATATAAAGACAATCATAAGAAAAAGATAGTGTAGAATAGCTCTAAATAAGGAGGCAAACGAAACATTTAAAAAAAAAAAAAGTGGATTGAGAGTACCCCAAATCGTTAGTGCACACTTTAAAAAAAATTTAAGTTATGGCTCCAGAAATTTTCATGTAGGAAAAATCTAATTTGATGAACATGTGCATTTTGTCCAAGGCTCTGAAAAACTTGCTTTCTTATATGAAATGTCCCACAAATATTTGGAAAATTGATCTCCTTCTCCTAAACCCTAGTAAGACATCAAAGGTTGAAAAAATATGAGGGATGTATTTGAGATCCTATGTTATCCTTCAATTATTATTAGGCCCATAAGATATTTGTACATATTTGTAAATTAACACTCCGAGGATAGTGCATATTTATCAAGCAATCTAGTGAATGTAAGTCCTAGTCCTATATGAATTTTCATGCTAGAATTAATGTATGGTAATAATTAAAATATTTAGATATTTTTGAATTATTATCTATATGTTTTAATTAATTGTGTTTTATCTTCCAAAAATGATTTCTATATACATGGTTTGAATTCCTTCTAAGTCTATTTGTGTCCTATATACACTAGTACACCTGCATATTTATAGACTTTTTAAGTTAAAAATAGGACCTATTCATGTGTGAGTCAACATACAATGGAGGAAAAAGTTTAATAAACAAGAGCCTAAATAACGAAAGACACAAAACCTATGTAAAATATTATAAACCAAAGAAAATAAGGGATGAGAGAGAAAAAATAGAGAATGTGGAAAACATATTGATAAAAACTTAATATGATACAATAATCCACAAACACATAAGTACCCTATAATAATACAACTCTACAACTAATAACTACCTCATATAAAATTTTAGTACTAAGCAAACTTTTTAAAACATTCACATTGCTAATAATGACAAGAAGTAATAATCATAATCAACCATTAGGCATATAAAAACCTTCAAATTATTACAACACTGATAAAAAAAAGATCATAATCAATTTAACCAAAATTATTTGCTTAGCATTTTCCAAAATGTTTGAAGACATAAATTCCTTAATAAATCCCTTTGCCTAAGGCCTATTGAACACTTGTCACCGTCAAAATAAGTAAATAAATCAATCTGGTCAAATGTAATTAAAACCAGCTGAGAGATCACATCACATTATTTTCATGATATATTCAATTAACCATTCAATCACCTATGATGGAGAAAATTTATAATTGATTTATTTCACTTTCTCATTTTTGATCTGAAAAGCCTTCACCAAAACATCCTCTAAGATTTTAGGGATAGACCCAAAAAGTGTTAAAAGAAGAATCTAAGCCCCAGGCATATGACTATTAAAATCGATGATTGCCATAGCCTTGGATTCCACAATGTTCTACTAAAAATGCACTAACCCCTTGGTATCACAAACACATCTCCCTTCTCTAAGTTCTGAGAAAACAAAACATTTTTTGTGGTGACAAAAGCAATAATAACAGTTCCCTTCATTAGATATACAAATCTATTGAACAAGGGTGAATATGAGGTAGGTTTATGCCCCCAAGGGAAACATCTACTCTATTAATTTAAATTCTTAAGGTGTTTATACCTAGAAAGCTATGCACATTTCATGATGTAACCTTGCTGCTAAATCTATTATTGGTTGGGCCTAGTTTGCTCATCCCTTTAAACAAGAAATATGAGGCTTTTACTATCTTAGGATCCTTACATACAAATCCATTCACTTTCAAATCCCCTACATAATACACCAAATATTAAATGAAGCACTAGAGAATGTCTTAATGATAAATTATGATTTTATTAATAATTAGATAACTAGCAACCACACTTTTAGGTGTAATGGTTTAAATAGGTTTTGATCGATAGTTCATACCTAAACTTCTTAATAAAAATAAAAATGGATAACCATTATAATGGAGAGGACTTATTCTTTGCATAGACTAATAGTTGAGAATGTATATATAAAATAAAATATTATTAATTGTTTAAATAATAATGAGTAGGTGTTAATTTAACATTATGATAAATTAAATAGAAAACTTAAACAAATAATATTATGAATTCATACAACTAGGATTGTTAAAAATAGTAAAGAATAATTATTGATAGCTATTGGAATGAATTGGAAATAAATGATACTTAGCTAGTTTATTATGTTTATGTGGATCTAATTTAAAATGGGATATAAGTGGATTGGAAGATGATCTTGGAACAATTGTCATATTCTATGAATGATCTTTTGGTCACCTTAGATGCTTGTATCAGATCTAGACAATTACATCAATGTATGTGTCTAACCTTTCCATAGGCCTCCTATATGGAATACTAACTGGATTGAGTTATAACCAATCAGAACATTCTAGTTTTTATGTTTCTTTTATTTTAATGTATACAGACATTGCACATAAGATATCATTCTATGTCAAATGATCAAACCTTAGATTCTCTACCCTTGGAGTGAATATGGGAAAAATGGGTTAGTGAGATCATGGTGTCAAGCTGCCTAAAGGACCCCTCTATCAATGGGCCTTACCTATATATCCAATACCCTAAATAGGGCCTCAAAATTATGTATTTATCCCCTATAGGTCAGCTTGTGTGCATACAAGAATGCAAGTGTGATAATTCAAGACATGTAGTGACCTAGATTTTAAATGGGAAATATATCTCATGAACTACCCTTGAATTCTTTAGACCTATGGTAATACTAATTCTATGATTAATATAGAAATAGGGGTGAATAGGGTAGTTTTCTCACTTAAATTCTTAATTGACTGTCTTTTGGTATATTGCCATGTGAGTTCCTGATATTTTCTAGGTGAAAAATGAATTAGGGTTGATCTTGTATATATATCAATCCCTTTTGGAAATATCTCACATTAAATCACTTATTTGACCTTTACGATACATTTAATTTGAAAATTAGATGAATTTTAGGCACTAGATATCTTTTAGTAAAGGTGGACACTTGTGGTTACATAGGTGTCTATCTAGGATGCAAGTGTCTATGAAGCTAAAAAAAAGGTACAGGTCCAGAACTCGTAGGGAATGAAAATAATTAGGTTTAAACATTTTTTTCATAGTATAGAAGGCCTATTCATCATAATAACAATGATCAAATCAAGAGATAAGTAATTTAGGTAAAAATATATAATGAATGAGAGCCTTTCAGTAGTGGGCAAGTCTATAACTAAAAAGTAAAACCATGATATATAATTTTAAAGTATCTAATATTGAGGTAATATATAAATCATATTTTAGTATCTATACTACATCTTCTTATTCTAAATACATTTCCTTTTAATGGAGGTGATGTTCTGCTAACACCTACACTAGGTTATGTTGTGACTAGATTGGTGGCTGAGTTAGCTACTACTATATCATGTAGCTATGTTTCCTTTAGATGTGTTGTTACTACCTTACTTGGGTCAATTATAATCGACTTTGTGTAGCATGCCCAACATACCTAGGCTCTCAGACTATATTGATGGTAGTATTATTGATTACTAAATGTTTGTATCATCTTAATTATACTCTTTTCTACCTCTTGTCTCTTAAATTCAACTATTTTATACAAATCCACATGATTTCATTTATTTCCTTTCATTTGTGTTTAAAAGGCATGGGCTAGTATTTCATGTAGATTGTGGATGGGCACCTCTTCTACTACCAATAAGTTTTGCATTCTCATAGAGTCCCAGTGATTTTAGCCATATCTTATAGAATTTTGTTTTGCTCATCAACACATGTTTCTTCCTCATTAGAGCACATCTTATCCTCATGATATTCATCCTCATTCCCTTCCCATTTATCATGGGTCCTTACGACATCTCATTGTCTCAACTCCATCTCTTTTTAGGGTCCATGGTAGAAATTAATCTTTTCCATTGTTCATAATATTTTCATCTCTTGAGTTCATGAGCATCTAGGCTTTCCATGTTTAAAATCTTTGGTTAGTCACCATTCACAAACTTCTCACCTGAACCTTTCCCATCTTTCTACCATCTTCTTGTCCCATGCACAAGGGATTTCATCCTTCCATGGGTAGATTTTCAATACCATAATCTACCATTAGTTTCTTAATTTTCCAGAGTAACTATACTATTTAAGAACCTTTAGGCTCACCCAAAAACTTATGTTGCTTCCTCTAGGAAAGAATATTTAGAGACTGAATTCAAGTAGATATCTATTTAATGTGCCACTCCACCACACATATATTGATTTGGTTCAAATTGTATTAGTGTATTGTAATAACTCAATATCCACTTTTATCCAAGGATAATAATTTATAATTTTGTTCTTAATTTGACCCATTACATATGTGACCAACTATGTATGAAGATGTCCATGTAGCTCAAATAAAAATACTTCATATATAAGATAATATAGATACTCTTTTGCCCATTATTTAGGTGATAGCTTCCATAGGCTAGGATCATTCTTTATAAAATTGCACTACATATCATCTAAACATCTCTTAATAATCTCCTATGAAATTTGTTTTATCATCTTCACACATCATCTTTTGTAAATTTTTCAATCGGGTCTTGGAAACAAAAAATAGGGTAAATTTCTTACGTGCCTACCATTTAATTTTTTCCACTTGCACTTGCCCTAACTCTAATATTCATCACATCGACATATCACATAAGTGAAATTGTATGCTCACCTGAAGCACAAAGGGAGTCCTAAGTGTTGTTGTGTTATTTGTAAATATGGTAATTTAAAACATTATTAACTCTTATAACATGACCTAAGCCAATGATTTAAAGTTTCAACACTAAACAATAATTATGCTAAATCTAAATTACTAAACATAAACATAAACATAAACAATAGTTAAACTAATCAACACAAAATATGAGATCAATTATAGATGAATTTTGTTCTATATTCATTGGCAATCAATTTTGTAAGAGTGCCCAATACTTAGTAACTTTTATAATGAAATACAATCTGATATGATAATGACATCAATAGTATCAATAATAGTGTAATAATGAAGGCATCAACAATAATGTCAAAAACTTAATCTATTCATAGGCAAGGTGGTATTTTATAGACCCAAGCCACCACCTTGAGATTACAATTATTAAATGTGTGACCCAAAAAAAATCACAACATTTTTCTAAAAATAGTGGTTTATTTTATTTACATTGAATATTTTTGACCAAAAATAATCATAGATTCATGCCATACCACATTAGATTCACTAACACCATTCAATGTAACCTATTGTCTTAATGTTTGCATCCCTAAAGAATCACTCTTTCAACTTATCAAACTAATGCTCCATCCTTTGGGCTCTATGGTGTTTGAAACATCCTTCCCAATCATAATGGGGTTAAAGTATGTTATTGTGTCCCATTAGGTGGCCACAAAAAAGTTAAAAAATTAATTAAAAAATAAATCCTAAAAAATACATAATGATTTTTCAAATAATGTGAAAAATGTATATGCACTACATATTTTTATACATAATCTAAAACATATTTGTTTGATTAATATCAATGACCCAAACTTGAGATACTTTGAGGATAGATTTGAAGTGCGTGTAACATCTTTATGCCAAAAAGTGTGATACACTACACATTTTGTGTTTTTATTTGAATAAATCACAACCAGTGGCACATGCTAGGACTTGGTAAGCCATTTTATTTTGAGAACTCTTGGGTTTTTTGGTACATCTATACAAGTGCTTCCTTACACACTATTGAGTCCATTAGCACTCTACTAGACTTCCTCAATATTGGTGCTTGGCCTAATCTTAATGTGCCTTGCACTCCTTGGATTTATGTATAATTTTGTGTATCCCTTGGGCCCTTTGAGTATTTCCAAAAAAAAGTGCTTTCTTATACTTTTAAAACACTGGGGATCAACATCATAACACTAGTTTATTAGATGGTTGTTCCACATCATTTACTATATTTTTGGCCTCAATATTAAGTTAAAAATCATTGTTATTTATTTTCACCTTGAAGTTTGTTTTATATTATAACTTAGATCCATTAGAGGTTGGGGCATTGGACCCATATGGCCTTAAAAGCTTGATTTCAAAGTCTCAAATCACATGAAAATGTTTGTCAAAATCTTCATAAGTGTTGAAGACTATTTTGGATTTAATAGGTAAAAGCAAGCTTTGAGAAACATACACTTATAAGTTTACTATAGGGTAATTGGTGAGTCATTTTTGTAACCATTATCTTAAATCTAAACACATACTCACTAAAAATTTTATAGGGTTTTTGTTTTATTTGATCAATTTATGTAAATGTGATTTGCATACTAATGTTGATTGAAAAATGAGCTCGAAAATCATAAATTAATGTTGTGAAAGCATGCACAAAACCACTTGTAAAAAAATAAAACCAATCAATTGCATAATCCTTTAAACTTATTGGAAATGGGTTATTTAAAAACTTTTTATTGTGAGAAAAAGATTAAAAAGAGGCATAAAATTATCTACTATGGTCAAAAGAGTCTTCTTTTCCATTGAATAGTTCAAACTTTGGGGATACAAATCCCATTAGCAAGGGTAAGCAAGCACTTCATAAGCCAAGTGGTTAAGAAAATATTCATTGGATTAAGCGTCCTTATTACTTGGCTTCATAGGCCTTGAGATAATATTTTAATTTGAATTTGGAGATCATGCATTACATGCATCATAATAGGCACTTCATGATTTGGAAGAGAGATGGTAGTGGAATAAGTTGGCATAGAAGCATTGTACAAAGAAGTAAGTTGAGAAGCATTGTGAACATTAGATGGAATTGGGTAACCAAACAAATAGTTTTGAGAAGCAAGAGAAGCATTAACAAGAGTGAAAGCAATAAAAGTGAGAGGTGGAATGGTTTCATATGAAAGTTAGAAAATGACTACATTAACGGATATGGAAGGTGATTCCTTAAATATTTGGTCTACATTATTAATAGTCAAATATCCAACGTTCATCTTATAGGGTATATCTTATATCTTAAGGTCATTATTAGCCACTTGACTTAGGGTTTAACATTAGAAATATTTCAATAGATACATCAAGTTTGTTATCTACTTAGGGTTAGCCATAATTTGGCCCTAAAGTTTATAAGTCTTTCTACCCATTTGCTTTCATCTTAATGGTAACTATCATAAAGAAATTAAAATTAAGATTTATTTACACCAATATCATTCGAAAGCATATCAACATCATTTGCAATAAGATATATACACTAGCATCATTTAGAGAAGCAATTTTATTTTTCAAGGAAGTTCTAAGATTAATTAAAGGAATTTCAAAAAAATATATATATTAAAGTTGTAATAAATATTTTGTTTATATAATTGAATCTTAAATTTAATCACTTTAAATGGTGTAAGATGAAAATATATATAACATATGAAAATTTTAAAATTTAAATAATATATAAGCAAAATAATTTAAGATTTGAATGTAACATACAAATAAAAAATATTATTTTTAATAAAATGATATAAACCATAGAAAAATCAATTTTATTATAATAAAAATAAAAATATATATATTTATTTTAAAAAATCAATGAAAAAATAATTTTATATAGATATGTAATACATTAACCCAAAACTATATAAACTAGCATACATATCTTAGATATATTTATGTAAAATACATCAATAAAATATCATTCTCGAAGCACTCACAATTCAATAAAATATAGGTGCCTCGAGAATGATAGCTATCGATGTATTTTACATAGATTTATCTAAGATATAATTAAGTTAGTTAAGTGGAAATCAATTTTGCATTAAAAGAAATGAGACAAGTTGTACAATAAAAATAATAAGAAAAGAAATAATTTTTATATTATTAAATGTAAAAAGTTTATATTTTATCTGCTGGAAAGTTCAATTTACTATTTTTCTACAAAAATTTTATACACTTGGATAACCAAATGAGTTTTCTCACTAAACAAGGAATAACAAATAAATCACAATTGTATAAGAAATTTGTTTATACTTTACATCCTGTGTTAAATGGCCTCTAAAAGTCCAGAAATTTTGTATAAATCATTTTGTAATTTAATTCTTTTAATGGATCTTACATGTTTCATTAAAAAAATTTACTTTATTATGTGTTATTATTTAAGGAAAAGTTCTTTTATTCTTCAATCCAAAAAAAACTGTAAAGGAAAGTTGTTTTATCCTTCAATCCAAAAAAGTAAGAGAGGCAATAAGCTTACCTGCAGATAGATCGGCAACGCAGAAGTCTTGTAGAGGATCTGGGTCGGATGCACTGGCCATGGCACTATAATAAAGAGCCATAAGAGGCACTTTATGACAGTTTTGCCAACCTCTGAGTTCATCCTTTTGAGAAAATATAAGATATGATAACTCCCAATCAGAAACCCAAAAATATGCTCGGAAATGAAAGCTCTTGAGAATAATCATCACTGTCATGTCAAATTTGGTTTTATAAATGGTGATGGTGGTCAAAGTTATTCAAAGTTTAGAAAATGAATGCCTGAATCTAAAATATTATTTTAGTGTGAAAGACCTAGTCAGGTTGAATTAGTTGTTTTCTGTATGAGTTACGTCCAATTAGCATTCTCAACTTTTTCTTCCGCAGGGTGGCGGAAGAAAATGCTAGGCAATAGTTCATACGATAAGACATCATTAGAGGTGAGGATTATCAAAATATAAAGCTTGATGCACTTGCCAAGAACGTCCACATCCCTTTTAAACCCCTCAAATTCAAAGTATATTAATTAATTTATAAATAAATAAATAAAAATTGAGCTGACTTTAATGTATTGATTTTTTAAAGATTTTTTTTTTTTTTTTTTTTGAATTTAAAAAAAAAAAAACTTTAAAATAAATATTTTAAATATATTATTTTTTAAATAAAAAATTATATTAATATTTTTAAATGACATAGTTTACTTTATACATGAGATGACTTGACTTCTAACTTCCTTTAAATCAAATTGATGTGGACTCCTCCCTCCTCCCTTCCTCCCTCTATATATATATATATATATATATATATATATATATAGAGAGAGAGAGAGAGAGGAGGGACAGGGGAGGAGGGAGCGAGAGCGGGGGTGAGAGAGGAAGGGAGAGGAACATGGGAGGGAGAGGGATAGGGGGACCTGCAATATGTCTTGTAGCATAGATTTGACACTTAGAATAATTACATCAAGCATAAAAACATATAAAGATGCCATACTCGAACTCTTAGAAGAAAAGTCGAGCACAATTAGAGCTTGTCTTTGTAAGCTTTTTATTTATCCCAACTAAAAAAACATAAAATCTAATAGAGCACTAGTTAGGAAAAAGAACTTTTAGAAATTTTATTAAAATGAATATCATATTATTGTTGCTTAATGTTTCGTGAACAAAAGGTGAGATAGGGCCAGTGATCATCGATTTTAAGTTAGGTGTACAATTGTTGATTCACACTCTTTCATGTTACAAAACCCATCTTACCAAAATATAAACGTACATCCATTTTAACTTGTAACTTATGCTCTTCAGTATGATAGTTGCAACCTCCACAAAGGAAACTATAATAATCGAGATGGTGCCTAATTGGAGATACATCAGACCACCAATGTGCATGTATAGAGTATGTAGAGACTGGTATGGAATTGTACTCAAGTCTATAGAACCACTCAAAATTCGTAGTGCTTGTGGTCATGTCAGCAGTTTTACCATTCCTCTATTCATATTTATTTTCATTAGGGATCCTACATTAATCCATTACATTATATAGGATGTGTTTTTCATTGAATAAGACTTTTCTAATTTTCATCTAATTGGTTTTATAGTTGTTTAATTAGATTTTAAATAGTTTAATCATTTGGAGTTTTTGTTTAATAGTTTTAGACTCATCTAAATTGACATGTGGTGCATTATCTACATTTTTAAAGGCAACGTTGGATATTCAACCTTTGTTTTCATTGAGGTGACACATGTTTCAAGAATTTATTGAGTAATTGAAATAGTTCAATGGAAGATCCAAATTACATTGACATATTTAACATGTCACTAAAAGTTTCACATGTATCTTCTTAGGATTATTCGATTCCATCAAATGAAATTCCCTACCATTACCCCTCCCCTCACCATCACCATGCAATGCACCTTTAACTCACTACCAAACAGATCATAAGATTATTTTGGCTTAACATTTCTTGCACAAAAAAGAGGTGTCAATAAATGAGGTATGACTGCCAATTTACACTCTTTTACTCCAAAAAAACTTGTACCAAAATAAATAATTACATCCCTTTTGATATAATTTTAAGGTGATTGATAGTCTTAAGAAAATTTGTCATCCTGTTCAAAAAACAAACTTGGGACAAATCCCTTGTCAAGTGGCGATGAAATTTTTCAACTTACACAACAATAGCAATAATTCCAAATAGTTCGACCAATATGTCATCGTTACTTCTCTATTAACAATGAAAATGATATCAGAAACTAAAAGTTCACATTAACCTAAAACTATCAAAGTTGTCAATGATGCCAAGGTTGCTGACTTCAAAACAAAATAAGCCCAAAACTATCCTATATGTAAGTCTATGTTGATCTAACCCACATAATGCCGCAATCTGATCTAGCCAATACACAACTATAAAATTAAAAAATTATATGTATTTGGTTATGGGCTTTTTCTTGTCCACAACCAATCCGACACAATTAGTTTTTACAAAGTTCTCTGGTATAAAGACTTGTACAATCTGTTCCACATGAAGTTTTAACACTAGTAATGTGCTTGTCCATGAGAAGCCTTTCAAAGGCTAATTAACATCACAAACAACTCATAAAGCAAGTAAGCATTTTTTATCTTGCTTGATGTAGAAAAAGAAATTCAAAACGTGGCACCCTTTGAGCTAAGAAGAACAAGCAAATCCAAAATTGTTTTGTTTTTGTCATCAACCTTACCATCAAACATTACGTTGCATCTTGTCTTTTCCTAATAGGCAGAAAGGTCGACAAATTTTGTGTCTAGGCATAATTCAAAATATTCCACCAAAGAACCTCAAAACAAAGAGCCTTAAAACCCACACAATAAAATAAGCCCAAAACTATACTATCTGCAAGTCCATATGTTGATTTAGCCCACATAACACCATAATCTAATATAACCCATGCATGATTGTAAAATTTAAATGTATTTTGTTATGGGATTTTCCTTGTACAACTATTTTGACTCTTAGTTTTTTCTATAGTACCACGTTCAAAAAATTCAGTTCGTTCAAAAAGGAAACAATGTCCGAAGCTCAAAGTTCTGAAAAAAGTTTGGTTTAGTTCCAAAAAGGGTTAAAATAAAAAAATGTTAAATTTAATTTTAAAATCTTTTAAAAAAAAACTCATAAATTTTTAAATATAAAATATTAAAAACTAAACATTAAATAAAAAATTGTTATGTTTGGTGTGTGAAAGAGAGAATTTGTAAATATATTTAAACCAATTTAAAATTTCTTAAATTTAAAATTATAAATTTGAAACTTTTATTCAAGTTAAAATTTATTTTCGATGATATTTGAACATGTATTATAAATTTGTATATCATCGAAGCTTTATATTCAAAGTAATGACCTAATCGTCAATGACATTTTTATGTCCTACACCTACAGTGAAATCATCTCTCATGATATTTCAAATAGAATAAGAAAATGTCCTTAAATCCACATAAACAGGAATATTATGGAGAACAAAGATAAATTGCCACTAAAATAGCTTTGACAGGTTTGATGAGGATTTTTTTTTTGGTTTCCATAACAAACTAAGTTAAAGCTTTTTTAATTTTACTTATACTATATTAGAGTTTTTTATTTTATGTAAAAGATAATAAAACTAGTCCAAACAAAATTGTAACAAGTTCACTAAGGAAAAAAGTTAGGTTAGGACTGTATCTAGACAAGGTTCAGCCTAATTTGGTAACTATGGTTTTTTTCAAAGTTCTCTAGTATAATGTGAAGACTAAAAAATAGTAGGGTGCTTGTCCATGAGAAACCTTTCAATGATTATATAGTTTGGAGCATTATCAATTACAATCTCAACAATATTTACTAACCTTACATGCAACACAGTTTCCCCTAATAGTTCTTAAGGTAATTAAGCATTTTTATTAATCACTTAATGTATATTTTCAAAAATGCACCCTTTGAGCTAAGAAGTACAAGGAAATGCAAAATTATTTTGTTCTTTTCATCAATCTTCCCATAAAACATTAATGTGCATCCTATCTTTTCCCAATACATAGAAAGGTCAAAAATTTGTGTCCACATCTTAGATAGCATCATTCAAAACTTCCCACCAAAGAGCCTCAAAATTATGAGCCTTAAACCACACCACAACTAGGTGGGGAAACTCATTTTTCTCCCAAACCATGGATCCAATTCCTTTGATATTTGGTATGTGACTACTAGAGATGTGTATTAAGAGGATACAAAAGGTTTTAAGTCTCCCAAAGTATTCTAAGAGGAATTATAGGTGACTGTGTAAGAGGCAAACCCTATGTTACACCTAAAAATAGGGATATAAGTCAATGCTCTCACTTTTCCTTGTAAATTCAAGTCTAGAAGATGGTATAAATTTGTTCCTTACTATGCTTAAGGTGTAGTTGAAAGTTAAAGACTCATTATAACATCTTCAAGTCTGAATGAAACATGGCAGACCTGTAGGTAAGAACTAGAATAGGGTTCCACATGCAAATTTCAGTCTTCCAATGAATTATCATGTTGTGTAAGAGTTTAGAAAGGATTTGTTGACTTTTGTAAAGGTTAAAATTGAAAATTTATATAAGGGTCTACAAATTTTAAATTATAATCCATTCCAAGGAGAAAAAGAGAAGCTTGGAGCTCTAAAATGAGGAGGCAAAGAGTCATCCTCCATTGATGGTGCTCCAAGCTTTCTCTTATTTGCTTACCTTGGCTTCCTTTGCTTCCTTTGTCTTCATGTCTTTTCTTATGGTTGCCATGGTTTATGTTTTATATTAATGTTTATGGTTGTGTTGTTTAGTTTATTGGTTTATGGTGTGTGTTGGTTTTATTTGGCCTCGTACCTATCCACGTCCCCACTGCCTAGCTTTTTGTACCTGTGGCCTTTGGAATTAAAAGGGTTATGGTATTAATTTCATCTATATATGGAAACAATCAGAAAATACAAACATGAGCATGTGACAAGTGAAGAGGATGGTGGTTTTAATGATCTAGTTGGTCCTCTGAAGTCTATTAAAAATTGAAATTTTAAGGATGGCATGCCACTTTCAACTAAGGTGGGTGAAGGAATAATTAGAGCATAGAAGAAATTATTTAGTGAGGTTTTATGGAAAGAATAGGCTATAAATCAAATAGAGGATGTATAATTCATTGTCAGCTACTCCATTGAAAGTGAGCATGGAGAGTAGTAGTGGGACGAATCCCAAATCTATAAGCACCCTTATCTTGAGAAAACCCTGACTCTGCTTTCAAATGATTCTAAGGAAAAGGACCTTCAGCAAGAAGAAACCAGGTTAAAAAATGTTGAAGTTTTTTTGTATTTTTGAACTAAAAGTTTCTCCCTTCTAGATTTTTTTTGATAATCGACTCAATTCTATGTGGGGTAATAAAGTGGGTGTCTACATTAGCTTTTGTACAATGGTTCAGAAAGGTGTTTTCATGATTTTATTCAAAAAATATAATATGCAGATAAGGGCCATTAATAAACCCCTGTGGAATGTTGGTCAATATTTGTTTAAGGTGGTCTCATAGAACCTTGATATAGACTACACCGACCTTATATTTAAAACTACACCTAGATGGGTGAATATTGAAAATGTTCATATTCAACTATGGAATTTTCTACCTCAAGCCTTGAAGCCCCTTGGGGAATTATTTAAAATTGAGGATACTAGAAGATATTTAGAACATATGAATTCTAGGGTTCTAATATCCTTAGAACCTCTAGATGTATTCCTTGAATCCCTTAATATTAAAATTAAAGGGGCCTCTCATATTTGTGATGTCTAAGGGCTGGGAGGCTTAAACGCCTATTTTTTTGGTAAAAAAGACAAACATCTTAGAAATAATTGTCCATTATTTGTTAATAAGGAGGATTACCTTAGTAAACAAAAAGGTCAAGTGATATAGAAAGATGAATGTGTGATGGGTTCTCTTCCAACAAATGATCTAAAAGTCTTTGAAAATCTCATTTTAATAGTGAACCTCTCAAAGGACATTCCTCCCTTGAGGAGCATCTAGGGGAAAAGGCTCTAGTGACTATTGAAGAGTTAGATAAAGACTTTCCTCAATGCTCTCCCTAGTCCTGTAGTTCCCTGTCACCCTTTGTTGACATGGTGACCTACATGTCTGAATTGCACAATTATTTCCCTGATGACTTAGAAGATGCTTTCACTAAGCATTTGCTTCCATTATAATCTTCTGATTCAAAACTCAAATATTCTCCCTCAGATGAGTATGTGGTTATTTTAGTTGGACCTCTTAATGTTAATATTTGTAACCCTAGAAGCATGTTGTCTACCAACCACTTGAAAAAAGGTGATGATTCCTCCCCCATGTTGATTTCACCAAAGATTAATAAGCTTACTAATTCTTGATCTAGTCTTGATACTAAGGTGGTTGCACCTTTATCCCTCAAGGAGCTTAATGTTTTATAAAATTGGAAGCCTAATGTTTCAGAAATTTGCATTAAATTTTAAAATTTCATAGAAATTTTAAAATACATTTTCTTTCAAACCCTAGTTGCCCATACTAGGTCCCAATATTTTCCCAGTAATTTTTTTATTTCTTACTAGATTATTTAAATCAAAATTCACTTTAAATTTCAAATTTTCATAGTAATTTTGAAAATAATAATCTTTCAAAACCTTAGTTGCATACACTAGGTCCCATTGCTTCTTGAGATATCACCTTACATGTGTGAGAACTTCGTACCCTTTTTATGCAATTTATAGATAACTATTTTTAGGACTTTACATTTATTATATTCATTACTTTCATTATATACCACTTCACTTATAACAAATTACTACAAATAATTCAAACAAATTTTAAATTTCTTTCCTACCTTAACAATGGCCCAATACACTAGTTTTGATGAAACTGATAAAAGGGAACTTCAATAACTCCTAACTAAACACCCTCACATGAAATATGATATGCTTAAAATACTACAAGAATAAAAAAAAAGTGAACAATGGTCAATCTTCTCAAACCATAGAGCAACTAGTTTCAAATGACACTATGGGGGAAACTATGTCTCAATAACCCCTATAACAACCCAACCTTCCTCTATGCCACCAGCTAGAACTAGTACATTTTTGTCTCCTAATGTGGTAGCGCTTGTGCAAGAGATAAAATCTCTTCAATCTAAGATGATACATCTTGAGCAAGGTTCCTCTAGAACTACACGAGCTTTGGATTCTTTTGATCTATTGTATATGCCATTGGCACGTCATATTGCTTCTACACCCTTGACACCAAGTTTTGTACAACCCAAGCTCACTCTTTATGATGGGAAGGGTGATCTAGAGATAAATTTGAGATCCTTTCATGCAATAATCTTGGAATATGTAAAAAATGATTGGCTACTTACCAAGTTATTTCTATGGAGCCTAAAGGATTATGCTTTACAATGGTTCTATAGTCTACTGAATCAGTCAGTCAATACATTCAATCCTTTAGCCAACAGGTTCCTAGCTCATTTTAGCATTAACATTGGTGATAAGGTTTTATTTACCCAAGTTACAAAACATAAACAAAGGGCTAATGAGCATCTTATAGATTATGTTCTTCAATATAAGACTATCTTTGTTAAGATGACTAACCCTGTGGTCGATCAAGAGTTACAAGATCTTTTCAAACAGAGTCTTCGACTAGCTTTGTATGATCAATAATGTTCAAAATATTCTCTTCTTTCATTGAATTATGTCATATGTCAAAGGAAAGGGAAATCAAACTAATTTCAATGAGTAAACTCAAGTATACAAGTATATCAGAAATAAAAAACAAGAGTAAAAATAAAGTCCCATACAAAGTCAAGGTCAATGATAGCAAGAGTCAAAATCAGCGTACAGTCAATGCAAATTTAGATCCCCCTCAGTGATTGGTTTTATCATCACCTCCTTGGTGAAAATTTATCAATCTACCAGTTTCTCTAGCTAGAGTTTTATAGAAACTTTTAGAATGTAATATCATATCTCTCCCTCCTATTTGAGAAGTTAATCCAATAAAGCCCCTCCCATGGGGATATGATCAATGTGCATTTTGTGAGTTTCACAAGGCACCAGGGCATACAATAAATAAATGCATTAGTTTTAGACACAAGATACAAGATTTGATAAATGGTAATGATATTGATCTTGACACTCTAGTTGAGCCTCCTCAGACCAAATAAACATAGGATTAAGGTTTGAAAATATTCTCTGATCCTTTTCCTCGGAATTCCAAACAAGAGATAGGGGATACATCAGGGGTTCACCATGAATATCATGCACATCCCCCACCAGATACGTATAGGGCACTTTTAGTTGAGACACATACTTTGAGCAACATGATTGATGTATACAATTTCAAAGTTTTAACTAGACCTTCCATCTCCTTCTCAGATCAAGAAATCCTTGAGGATGATTCAAATTATCATGCACTCTTTATCATATCTTACATTCATAATCATCCTAGTCATAATGTTGTCATATATAATGGATCTAGTGTGAACATGTGCACTATGACATTACTACATCATTTGGGATATTTAGACTAGGATATTACTTCAATGGACACAATTATCAGTAGATTAAGTAGGCACATACAAATTTTATTGGGTGAGATTATACTTCATCTATAGGTTAGTCTAACACATGTGGCCACACCTTTTACTATAGTTTCTAGTGTAGGAGTTTTTGATATGCTACTTGGTCAACCATGGATTCAAAAACTTTGAGTAGTACCTTACATAATTCACAGATGAATAAAATTCATCACACTAATCAGAATATTATAGTTAGTGGAGTGTCATATGCGTTACCACTCCCCACTTCAGATACATCTTTTACTTTGCAGTCCCCAATTTTAGTTCAGCCACCAGTTTCAATTTCCCCACTAGTTTTAGTTCTTCCTTTGGTTCAGATTCAAACATAGTTGAGGTCTCCACCGCTAGCACAAAGAGTTCATACACTTTGACAAAGGTCTCTTTTAGAGAAGCCATGGTTTTAGCATTCTAGATAGTTTTCAACTATATTTTTCACACCCAAGGAAGTATCATTATGATCTCATGCTTCTACACATAAAGCACATGTTCAGAGATCTTTTCCTATTTCTAGATGGATCCCTAAGATCCCTACAGTTTCATACACTTCTTAGAGTTACAGGTGGACCCCATAATCAGTTTCTACTTCAGATATTTTAGAGTATTTATACCATACACAACTTTCAAAGCCACAGTCTTAGCCCTTCCATCATGCTTCACATTCACTCATGATTCCTCTCCCTAATGTAGGGCATCATGATAGGGAGTCTCCCATGAGACTCATTGGTTAGTATCATTTCTACTCAGTATTACTTGTACATAGTTTCTTAGTTTTACCTGTACATAGTTTATTATGCTTAATTGTACATAGCTCAAAACATTCAAAATACAAAAACATTTAAATAAATAAAAAATACCAAAAATAATTTGATTGTATGCATTATCCATGCTTTACATTTATACTACTATGTTAGACTTATATTAGTTGTTTTATGTTATAGTTTATCTATTTATATACATTATCATGCTTCACTTAATCTTATTTGAGTGTGTTCAATGAAATTCAACTCCTTGATTGCTTCACTCTACCAATTGAGGGGGAATCCTACTTCTACATTTATGACATACATCGATATATTTACCCACTGGGGTCATCTTATACATGACTATGCCATTTAGGCTATGTCATTCCTACACCACACACTCTAGTTATCATGTTGATGTACATTATTTACTAGCTTACATAGATTACTCTATCAACACTCACTAGTATATAGCACTTATGTATTTTTTAGCATATACCTAGTCTTGTATTGCCATGTATTGCATACTTTCACATTCTTTCTTTGATTAGTTAGATGTGATTATATTTCCAGTATTTACATGCTTTACTTTCTCAGTCTATGTAGCTAGATTGATTACATTCTCAATTACGATTTTGTCTCCTGTATGTGCCTTAGGACATTTGCCAATGTCTTTTGCTTCTATTCATGTATGTGCCTTAGGATATTTAGAAATGTTCTTTGCCTGTCATCTTCTATGTGATTATGGATTTCATGCCAATCTTGCTTGTTTTCAAATGTATGTGTATGTGGCATTTGAAAATGCCTTGTATGTTTGCTTTCCAATTTGAGTAACATGTGCCCATGTCCCTTATTTTCTCGGCCCATTGGCCACTCTTGTATGCTTCTTTATTCTTGCCTTGTGTGCTTATTTTCTTGATTTCTTATCAATTAATTAAAATGCCATGATCCACATCATGCATTATCTTGCCTTCTTGGATGCCATGATGGACATCATGCTCTATCCCTCCTTGCCAACTAACAACTAACAACTGACCAGACTTCCAATTGTAGTTTCAATTTAGTACATTGCACATGATATTACATTGTTATATTTATCTAGGCATGCCCCTATTGATCTAGCAATCTCTTATTACAAACCATGTTATATCTTGAGATATCTTGTCAATTACCATTTCTATATCATGTATCTTTGTAGTATAACACAATTGTAGGGATCTTTATTCTAAGGGTATTCATTTTAGGGTATTCATTGATACCCTTAGAGAAGGGGGAAATAAACAAGGTTTTATCACAAAGATCAAAGATCCTACCAGTTAAAAAACTAGTTTTAGAATACTCAAAATAATAACTAGAGGTCAAACCAGGCAAAAATAGACCAAAAAAATAGTAACAATTCCATAACAATTTTTAGTTTTAGTAAAGGACAAAAGCATCGGATATGGACAATAGTGCTAGACACTAGGGTATCTTGTTTTTGGTGATCCTATCCAACTAGGAAAAAATCTTGATTTTCTAAAAGTAGGTATAAAAGCAGGTTCAACTACAATTTTACACATTCAAATTAGTTTAGAATAAACAATTTTTAGTACACCTTTGCTCAGAGAATCCAGATATAGTGGGCCTCATGCACAACACGATGGATCTTACTTCCATTTTTAGATATGGTAGTTAGTATCACTTCTATATTAGAATCTATGTTTCAGACACCAATGATTAGGGATAATGTGCATGACACATTTGTTTTATTTTCTTTCCAAGTTCAACATATTACCTAGGTATTCTCAGCAGTTGCATACTTTACTTCATCTATAGGTGGTTGGCATTATTTTTGAGTGGATTTCATGGAAGCTAAATTTCCACATTTTAGAATGGCTTCCATGTAATCCTAGTGCCCAATTTTAGAGAGGCTTTCATACAATCCTAATCTCCATCTTTTAAAATGGCTAAGAGTGTCCAAGTTTCTAGTAGACATTCAACTATTAACACCAACATTATTATATTACAAAGCATTCATGAGCTTTAGGAGCCATCTCATTCGACACATATTTCATATTGATATCAGTTTATAGCTTCATTTCATGGGGAAATGATGGATCCAAAGGACTAGCTAGCCTTTGTATTATTGAGCCACCTACTCAAAGGGATTGGACACATAGTCCAAACATCGATTATCACATGTATGATCACATAACTTCACATAGTAGGTGATGATGGAACCAAAGGGTAAACCTTTGCATTCTTGAGCCACTCTTAGGGAATTGATCACTCAACTCTATTCATGATATTACTCTTGGTACAACATCATCCAACATAAATTAGCATCATCCATCATCAATCATCATCATAACAGGTTTTGTATTAGTTTGTGTACTTGATGAGGTGTATTCATTCCTTTCTCTTCCTCTTTATCTTATCAAGCTTTATGCATTCTTATTTTAGATATAATGTATCTATTAATAACAAATCTACTCTTTATTTTCTCTTGTAGATTCACATTCCATAGCATGCTCTCTCTATGCACACCCAACATCACATAGCTTCATGAGCTTCACCATTACAGGTAGGTTCAGGTATGCTTTTTATTTTTCCTTTATCCTAGTATTTTGACTTATTTCATCATTAGAATAAAGTGGGGGGAAAATTTAGTCATATAAAATGTTAAATTTGGTAACTTGAGTGTGTCTTATGATACCCAACCCATAGGTTCATCTTGCTTGCTCTCATGACCCTTCTAGGCACCTTTTTACTAATTCCTAGTCATCCATAGGCTTTCAAGACCTCATTTTAGCTTAGCTGGGACCCTTTTTCCATGATTATTACATCCCTCTAGGTCCCATACACTAATGACAATAGTTCCCAACTTTGACTATATCACTGGACTATAGGGTGTCCCCTTTCCAATGCTCTTGTCCAATCACATTTTGAGCCTAGGTGACCATTTTTCCTTGATTCCTCTTCTTCATTATGTCAGCCTAACACAAATGCATTTAACCCATGACCAATTGATCACTATAAAATCCCATTCAAATTTCATTTAGAGGAGGTTATAAAATATCATAAAGTAAGCAATAATACAAATAAGACAACTCAAGCATACTTCCTTATTCTCTGCATATAACCATCTAATACTATTTATATCTTATTCAAATCCTTACACTAGTCCCTAGTCACCTCAAACACACTCAGTTTAGCATTTTACATCTTCATACTCACTATTACCTAAAGCACATCAAGTGGGAGAACTACATATGACTTGATCCCTCTTCAAAGTATTGGTATGTAGGTAGCATGCCCACACAAGGGATGTAGATACATGTTTAGTGAATCTTACACATACTAATCCCCCTTATTTATCAAATTTTGCCAAAACACAATGGAGTCTAGGGTTTGAAGACAAAATGAGCTCTATAAGGAGTTTCATAAACATCCAATAGTCAAAATTTCACAAGTAGGGTCTCACAGACACAATGAATAAAACCTAGAAAGCTCAGGTCTCCTAGACAATAGTGGTAGAGGTAAACTATAGCGTTGGACATTACAGTGTCTTATTTTTTATAATGTTTCAGTCTTGTATAGTGAATTTTGGCCTCTATCTTAGTTGTATCAATCAGTTTCTAACTAAGTCTTGTTTTCTTTCTCTTATTACTATTTTTAGAAAAGTTTAAATTGCAATAAAATTATACAAATTAGTGGATTAATTATTGCATATTTATTTACTAAGTTTACTACTCAAACCCTTTAACTAAATTAGGAATAATACACCAATATTTCCAAAATAGTTAAATTAGCTAACTTTCCAAAGGAGCACATATTCATTTCTATCTGACTTGGCTTAAACTAGGTGACAAGGGGTTTTAATTTTTCTTTTATTTCTTAAAAACTAAGAACCAGATGAGAAAAATCTATGGCATTTAATTCTAGGGCAACCTTTATCATGACTCTAATATAATCAAAGAATAATTCTTGGGATTTTGCTTCAACATGTTCTTGTCTAATGGACCTAATGAACTTATTAAGTAGAACAGGGCTCTTTGTAATCTATGTATCCCAAAGAAGGTTTCATGGGTGAAAACCAACTCCCTATATAAGTCTCTCATGATAGATGCAATTATTGAGACCACTGACTCACTCAATAATGATAAATCTCTAGGTATTGATGGTTTCTCTGTTGAATTATTCAAAGCTAATAAGGAATGGATGTCCAAGGATTATCTTGAGGTTTACAATGAAGCTATTTTTATTGGTTCCTTGGGCCCTAAAATTAACAAAGGTGTTATTAAGCTCATCCCCAATGAAGGGGACCCCCACCTAGACAAAAAATTGATTCCCGTTACCCTCCTAAATGTCTCCTATAAAATCTTGGTGAAAATATTCACCAAAAGGCTCTCTTCACTTCTTCCCTCAATTGTTTTTGAAACTTAGACTGGTTTTGTTGAACAAAGGTCCATCCTAGATAATCTTATAACTAGTTGGAAAGGGATGTATTAGGTCCATAATTATAAACAAGATGTGGGCATGATTTTATTTGATTTTGAAAAATCCTATGCCATAATTGAGTGGCCCTTCATTGAAAGGATTCTGAGAGCCTTTGGATTTCAATATTTTTTTGTATAATGGTTAATTTTATATTCAAAGATGTCTTTGCTATTATTAAAGTGAATGGGGATCTAATTGAATCACTTACTCTTCAATGGTCCATCAGACAAGGTTGCCCTATGTCCCCTTCTTTGTTTTTGTTGGTAGTCAAAGCCCTCCATTATCTGCTAAGAAACTCAAATATGGGTCCTCTATTCAAAGGAATTTCTCTGCCCAATTAAGATGAATTGATTGATGTTTTATTTATATGTGATACTACCCTTTTTATCAAAATTGAGCAAGATAACCTAACCTAGGTTTCCTTAAGGCTTGATATCTATTTTTCTACTTCTATATCTAAAGTTGCTATGCATAAATCTTGTATGTTGGGTTAGTAGGACAACTCTCCATATTTGGCTTGCACCTTTTAGTTGGGAATGGAAAGGACTTGATCATTTTATTATATATTTGGGCATTCCTTTTTCTCTTACCCTTTCTTTCAAGCTCATGTGGGAGTGGATATTTATTAAAATTAACAAGAAGATGTAAAAAATTTATGGCCAGCTGCTATCGCTACCTCATAGGATCCAAGTCTATCGAAAAGTTCTTGCCTTGTAAAACTTATATTATGATTATTATTAGATTTTTAGTAAAACTCATATCAATATTCTACATAGAATTATAATATATTTCCTATGGTCTAATGGTAAAGGTGGGAGAAAAAGACATGTTATTTCTTGGCAATTTTGTTGCAAGCCTAAACATATTGGGGGCCTTGGCCTGAAAGATTTAAGCATTCAAGGCATTACCCTTGATGTCAATTGGATAATTAGAGAATTTAAGGGTGAAAATCCCTAGAAATTCCTAGTCAAAAATAATATCTTACGAGGTTTTCCTAGGGGAAAACTAAATTGGAAAGGGTTTAATATTGCATATGTTCTTCTAGGTCCCTTCTTTGCCAAACTTGTTGGTTGTCCAATATTTTCTTCTATCAGATGGTCTACCTAGGATTTTTTCAAACCTATTATCATGACTAAACACATTTTAAGTTGGTTTGGGACATGCTACCAGGGTTATAGATCCATTTGGTGGAATCTTTGTGTTAACAAGAGACCTCTTGCACTCACTTGGGGTTGTTTTGCCTTTAAGTGGTTCACTAAAGGTTTGAGGAATTTAAAATATCTTTTCTCACAGAATGGTTGGTCATCCTAGTTGGAAATTATATTTAGATTTCAAATCCCATCTACTTAGCATATAACATATAATCTCCTATAAAAAGCACTACAAGGGAATAATAATGTACCTTTTATGGATGAGGAGGATGAATTTTGGGAAAGTGTTAAATGGTTTAAGGGTCCATCTCTTTTTGATTTCTCCACACAGATGCTATACAATAAACTCTCTTTTTCCAATGTCCTTTATCTTACCCTTAATCATATTTGGAATGTTTGTGATCCTCTTCATTCTTGGTCCTTTAGGTTTGATGTTATATGGTCATCCTATATTGAATCCAAAAAGTCCTATTTTAGATTTTTATTGATTTATAATAAATTGGTTGTTGGTAATTTTTTATTTAGGAGTGGCTTTGGTCATCCCTATTGCTCCTTTTGTAGTGTTTCTGAAACTATTGAACATTTTTTTCTATTGTCCTTATGCTTTTAAAATCTAGAAATGTTGCCTTAAAGGTTGGATTATTATTTTTTAATGTGAAATTGGATGGTTGAATATTTTTTTTGGTTGTGTTTCTCTTAAAAATAAATTACACCTTTTTCCATAATTTTTTTCTTGTTTTCTCAACTAAAATTCTATGGTTTTTATGGAAGCAAAGGAACTTAAAGGTTTTTCAATCTAAGGCTAGGGTTCTTACTAACTTCACTATTAAAGTAATCATTTACATTTTTTCTCTGCATATCTTACTCTAGTTGAAGGTGCCACAAGTGAAATTATAATAGTTCTTAAGGACTAAGATGCTTAAGATCACATCTGAGTTCCCGATTGATTTGGGCAGATATCCTAAATTGAGTCCTCATCCACACTAGGGAGTCTATCATGGATTGACTGTTAAGGTAAATATATCTGAAGATAAATGGGAGTGCAACAAAGATTCTTATTTTGATTGAGAAAATAACCCAATCCATGAATGGGTTAATTCATTAGAATTAGACAAGAATGGTGTGGACAGTTGGCTTGCTGTCAACAATGATATGATTTGGGAAGTGAAAAATATTGATGTGGATAATAGTGTTAATGTAATCAAGGAAGTTGAGGAAATAAATACTCCTTTGGAATTTTAAATTTATATATTATCATATGAAAAGGATCATATTATACCTCTTCCTCCCCCTTCTCTCCCCTCCCTAGTATAGATCACTAAGGACTAAAGTGAAATCTAGAAAATGATTGAAGATAACGTGAATGTCTATGGTATAAAATTGGAAAAACTCATTGAAAGGGGTGGTGATGTAGAAGTGGATGAGGTGTTAGAGTATTTCAAATCTTAATGAGGATATTAATATGGATTATGCCACATCTTAGAGGGTGCCTTATGATGAGCTAATATAACTAATAGACTTTGGAGCCACCTCTATTTTGGGTGGTGGGTTGGGTGTGTTTTGGCTCTTTTTGGGTTTATTCTCTTGTTGAAATTTTTATTTAGGTTATAAAGTGTAGTTCCAATAAGCTTACATGTTAGCCTTTCAAGCGTGAATAAGGTCTTGTGCACTCACCCAAAATAAGAAATAATAGATCGGTTCCTGTGGGTTATGTTGTGTAGTGGCACACTAGTCATATACTTGAGTTTATTCATATATTTGATTATAAGTTATATAGAAAAAGAAATATATGACTCTGGACCTTGACTCATTTATCAAAACCACCAAGAACACAAAGATAAATGCCATAAATTTCAAATGGTTGTTTATTCAAACTCATATAATGCATGTTTTATAAATCTCATAATGAATGATAAGCCACAAATTACTCAATGCAGACCCATTATTAATACTTAAATATCAATTATTTGAAACACAATACCAGAACTAATTGTAATATATGTAATTCTATATTATAGACTCATTATATGTTATCCATCATCAGTCACCTTACATAATTCCACATAGGGGTATTTATACTTACTTTTACCTAACAAATTAGTTACATACTAATTGACTATTAGGTGATTGGCCAATGTTCTCTTAGTAGACTAAGAGTCGTGGTAGTCTTTTACTTGTTTTCTCTTAAAGACTCAGGCTTTCATACCCCTTATATTTTTTTTTCAATGCTATATCCTTGATGCTAATTATCCTTCTTTTCATGGTCTAGTGTGAAACTTGTGATGAATAAAGTCTAGATTGTCCTTGAGAATTGCTCCTCAATTATCTCCCACTTACCTCGCACTCCCTAAGCCTTTTGCTACTATTTTGAGTCCTATGCTCTCAGGTTATTCATAGTTATGTTTCATCTTTGACCGAATAAATGAAGTATCACATCGTGAAGGCATAAGGTAGCTTCAACCAAGATAAAATTTCTCCAAATGGGTGCATTTGATACAGGCTTGAGAGGAATGTTGTTTCACTAAAAACTAGGCTTACTCGCCAACCTAGATGGGCAAGTCCTTAAGAATGTGCCATTCATTCCCAAAGTCCTCCTTCATCTCATCATACAATGACTTCATCTTATTTTTATATGTTGGGGTGATATGACTAAGGCATATAAACACCTTGTAGCACTATGTGGAGGACTTGAGTTCTAGTGGGTATGCCTACTTCAATTTTTTATAGGTGTAGTCATGTACACCAATTTCATCAAATGCCATTAATAACACAAATACCCCCCATAAAAACTTATGGCTTAGTATTCGATGGATCTTATCATAATTCATTATGATTTTATTGGTAAAATACATTGCCCAATTATACTTTAGGCCCTTAGTCACCTGGTGGGTGATGTAGAGATGATCCATATCTACCTATTTCCAATGATTGATGCCACCAATCTTGGTCATGATTATGTGCATGGCTAATCAGAGGGTAGGATCTTGAAAGTTCTTTATGTGCATGGCATGGCCCTACTTTTGATATATGAACATCATTGTTGTTTTCTCTATTTCCTCTAAATCTTCTAAGTTAAATTCCATGTCCATGTCAGAGTATTGCAGTCCGAACACCTTACTTATTCTCTTAGGTGTAATCTTCATATTGTGCCCAATAAAGTAGATATAGTCCTCATGGATGCATGAGAGTATAAATTTTGTTTCTTCCTCCAGTTTTCCAAAATATGGAAGGTTAAACAATAGGAATAGCCTTACATATTTTAAGGCATTAAATATTTTAAGGTCATACACTAATTAATTTTTGATGTTCTGGCACTCAACCTGATAGTCATTCTACAAGTCAACCTCATTTCCTAGTTGATGGTGGTTATAATTGAATATAGTATAGGAGGGTACTTTTTACACCCAATTTTCTATGCATAGGACCATTTCTAGGTACTGCATCTCTTCTATCATTAATGGTGAAGGTGAAGGTACTTGTGCATTCTTTTCCTAGCATGCCATCCTAGATTCTTTGCCTTTCATGCATTACCCCTATTCCTCAAGTGTTTTTTCTATAATAAGTACTACTTCCCCCCAATACATGGTACTTCCTCTTTTAGTATGGTTGGTAATAGATCACTTTTTAAGGCCTTCTTCTTAGGTTGCATCACCCTTTGTGGATCTCAAATGTTGAGGCACAGTCGTCAAACATTCCCAAAGGAATATGTGTTTGTAATCTAAGTGACTCAATTTTTCCTACTTTCATGCCCTTTAATGGTGGGCATTTACCTATGCAACTTGTAACTACTAATTTTCTATGTCATGATTTAAGGTTAGTTTATGCTTGATTACTTAGTTAATATCCTTCTCAATAGTTATGCATGATAATTTGATGCTCTAAACTTGCACTTGTTGTAGAATTGCCTGGACTGAATTCATTCTTCATCTATTTAAAACTCAAATGAAATCAAAGGTAAAGGTTAAAATGAGATCTTAAGTCCTATTTATAGGCTTGAGGAGGTAAATCAAATTTATTACCCCCTTCTCTTTGACTATCACTTCTAGCAATTAATACATTTGTAATGGCCACCATTATTCAACCATTACTTCTCATCATAAATGCATTTAATGGTATTGTCATGTCATAATATTGGTACACTTATCACAAACACTTCTCCTTTTATATTAATGACATGTCTTTTCCCACACTTTTCTTTGGAGTGGAAGCCAACTATTTAACTCTTTGAATATTCATACTATTGGTAGGAATATCTTGTCCTAGGACTTCTCATCTTACGTGCACATCCTCATAGTAATCAACATGAATACATGTATTACCTCTTACCCCACACTAAACGTGCATCGTGGTACTCCACAAAATTAAAAGTACAAAATAAAATACCCATTTATAAAATAAATGTTGTGTGCAACTAAGGCAAAGCTTTATTGAAAATAAGAAATCATAAATTAATGGTATAATCCTTATTGTTACAAAAATTATACTTGTAAGGAGAGAAATATGGCCATAATCAGCTACCATTGTAATGTTCAGGAAGAAATCAGCCATCCAATATTTTTAAATGACAATCATTGATAGGGTGAATAATATGAACAACAAAAAGACCATCCTAGTGAATATAGAGTTTCCTAGAGTGGCACGTGAACTTAGAGTCATAGAGCAAGACTTTATTTCCATGGGTAAATGTCTTGCACTTAATGTGTCGATCATGCCATACCTTTTATCTACATCTCTCCACATCTTGACTCTAATGGGAAAGGAAATATGATTCATCTAACTATAATAGAGAATCCAAATTTGATTTTAATGATGATTCCTCATCTAATTATCCAATGCATACAATATGAAAATATGTACAAAGAATTCAACTAGAAGAATTGATTATATGCCATACACCATATTGAATGGTGTGTTATTGTTAAGGCACTTATAAGTTATTTGATAAGCCCAAAGTACTGTAGATACTCTATCATCCCAATTAGTGTGGCCAATATTAAAAATGTTTCTAAGTGTTTTGCCTAAAATTTTATTGAATTCCTTAGTAGTGTCGTTGGCTTGGGGATGATAGATGTTGTCTAAGGTGGGCAATCATGAACTAAGAAAGTAGAATGCAGATAGTTTCATTGAAGAAATGAGTATTGTGATCACTAGTAAAACTTAATGGGAAGCAAAAATAGGTTATGATATGTTCCCATATGAAGTTCATGGTGGTATTAGTATTACAATCCCTTGTTGGCACAACCTCAACCCAATGCATGAGATAATTAGTTGTTTTAATGATATAAAAGGAACCTATGTTTCATCTAACTAGATTGATGGGGATGACAAAATCAATGGCCCATTTTAAAAATAGTTCTTAAGATAGAATAGGACATAATGGCATGGCATCTTGATAATTCAGTATTCTGACATGCTAACAAATATCACATTGTTGAACATGCAATTTGGCATTTAAAAAAATGATAGGCCACCATAGACTAGGTTGTAGTACCTTGCACATAGTACCCTCACCAACATAATGTCTTCTAGCAATGCTTTTATGAAATTCTTGGAGTACTTCATAGATATCATGTTTCATGATACAACATCAAATAATTTCATCTTTTCCAAGCTTGTATAAGTCCCATCCAATGAGTTGAAATGGTGCGGCATGGATGGAAAGTTGCTTCTTAACCTATGAAGTCAAACAATCTGGCACTATGCTAATAGTTAAGAAAGATGCAATATCTTCTAACTCCTTAAGAACATAATACATATGAAATAGTTATACATCAGTTAGGTCATCCTCAATGGCATGAGGTGGTTCTCCATAATCAATTTGAGAAAGATGGTCAGGACTATAATTAGTTTTTCATAGTTTGACCACGACAAAGAATTAAAAGTCTTAAAATAATACTATCTAGTAGAACATGTGGCCATGCAACATATGTTTATTTAATAGATATTTTAAAGATTCATGGTCTATATAAAATATAAAAGGAGAGGTATTGTCAAAATTTATGTAAAGCATAAACCATTGAAAGTACTTAACACTCTATGGTGGTGTAATTCCTCTCACTTGGAGTAAGTTTTCTACTAGAAAAATATATAGGGTAATCAAGGTGACCTTCATTTGATTGTTAAAGGACTGCACCAATAACCATTTTGGAATCATTGACATAGACATGGAATGGTTTTGTCTAATCAGGGAACTAAAGAATTGGGGTAGTGACAAGTTTATCTTTTAAGGCCTCAAAGGCTTCTTGGCAAGAGTTGGTCCAAATAAAGTGTTTATTATGTTTCAAGAGTTCTTCCAAAGGTGTGGTAATCTTTATATATCCTCTAATTAATTTTTGATAATACTCGGTATGTCCTAGAAAGGTAAAAATTGCACGCTGAGTCATTGGCACTAGTAGATGAAGAGTGATAGCTACCTTTGGAGGCTCTACCAAAAATCTATCCTTGCAGATAATGTTAAGCATGAAATACACTGAGAGGGGGGGGGGGGGGGGTTAATCAGTATATTATATATCTTATAAATATTTCATTTAACCAATATTCCAACTTAATCAAACATTCAAGATATGTAATAAAACTCAAACAATAAACATCACACAAGACATAGAGAGACCAGATATAATGTGGAAACCCAATGTGGGAAAAACCATGGAGAATCAATCTCAAATATATTCGTGAGAACAACCCCACAAGAGCACCATACCCCTTTGCCAAGTACAAACCTCAGCTACAATTCGTGAGCACCACCCCACAGGAGCTTTAAACCCCTTTGCCAAGAACCAACCCAGCTACTATTCATGAGCACCAACCCACAGGAGCACCAACCCCTTTGCCGAGCACCAACCCAGCAATAATTCATGAGCACCAACCCACACGCGCACCAACCCCTTTGTGTATACCACACACCTATCTCTCAATGTTGCTATCTCAACAAATGATAGATCAATACAACATCTTCCTCTCTCTCACTTTTTCTCTTCTAAGCTAGATATAACAAATATAAATCATCTCTCATGATTGCTCTTCTAATCTAGATATTACAATATCAAATCAGCCTCTCACTTCCATGTTACAAATGGCTACTCAAGGCTTTATTTATAGCTTTCCAAATGACCTTTGGCCTTCCCCCTTTGTGACCTTTCATTCTTCATGGAAAATGACACCAATCTTGGATGTCCCTTCATATCCAAGCATTTGAAAAGTCATGTGGTGACCCTTCATGACCAAAAACGTCTTTCCCACTTTTGTGTTGGGGATCAACCAACAATGGATTACACTTGTGAAAGCAATAAATGCGGAAATAAATCAGATAGATAAGTAACTAAAATGATAAATAGCACAGAACAAGATATACAAGAAAACACCCTGAAAACTTGTATTAAAACTCTTTACAATAGGAATACAAATGAAGAGACTTCGTTCTTCCACACCTCTCTCAGATGCACACAAGATCTCTCACTAGATCTCTATTCCTCAAGAGCTCTCTCTCAAGTACACTCAAATCCAACAACCTGGATTGATGCAACTCAGTACTGACCTTCAAACATTCACAATGTTCTACTCATACTATTCAACTTACTAAGCTAAGAAGATCTTTCCTACATATAGAAATAGGAAACTTGAGCATGCTCTTACAACAAACAGTTAAGCCTCTTGAACAAGGGCTCTAAAAATAATAATGCTAATAATAGAGACGCGAGCTTGAGTCTACAACTCAAACTCATCATGCAAACACTCGCTTCTGTCCTCAGAAATTGCTTTCTGGACACACAGGTAACCGACGTCGGTTCTTGCCTATTCGCCTGTGACCGTTGCCGGCCGACCCTACTGCCGACGTCGGCGCCTCTATAACTGCAACTGACCGACATCAGTCGCTCCTGACCGATGTCGGCGTCTGTGTAGACCCGAACCTATTTTGTATGCTCCTTGGTGAAGCTTTTAGCTCCACACCCTAACAATCTCCCACTTGGAGATAAACCAGCTACACCAGTACCTGTACAGCAACATCTTCTAGCTCCTCCATCTTCAACTCAATCATGAAGACCAACAGAAGTTGAATGAAGATTCAACTTCTCCTTAGTAACTGGATTTGTTAGCATATCAGTAGGATTCTTGTCTGTATGGATCTTCTCCAGCTTCAACTCACCATCTTCCAATACCTGCCGTATGAAGTGGTATCTTAGCTGTATGTGCTTGGTTCTTGAGTGAAAAGCTGAGTTCTTAGCCAAATGGATTGCACTCTGACTATCACTATACAATCTACAACTCCCATGCTCCCTTCTAAGCTCTTCCATGAACCATGTCATCCATATCATCTCCTTGCTAGCTTCTGTAGCTGCAATATACTCTGCTTCTGTAGTTGACAAGGCTACAACCTTCTGCAACTTAGATATCCTACTAACTGTCGTTCCACCTACAGTAAAAACATAACCTGTGGTGCTCCTCCTGCCATCCAAATCACCTGCCATATCTGAATCTACATAACCATGTAGAGAAGTATCTGAACCTCCATAGCACAAGTGTCTACTGCTGGTTCCTCTCAGATATCTAAGGATCCATTGAACTGCCTTCCAATGTTCCTTACCTGGATTAGCCATATACTTGCTTACTACTCCCACTGTTTGGGCAATATCTGGTCTAGTACACACCATTGCATACATCAAACTTCCTACCGCGGAAGAATATGGAACCTTACTCATGTACTCTACCTCATCATGTGAATTAGGACATTGTTCTTTACTCAACTTAATATGTCCAGCCAAAGGTGTGCTTACCGGTTTAGCATCCTGCATATTGAACCGTTTCAACACCTTGTCCACATAATCTTCTTGAGACAATATCAACCTGTGATTTTTTCTGTCTCTCTTAATGCTCATGCCAAGGATTTTCTTAGCTACTCCCAAATCCTTCATAGAAAACGTTTGAGCTAATTTCACCTTAAGCTCAGAGATATCCTGCATGTGAGATCCTGCAACCAGCATATCATCTACATACAACAATAGAATAATATATCTACAGTTATAAAATATCTTAAAATATACACAATGGTCAGATTGACATCTACTATAGCCATGCTCAGTCATAAACCTGTCAAATTTCAAATACCATTGCCTAGGAGCTTGCTTGAGGCCATACAAGCTTTTCTTCAACCTGCACACTAACTTCTCCTTACCCTTGACCTCAAAACCTTCTGGCTGTTCCATGTAAATTTCCTCATCCAAATCTCCATGAAGAAACGTTGTCTTAACATCTAGCTGCTCAAGATGCAAATCCTCAAAAGCAACCAAAGACAATACAACCCTTATAGAAGTCATCTTAACAACAGGAGAAAAAATCTCACCAAAGTCAATACCTGGCTTTTGTGCAAATCCTTTAACAACCAATCTGGCCTTATATCTCATCTGTCCATCCTCACCTTCCTTCAACCTATAGGTCCATCTGTTTTTCAGTGTTCTCTTACCAGCTGGCAATTCAACCAAATCCCATGTTTGGTTCTCTCTTAAGGACTCCATCTCCTCAACCATGCCACGCTCCCACTTACTCCTAGACTCCACCTGTAATGCTTCTTCAAAACTCTCTGGTTCTCCACCATCAGTTAGCAATAAATAATATAAGAAAGGAGAATATCTAATTGGAGGCTTACTTACCCTTTCAGACCTCCTGATGGGTGTCTTGGACTCGTTCTCAACACGTTGTCCATCCAAATTTTCTGACAGTGACCGACCTCAGCCACTTGTAGACCTGTTACTGGCCGACGCCGGTTCTTTCTGGCTGACGTCGGTCTATCTATGACCGACATCGGTTTCTGTACTGCCGACACCGGTTCCTAACCTGCCGACGTCGGTCTCTGTGTTTTCCTGTAAGTGATTATTTATTTTTCCCGTGAACTCATTTTGGACCATAACTTCATCCAATTCGCCATTGCTCTGCCCAGATTGATCTAGCTTCCTTATCTGATCACTGTACATCACTCTTTCATTGAAAACAACATCACGGCTCCTAATTACCTTGTTAGTTCCTAGATTCCAAAATCTGAAACCAAAATCATCTGAGCCATAGCCTATAAATGTGCACCTCATAGACTTAGCATCAAGCTTCTTTCTATTTTCTTTATCTATGTGCACAAAGGTTTCACAACCAAAAACTTTGAGATATGAGAGATCTACCTTTTTACCTGTCCATGCCTCTTCTGGAATTCCACCATCCAAAGCTGTAGAGGGTCCTCTGTTAATCAGGTACACTGCGGTGTCAACTGCTTCTGCCCAAAACTCTAGGGGCAACCCTGCATGCAATCTCATACATCTTGCACGCTCCATGATAGTTTTGTTCATCCTTTCAGCAATACCATTCTGCTGAGGTGTCCTTGGAACCGTCCTTTGTCTTCAGATTCCATGAGTGTAACAATACCAGTTAAACTTAAGACTGCAAAACTCACCGCCATTATCGGATCTCAAGCACTTTAATCTTCTACCTGTTTCATTCTCAACCATGGCTTTCCAAATCTTAAAAGTCTCAAAAACATCAGATTTCTTTTTAATACAGTAGATCCATACCTTCCTTGTAGCATCATCTATGAATGTAACATAGTACCGTGATCCGCCAATAGAGGCTACCTGAGCCGGTCCCCACACGTCTGTGTGAACAAGCTGCAACTTCTGCCTTTTCTTAGTAGACCCAGTCTTTAGAAAATTAACCCTTTTCTGTTTTCCAAATACTCAATGCTCACAAAATTCTAGATCGATACTTTTCAAATCTGAAAGCATACCTTTAGACTTAAGAATTGACATCCCCTTCTCACTCATGTGGCCAAGCCTTGAGTGCCACAATTTAGCATCCACATCTGAAGTAGATAAAACGGAAGGAGACTTGTTAGTAACACAATTAAACAAATAGAGAGTACCTTCTCTCTTACCTCTGGCCATAACAAGTGCACCCTTGGTCACCTTCCAAGACTCTGCTGTGAGAGTTACTGTACAACCCTCATCACCTAGCTTACCTGCAGAAATCAAATTTCTCTTCAAACTAGGAACATGCATCACATCTCTCAACACCCATGTGTTGCCATTCTGCATCTTCAGCTGCACTTTACCTTTGCCAATAATCTTACAAGGCTCATCATCCCCTAAGTACACTATTCCAAAATCTCCATGGATATAGTCACTGAAATATTCTCTGTTAGGGGTAGCATGGAAAGATGCACCAGAATCTAATACCCAAGATTCAATATTATTATGCAAAGAGAAAATAAGAGCATCCTGTGCAATACCTGCAACCTTTGTCTCTTCCTTTCCTTCGTGCTGATTCTCCTCCTTAGGCTTTGACCAGCAATCTCTGCTTATGTGCCCCAACTTTCCACAGTTCCAGCATTGTGGCCTTCTGCCATTCCTGGATTTGGATCTGCCTCTTCCCTTAGACTTAGATCTTGATCTCCTCTTGCTCTTTTCTTTTTGCCTTCCCCTGCTCTCGAGATTTAAAGCGTTTCCAGATGTCTCTTCTGTGCTTTTCCTGTGAATTTCCTCATTCAAAATAACACTAACAACATCCTCTACTTTCAAAATATTCAAAGCAGATGCAGTATTAGAAACTGCCATTACCAAGCCATGCCAGCTTTCAGGCAAAGAACATAATATTAAAAGAGCTTTTATTTCATCTTCAAATACAATATTGACTGAACTTAATTGGTTAACAATACCATGGAAATCATTCAGGTGATTAGAAACAGATCCACCTTCTTGCATATGCAAATTAAATAACTGCTTCATTAAATATACCTTATTTGAAGCTGAGGGTTTTTCATACAAATTTGCTAACGTAGTCATTAACTCTATCGTAGTTTTTGCCTGTGACAAATTAGATATCACAGTGGAGGCCAGACTCAGTCTTATAGACCCAAGAGCCTTTCTGTCAAGAACTTCCCATTCTTCATCCTCCATGTCCTTGGGCTTCTTTGCTATCCCACCTAACGGTAAGTAAAGATCCTTCTGATATAGATAGTCCTCTATCTGCATTCTCCAGTGTTGATAGTTCTTGCCATTAAAATTTTCCATTCTCAACTTACTTTCTTTTGCCATTGCTTCTCCCACTCAAACAGAAATCTCTGCAGAAACCCCTGTGAGCAACCTGTAATCCAAACACACTACACAGATCTGAACCACCTGTTAGTAAACCTGAGCTCTGATACCACTTGTTGGGGATCAACCAACAATGGATTACACTTGTGAAAGCAATAAATGCGGAAATAAATCAGATAGATAAGTAACTGAAATGATAAATAGCACAGAACAAGATACACAAGAAAACACCCTGAAAACTTGTATTAAAACTCTTTACAATAGGAATACAAATGAAGAAACTTCATTCTTCCACACCTCTCTCAGATGCACACAAGATCTCTCACTAGATCTCTATTCCTCAAGAGCTCTCTCTCAAGTACACTCAAATCCAACAACCTGGATTGATGCAACTCAGTACTGACCTTCAAATATTCACAATGTTCTACTCATACTATTCAACTTACTAAGCTAAGAAGATCTTTCCTACATATAGAAATAGGAAACTTGAGCATGCTCTTACAACAAACAGTTAAGCCTCTTGAACAAGGGCTCTAAAAATAATATTGCTAATAATAGAGATGCGAGCTTGAGTCTACAACTCAAACTCATCATGCAAACACTCGCTTCTGTCCTCGGAAATTGCTTTCTGGACACACAGGTAACCGACGTCGGTTCCTGCCTGTTCGCCTGTGACCGTCGCCGGCCGACCCTACTACCGACGTCGGCGCCTCTGTAACTGCAACTGACCGATGTCAGTCCCTCCTGGCCGACGCCGGCGTCTGTGTAGACCCGAACCTGTTTTGTATGCTCCTTGGTGAAGCTTTTAGCTCCACACCCTAACATTTTGTCCTTATCTTTGGTGACTTTTCATATTCCTTTAAGTGTCCCTTCATGAGAAATTTGCCCTTTACTCTTTTGTCTTCACTTGGTGACTCTTGGTATTCCCCAAGATGACTCTTCATGGGAAAATGCGCCCCATCCTTCTTTTGTCTTTATCCCATGACTCTTCATCTTCTCCATGGGCCCTTATTTTGTATCATATGCAACCAAAAATATATTCATTAATATTAAATAAATATTAACTCATATTATCCAAGATAAACAATATTAAATGCAATGGGGCCTTATCACCAATAATACTAAACCTTTGACATCAATGACAATATTTCCAACAATCTCCCCCTCTGTCATTGATGGCAACCTCAATCCTGAAACTACCACATCCTGTCACCTGCACATACCATCATCTGAAAACATACAGTAACTCCCACTTACTGTAGCAACTTATACCTTTTCCCTATACCTATTTTCTGCACCTGTACTTGTTATTCTCCCCCTTTGACATCAATGGCAAAGGGCCTACCTGGAGCTAACACTTAGCTCCCCCTCACTTGATGCTGAACATCAATGGCAAGAAGTAATAGAAATTACTCCCAACTCCTCTCACTGATCTTTGAATGTATCCTTTGATCGTGCCTTTGAGAAGATATTTGACAATACATACACATTTTTCCCTGTCCTTTGAGCATCTGCAATCAACTCATTTGAATATTTTCTTCTAATCTCACAACCCTCTTTATGAAACTTTAATGTATATCCTTGATCACATATTTGACTATCACTTAACAGATTATGCTTAAGACCTTTTACATATAAAACATTCTTAGTCTTAGTTATACCATAATCCAAACTCAAAGTACCTTTTTCGGCTATCCTGGCAGTGGTTTTATCTCCAAACCTCACTGTACCACCATTAATCTTCTTTAGAGAAATGAACTTACTTTTATCCCCTGTCATATGCCTCAAACATCTGCTATCAATTAACCATGGCTGATCTTTACCTCTGACATGCAGAGCTGTCTGCACCATCATAGAATCTTCATGTTGTTTCTTCTGCCATGTACATGTCTAAACCTTTTTCCTGATGAATGGATCTTTGACACTCTAATTCTTCTTCTTGATGAATGGAGCTTTGAACCTTTGATCCTTCTTGATTGACTCAAACATGCTTCTGCAATATCGAGCTATGTGTCCGTAGTTGTTGCACTTGTATCATACTATGGTCTCTTCATCAAAGCTTGATAGAGGAGCAAAAGAGTTGTGGCTTCTGCTTGACTCTTCTTGACTTTCCTTCTCCTTATTTCTGAAATTTTTAGCTCTTTTTCTACATTCTACTTTCTTGTGACCATATCCATTATAATAAAAACAATAGCCATAAAAATAAGACCTGTCTGTATATCTCTGACCTAATTGAATTTTGTAGCTTTGTTCTTTCCAACCTTCTCTATTTGGAATGTACTATGTATTCTTCACTTCTCCCATTTCTATTTCCTCTTGTGTCAGAACTTCAGCATAGCTCTTTTTCTTTTCAAATCCGATACCTATTTTATCTAAATATGCTTTTTGACTTTTCAATATCTTATTCAGTATGTTAGTGTTATCTTCAAATTTTGAATCACTAACTGCTTTCTTAATATCTTCTTTTAAAGAGGCAATTTCAATAACATACCTTTCACAATCTTTTCTTGTTATTTCCAATTGTGTTGTGAGATCTTCTTCATTCTTCTTGGCTTCTTCAAAGTGTGCTTGTAGATCTTTAATCATTTCCTTTGACTCTTGTTCACTTTTCTCAATATGGCGCTTTAACCTTTGATTCTTCTTCTGAACAGCTTCTAACTCTTCTAGGGCACAATTGAGTTCTCCTTCCATATCTACTTCAGCTTCCTCCTCTTCTTCTTGATCATCATCATGTATGGACATGAATAGAATCTCTTCTTCTTCTTAATCGTTGACTCCACTATCTTTGCCTGAGCTAGGATCTTTAGAATACAAGCTCTTTTTCTTGAATCCCTTCTTAGATTTGCCTTTGAAATTCTTCTTGTATGTAGGCTTTTCTTCTTCATCATCTTTAACCTTATCTGGGCATCTAGCTAAAAAATGTCCAATCTTCCTACAATTAAAACATTTAAAAGGTAATTTTCCTTGATATTTACCTGTTCTTCTTTTTGGCCTGCAAATGAAAAGTGCTTCGTTGTCATCTTCATCATCATTGGAACTATCACTTGATTCTTGAATCTTAGCTTTCTCCTTCTTTGATGTCTTGAAATCTGCTTCCCTCTTTGAGGGTTTATCTTGTTCTATCCGCATCTCATATGCCGTGAGAATACCATGAAGCTCATCCATCTTCAACTTGGGTAAATTCTTCATCTCCTCGATTGCTAAAACCTTTGCATCATATCTCATTGGTAGAGATCTCAAAACCTTTTGCACCACCATTGACTCTTCCAATGTTTCTCCAAGACCTTGAATCTGATTTACTATCTAATCAACTCACAAGAGATAACTTGCTATATCTTCTTCTTCTTCCATCTTCAAACTTTCAAACTACCTTCTAAAATTCTCCAACTTAGCTTGTTGAACCTTTCCATCACCTTTGTAAATATTCTCAAGTTTTACCCAAGTTTCATGAGCAAATTTACATTGCATAACTTTAACAAATTTAGATTCACATAAACCACATAAAATAGCATTTAAAGCTTTAGCATTACATTCACTTACCTTCTTTTCTACTAGAGCAATTGTAGATGTATGTGGCTCTTCATATTCTTCCACCACTGATTTCCATATGTCGAATCCAAGGGCCATCAAATAAACCTTCATTCTCATGCTCCAAAAAGCATAATTCGTCTCATCAAACAAAGGTGCCTTATGTGTAGAAAATCCTTCCTATGACCCAGCCATCGTGCTTTTCCGATCTACCTTCAAGCTGTAAAACTTTTCAAAAAGAACCTGCTTTGATACCAATTGTTAAGCACAGAATATATTGAGAGGGGGGGTGAATCAGTATATTATATATCTTATAAATATTTCCTTTAACCAATATTCCACTTAATCAAACATTCAAGATATGTAATAAAACTCAAACAATAAACATCACACAAGACAAAGAGAGACCAGATATAACGTGGAAACCCAATGTGGGAAAAACCATAGAGAATCAATCTCAAATATATTTGTGAGAACAACCCCACAGGAGCACCATACCCCTTTGCCAAGTATAAAACTCAGCTATAATTCATGAGCACCACCCCACAGGAGCTACAAACCCCTTTCCCGAGCACCAACCCAGCTGCTATTCGTGAGCACCAACCCACAGGAGCACCAACCCCTTTGTCAAGCACTAACCCAACAACAATTTGTGAGAACCAACCCATAGGAGCACCAACCCCTTTGTGTATACCACACACCTATCTCTCAATGTTGCTATCTCAACAAATGATAGATCAATACAACATCTTCCTCTCTCTCACTTTTGCTCTTCTAAGCTAGATATAACAAATACAAATCATCTCTCACAATTGCTCTTCTAAGCTAGATATGACAATATCAAATCAACCTCTCACTTCCACGTTACAAATGGCTACTCAAGCCTTTATTTATAGCTTTCCAAATGACCTTTGGCCTTCCCCCTTTGTGACCTTTCATTCCTCATGGAAAATGGCACAAATCTTGGATGTCCCTTCATATCCAAGCATTTGAAAAGTCATGTGGTGACCCTTCATGACCAAAAACGTCTTTCCCACTTTTGTCCTTATCTTTGGTGACTTTTCGTATTCCTTTAAGTGTCCCTTCATGATAAATTCACCCTTTACTCTTTTGTCTTCACTTGGTGACTCTTGGTATTCCCCAAGATGACTCTTCATGGGAAAATGCGTCCCATCCTTCTTTTGTCTTTCTCCCGTGACTCTTCGTCTTCTCCATGGGCCCTTATTTTGTCTCATATGCAACCAAAAATATATTCATTAATATTAAATAAATATTAACTCATATTAGCCAAGATAAACAATATTAAATGCAATGGGGCCTTTATCACCAATAATACTAAACCTTTGACATCAATGACAATATTTCCAATAGATAATATGACCAAGAAGAACATTGAATGGTGTAGAAAAAAGACACTTCTTTAGATTTAGTGATATTTGAAGTACTCAACAATGCTCAAGCATAAGCCATATATTATAATAATGGTCCTTTACCAATCCATATATTTTCCAATCATCCAAGTAAACTTGATGAAATTTATGGTGAAATATTTAAAGGCATCAACATCTATATAGAAAAATATAGTAGGTGTGTTCTTCAACCGAAAAGGCATGATAATATATGCAAAGGATCCCCATTTAGTAACAAATTTAGTCTTAGGTTGATCCTCCTCGATGATATAGACCTAATTCTACCCATAGAATCCATCTTTGAAAGTGTAAATTTCATACCCAATGACACATTCAAGGTTTTCTTCTACGAATGGCATTGGGAAGGGATCAATAATGCAAGATGTGTTAAGTATGCAGTAATCAATGCAAATCCTAATGTGACCATGTTTTTTTATACTTATTACCATGGGACTAACCCACTCAAACTTAGAAATTTGGGTTATTACTCCAACATGTAGCATACTATCAATTTCTTCTTTCACAGGTGCATGTAAATTTGGATTCATCTTATATGGTCATTTCTTGATTGGATGTCAACCAATTTGATATGCATTTTGCCTAATGATGGATTAATACCTTTCATCTCACTATAAATTCTTAGAAAGACATATTGGTATTCTAATAACAATTCCAATATTTTTGAAACCTCTTTGTTAGTCCAATAATTACCCACAGTAGCTATTTTTGGTTCTTCATCTATGTTGATGTTGTATTGGATATTTTAAAGATGTTCTGAGGATGGGTGGTCTGTATTAGGACTAGTATTATGAATAGTTTAGGCATCATAGTCTATAAGGATATCCAAATGATTTTCCAATGGGTCAGGTGGGTTAGACCCTTCACCTTCATCCACTTGAAACACTAGTTTTTGTTTTCCTAGGTGAATCTCTTCATAGTGTTCCTGATCAAGGATACGGTCTAGCATGGGGATAGGTTGTTTAGATGGATCATTAAATAGAACTAAACCTTATTTTAGAACATATTGTATATATCTTAGGTGATCTTCAATGGGATTAAGGTCACCAAAAATTTCTTCATACATAGCTTAGAGTGAGGTGAAAATCCATTCTCAGAGATGAGTAAGATAATGCCAATTTCATGCTCTATTTAAACATATGCAAAAAATGGGTACCCATATTCCATTATTCATGAACATACAATGTTCTATCCCAATTTTTTAAGGTTCCATAAAATCATATACCCATAGGTACTCTAGAAAAAAAGAATCTTCAAACCTCTATATGGATTCATAAGCTTCTATCTATGGTCACAGTGCTCGTACTATGCTATAGTTTATTGTACCCCATACTTGGTTGTCATGATGAAACCAATGATGCAAAGAAGAGCATACTTGATCCTAATGGAGAAGTCATTCATTATGGGTTTGCCACCACATTGTGCCTATGCTATCAAAAAGGTGAGCCAATGAATGCATACGATCATTATCAAAGTTATATAAGTATTCAAATTATTGGATGAATGTATGGACTTTCATTTTCAATTGAAACCAAGGATATTTACCAAGTATTTATAAATATGCATCCATAATTGGTCCTCTAATTATTTATCTACTAACAAGGTGAACAAATCTGTGGTATTTATGATACTGGCATAGAATGTTCTCATAACTGCCAATGGCACCACACACTCTTCCAATGAGGTCATAGTCATTGTGTGCCCAATAATTATAAACATTGCTTGTAGTATCAAAAAGGTATTGAGTGTCTATGCATTGGAGGAGGCCATCAAGAGTGGGATCATGATTCTCACCATCTCTGGTTGTGACATTGTAGATGTGGTTAATATCTTCTTTTGCATTAACAAGTTCTATGAATAGGGGCCCATGTGTTTGATCCAATGGAATAACAATGCATTGATCAATATTTTTAAAATTGATGTAGTGATTTTTAAATATTAAGTCTACATTATTTGTATATAACCAAGGTTTCCCAAATAGAGATAGAAAATCATCTACTTTAGCCAACTTGAGAAATTCAAAATTGGCTTTGAAAGGTACTCCAAGGATATTGACTGTTGCATTCTTAAGAATGCCAATTGGTAGAGCACAGATTTTATTAATCATAAACAACACATGCAGTGGTGGTTTCAAAATGTGGGCTAGCCATTTTATGTCATGCATCTTTTGTGAAGATGTTAACCTGAGCATCAATGTCAACCAAGATATCTAGAATCACCCAACTATCTATGGTAATATTTCCTTATCCTATTAAGAGCTAGGAAGAATAGGAGTATCTTATCACTGAGTATGATTCAATCGATGATATTTATTTAGTCTAATCAATTGAGGTTAATCATCAATTTAGGTTTTTACCTAATTCTTAATCCAATTACTTAGTTATGGTATAATGTCTTCATCTAACATATGCTTGTAAATCTCTTATAAATCATCTCGCACCACATTTTGAGGTTCTATGGCCTTTTGTAGATCACCACATTATGCTTCTTCTTGGTCCTTAAGAAACTAAATTTATCCTTGTAGTTCCCATACCAACATCATAGTATCCTGGAGCACATCTTTTTATTTTTGGGCCTCATGATACTTCCTTATATAAGGCTCTTCACACTATATTTTCTTAATAGGAGGAATATATGTAGACTGAGATTATTCACCACTAAGTGTAGTGACATTAACCTATTGATTTATCAGGGTGATAGAGCTTAGACGCCAGTGAGGTTTCTCAATGTGAATCATACTAACACCCTTTTCATTTCTTTCCTTAGTGATTCCCATGTATAGGTTAGGACATTCTTCCAACCAATGCTCCTTTTTACAAAAATCACATGTTGGATAGACTATAAAATCTCATTGATAGTGATTTGGAGATCCACACTTACAACATGTTATTGGTGGGAAATGACCACTTCCTCGGCCTTATCCTCAAATTTGTCGATGATATCCAACATTATCTTGATTTTTGAAAATTGATGTTTAGTATTTATTACACACACATGCCTCATATGTATAACTAATTAGTTGGAAATCATTTGTGTCATGGGTGTAAGCATCGCATATCTTGTAGTATTCAAACACTTTAGAATTTGTATCCCATTGTAAGAGAGGAAAGGAGTGCACATCATGCTCTTCATGGAAAATTTCATATGAATACTTTAATACAGTACATATGTTTTTGCATGGGCAATTGCTTCTATTATAACCTTCAAGCTTGCAATCGGTACACCAAAGATTATTACAAGTGTCTTATGTATTGTTTATAGTTAGTTTATCTACTTTTTATGCCATTGAAGCTATTTGAACTTCCATAAAAGGACTGATTCTAGTTTTAATGCTACCAATAGCTTCAGCACAGAGGGAAGCTTCTAAAGCTTTTTTGAGGCTAGTAAAGGTCCTTTGAGATAATGTTCATTTAAATGGAAGCAACAAACCTCCCATAAACCATTGGGAATGTTGAACAACATTAATTTAGAATGAAAATTTGACAAAATTGTTTTGAACCATGCATCATACTCCCATACACTCTCAGTGAGATCTTGTTTTATATCTTTCAGCATGGCAATACCTTATTGCTCAAATTTAGGAATATCAAATCCCTGAAGAAATGTCATCTTGAGATGATCATAGTAAATTATTAATTTTTAAGGTTCAAACTTCCTATACCACTTATGTGTTCTTTCTAGAAGTGTGGTTGTGAATTGTGTGGCCTTTCGCTCAGAAGAATTTATGTTTCGCACCCTCCAAATAAGTTCACACTTATGAACATGTTTTAAAACATTTTTCACACCTTGCTATTCAAGTAGATGAAACATCATTTCATAATATACCATTGGTAGTTGAGTTACTTTCATCAGTGGCTACTGATAACCCCTAGATCCCATTCCTTAAGGGGGAAGGCCACCACTTCCTCACTTGCTACCTTCTAGTCCACCTCTAACACCTCCAACAGCAACACCCATGATGTGGGACATAGTAGTTAGTTGATTAATAATACTTATACCTGTACTCTACCTACTATGAATGCTAGGTCCACTAGGCATACCAAGTTAGGCTGTTAAATTCCCTTAAAGAGGAAGAGAAAGTGTTAATGTAGTATGAGTTAAAATTAGCTCAGCTATAATTTCCTTTATAGGATCAATTTCTGATTCTATATTATCTATATCCCAAATATGTATAAGTAATTCATCTGATTCAAAAGCATGAGATTTCACTATGGTTGGGTAACTTGGGTGGTTCAAATGTGGTTCTTCAATCTTTCTTGTCTAGTTAGTTTCTCCTCTATATGATAAAATTGGCATTGGGTGTGATTCAAAAGTGATTGAGTCCTCCTTGTGCCTTTCTGCTTCCCTATGGTTCCTAACAACACTTCTTGAGCTCTCCCATTCCCTTCCTATGTTTCTTCCACCTATGATCATTTACTGAGCTTCATCATATTTCCACTTTCACATTTCCCACTAACTAGCTACCATTCTCAACCTAAAAATTCTTTACCATCTCCTCTGCATTCTCCTTTCAATTGTGTGGCTCATGAAAGGATGGATTTAGCCCTAGTCCATCGATAGAGTTTAAAGTTCACAATTAATAATTAACTCCTTTACTTGTATTGGGAAATGTCTAATAAACCAACCACATGGTTCTTTGAGAAATTAAAACTTGGTTTCCTCAAGACAAGAGTAAGTGGTTACAACATATTCGAAGATGTACCTATTCAACACTCCTCTCCACCAAATATTAACAACCCATATCCATGGTGTTCTTAGTCATGCCAAATCCCTTTCACGATCTATTATCCAAGCTTGTCTCCTAAAATTTCATGATCAACCTTGAACATAGGCAAAGATCCAAACACTCAAATGAATAGAGACTTCACCAAAGAAGGTTCCATATAATGAACTGTAGAGATTCTAGTTCTACCCATACATGTGAAAAAATTCTTGGTTTTAGATAAGGAACCACAAAATTATCCTCAACCTCAATAATCCATTATTCAATACTTTCAAGGGATAAATGTTCAAGCATATTCTAATACTATGTAGTAATCTGTTTAGGTCCTGACAATAGAACCAAAATGTTGGGTTTATTCTCCTGTTCACATTTTTATTTAGGTGCTAAAGTGTAGTCCCAACAAGTTTATGCACTGGCCTTTCACACAAGACTATGGTATTATGTGCTCACCTGAATCACACAACAAGAGATAGGTTCCCATGGGTTATGTTGTGTAGTAGCACACTAGTCATATACTCAAGTTTATTCATATATCTAATTAGAAATTATACAAAAAAATAAATATATGACTAAGGACCTTGACTCATTAATCATAACCACCAAGAACATGAATGATAAACCACAAATTACACAATAAATACCCATTATTAATGTTTAACTATCAATTATCTAAAACACAACACCAAAATTAATTGTAATATCAATAATTCTATAGTATAAAGTCACTATATGCTAACCATCATCAGTCACCTTACATAATTCCACATAGGGGTATTTATACTTATTTTTTCCTAATCAAGTAGTTACATAATAATTGAAAATTGGGTGATTGTTCAATGATCTCTTAGTAGATTTAGATTCATGGCAATCTTTTACTAATTTTTTCATAAGGACATGGGCCTTTGCACCCCTATATTCTTGTTTGATGCTAGATTCTTGATGTCAATTGTCCTCCTTTTCATAGGCTGATGTAAAACTCATGATGATTACAGTCTAGATTGTCCTTGAGAATCACTCCTCAACTGTCTCCCACTTCCCTCATGCTCCTTAGGACTTTCATTACTATTCCAAGTCCTATGCTCATAGGTTCTTCATATTTATGTTCTATCTTTGATTAGGTCTTCTCACATTTTTATCTTCCACACCTTTCTCCTTTCACACATCATTATTCTGTTGTACAATCATCCTCCACCATGTTGGTTATATGCCATAGTCTTCCTGCACCATGTCCCTCTCACACTGTCTTGGTCCTGTGTCCAAAATCCAAAATACTTAGTCAAAATTTGGGGTCCAACATTTATTTTCATTTTTTCTTGGCCACCTATTTGGGTGTAATTTTTTATATTGTAATATAGAATGTTAACACTTTGACTATTAGGGGGATTCCTCCAAGGTTTATATTGTTTGTTTTTTGATACTTTGCTAGTTGTTTTGCATCACTAATACATATATTTTGTACTTTATATTTCAATAAAAAAAATTATAATCCATTCCAATGCCAAGCATAGTGATAAACTTAATAAGACTCAAAACAAGGATTAAATACATATTTATTATTTTTCATAGAGTTTCCAAGTAAAGAAAGGATATAGAACATGTGAAATAGATGATGTAAAATGATTATGATTGTATAAAACTATTTTAAAGGTTTTAAATCTAGGTTCAATCTTTCATAGTTTTGACAAGTTCAAGGAAGGCTACAAACCTATAAAAGTGAGAAACCAATATAAAGACTAAGTTATAGACCTGAAAGACTCCATTGCACCAAAAACTATTAGTGGGCCACAAGATAAAAAGTTACCAAAAATAATACCCCATCTGTTAGTTCATAATAAGCATTGATATCATTTTTTATTTATGCTCAAAGGTTTTTGTTTTAACTATAAATAGGTTTGGTCCAAGGGACACAAAAGTAAGACCTATAAATTATCCACATAGTGATCATACAGATGTAGCATAAAGAGTGGATGAAAACATGCATGTAGAGAATAAAAAATAATAAATTTCAATTGTATCCCTTGATACAATGCTGAGAATCACCCAATTTTAACCCTTAGGTACAATGAGAAAGGTAAAAGGAAAATGGTAGGTGGTGGTCTTCATTGATTCTTCCAACACTTACAACTTTATGGACTCAATTTCTAAATTATGTGGGCCTAAAATTTGCTCTATTATAAAAAAAATTACTATTTGTGGCAAATGACATGATGGACTGAAAGGGGATGATCATAGTCTTGAGATGTTGGACAACCATTAATTGTGTTTCTATTTCTATGTTATATCCATAACAATAGTAGATGGTGTTGGGTAATTTTTGGATGAATATTGATAAGATGTATGTCAAAAATGGGAAAGGATGTCAATGGATTATAGGTAAAGGGGTTCAGACATATGAAAATAAACTAATTTTACCTTGAAAATTTGTGTTGATCTCCACCCCAATTGTTAGATACTCTTATTTAACTAACATACTGGTCATTTAAGTCCATTCAATCATCTCAATATGGATAATAAATGCTTGAGGGGATTAATCTCATAGGGAGAATAAATGTCAACCTTACCTAATCCTTCTTAATCTCAATCATAATCCTAGAAATTAGAGATGGAGATGGTAAGTTATTCTCTATGATTGTACATATATATAGTTTTTTGGGTTGGTTTGCCTATATAACTATCTATCTCTCTTGTCCCCTATTAGTAAATATGCAAAAGTGCGTCAAGGTCCTTAAGAGCCTATCTTTTTTCAATCAAACTCTATGCAATATTTGCATGTCAAGGTGAAGACACATATTTGAGCAAGTAAATTGATGTTCAATGATTGATTGAAGAGCATGTTGATTAAAAAAAGATTTTGGATAGCCCTGCAATAATAGAAATGAAACCAGTAATGTATATAATCACTCTCTGAAAGACTTGCATGTGAAGGTGAAGACATAGATTCCATCAAGGAAAATGAAATAAATATATAATATATAATATATAATTTGTATACATCTATGGCAAAGAAAAATAAATATATCCTACTTGTTCTTCAATCTAAAATTTCATGTAAGACCTATGAAATAGGTTCCTTCAACCTATATTTTTTAACACTTCTTTCAAACAAATATCTTGAAAATAAATCCATACCCTTGGGAAGCCTCAAATGATGTGAAACCCATTTGGAAGATAGAACTTCAACCTAAATTTTCCTGCAAATAAATTTCTTGAAAATAGACGAGAAAGAATATTATTACATAATTGTTGGTTTTTATTATTTAACTACACATTTAAAAAAATAACTTGGGTTAATTTTAGTGTACATTTAATATTTGATGGATTATTTTTACTAGTGAGTTTTATTAATAATTATTATGATTAAATACATATATTTAAAAACTTGTGGAAAATATTATTAGTTATTTTTATCTATTTAAAAATCATTTTTATTTTTTTCTAAAAGGAGAAGTTTTGGGGGTGGAAAAACCTTATTACTATAACCTCTATCCATTTTTCCTCCTGATGAGTTATGTTAGCAGAGGTTCCTAGAAATAATTTAGAACATGTTAATTACAGGGATAACTTGCACAATGGAGAGTACCAACAAGTGCACAAGAGATGACCATATTATTTACCATCTTCAATGTACAAAAATGCACCAAAGAGTAACATGAAACAAATACATGTTGGATTGTGGAGCTTGATCTTATTATAATGCCCATTTCCCAATAGGGGAGTTGTGGGGGTCCGTGGGAGGCAGGGACTTACTTGGAAGCCTCCTGGTGGGGGTTTAGGGGTAGCGTCCCTGAAGTAAAATTTTATTAAAAATGTATTATAAAATACTATAATTTCATACTAAATCTGGACCATTCACTATTAGGTTGTAGACCTAATGGTATAAATTAGTTTGTTTTTACCCTAATATATAACCCTCCTTTGATATGAGTTCATTGTAATCATGGTGGCATATTGTATGTGAGTGAAGAGGAGATTATATTAGATGTATTATAGGTTGTATCCCTTAATTTTTTTAGATTAAATAAAGAGAATAACTAGATGTTTATGTGTGGATGTAGCCCATATTGGGTGAACCATGTTAAATATATGTCTATATTGTGTTGTGTTTTCTACATTTTAATTACATCTTTATTTCATTAATATTACTCTATGTTCTAAATTCCTAACAATACAAATATGATCTGGACCATAACTAGTATTACATTTGATAATAGATTAAATAAAAATAGATTACTCACTGTGCATAAACCATACATGAAAAAAGATAAGGAAAACCATAACATAATGATTCTATTAATCTCTATCAACACATCTAACTAGATTTATTACATTAATGTGCTATATATAGTTTTTTATTATCCTATTATCTATTCACATACTAGCCTTTCGAGATACAAAAGGAAAAGCTCTTTGCATTTTTCTATTGCCTGACTAGGATTACAAGGCCAAATTCATACAAAAGTTATAAAAATAAAAAATCATACACTTTGCACATGTGTCCATCTAATATACTTCAATGTTTTACCAAGCTCCATTCTTCATCTAACACTTTCCTAGACTTAAATATTTGTCTCATCTCGAGATAAAGTCACAAGTTAATCTAAACCAAGCTAAAAAAATAAGTCATAAAAAAAAGTTGCAATTATCATTCTAGGTGCTATTAATTGGTTGTCACCCATTATGCACTACTTAACTATCCTTTTGGGTTTTCAACTAAGTAGCATACTAACTAATTTCCCTTTCAAGTTTTAAATAGACTAGTGTAACCCAGTGGCCATTATTTATAGGTTTTCAGCCATTTTGGCCCTGGTCCTAATGTTTAGATTATCTTACATAAATTATAATATGATTGAGGTCACAAAAAAGGAAGTGTGTAAACCTTACTTTTACAGCTGCGGAGGTGTTTGGTTGGGTGGTTGTGGAGGTTGTTATGGTTGGTCAACTACTAACCCATTGGCTTCTAATGTATCCATTGCCAAAGGTAGTTACATAGACTAAAACTTTGTGTCTATCTTCCTCTCCTATATAATTTATCAAAGTTGTTATGAAAGAATAAATTAGCACTCATCTATTATCTAAGAAATAACTTGATTACCTAGAGAAAGATATTGATTGAGTATTTTACAGTTGATGAGTACTTCATATATCATGAAAAGAAGAATGCATAATGGTACCTAGATCATCATCATGTCTTTTAAATCCTCATCATCTATGATTGTAAGTTACACCTTGGCATTAGATAGTTTTAGTTGAATGTCCAAGATGAGTTGGTCCAAATAGTCTATTGTCTTCTAGGCTTGGATGGATAAAAAAGTGTTGTGCATTTTTTCAATATGCCATACCTATAATTTTTATATGGTAACATACCTAGAATCTAGTAATTATCTAAAGGTGCTACTCATTTTCTTCATAGTTTATGTTTGATCCTCCAATATGGATTTATATTTATTTGTAGTGGTAAATTTAGGATTCATAGTAGTCAAGGATTGATTCAAATGTTGTCTCTAGTTTAGCATATCTTGGGTTATTTTCTTGGTCTGCTTTGCAACAGTGTCTAAGACCTACTCATATGCATCCAGGAGTTGATATATGACCTTTAATTCCACCCTAAGATCTTGTCCATGTGTGCTCAATGCCAAAAAAAATTATGCATCTCCATAAATCTTTGTGATTTATATCAATAGAGCAGTGAATTGTTTGTCTTCTAACATGACTTGATTACCTAGTATTTGTATAACTAAGGTGGGACAAGCATTATTGATTTATTACCTTGTATTTTCTAGTTGATCTTTTGCTTCAACATTTTCTTCCCACAACCTCATGACTTCCTTCTCTAAATATGAGGCCTTTTATGAAATGGATTTGTAGAAGGTAATTTCATCTTCAATCTATTTTGAGATCAGTAGGTGGGTCACATCAAATGATGTTTCCATCATAGTAGTGGTAAGTGTCATGGATGTGGTTACAAATGTCATAGGAGCATGTGTGAATTGATCCAGTGTAAGTAATAAAATAGTCTGTCATGTTGATGTAGTAGGGATATCCCATAGCCATTGGCTAGAAATCTACAATGCTTCTTTGGTTCCCTTTATATGAGTTATGGTTGTTACTTATACCTATTCTTAAGCATCCTAGAGATCCTTGGCTTGGGTTGCTACTTCTACCTTGGCCTTAATTTTAGCTTCATCTTATACTTTGGCTTCCTCTGCAGCATTAGCCTTAGCATCACTTTGATCTTTATCTTTAGCATCTACCTTAGCCTTAGCTTTGGCTTCATCTTCATCCTTACCTTTGTTTTTAGCTTCAACCTTACCTTTAGTTTCAACTTCAGCCTTAGCTTGAGCTTATTTCTCCCTTTATTTTTGCGACATAGCTTGTACCTCTTGTCATCATTGTTGGGCTTGATCTTATTGTTTCTTCTTTGCCTCTACTTCTTCAACCTATTGCGTAGGACTTCTACTTCCTCAAATTTATTATTTATGGATTTAGATTATTTAGTTTGCTTATGCATAGCCTTTTCTTCCTCAACTTTATTTCTAATAGCTCTTACTTCTTTTTCTTACTTCTACATAGCCTTTGATTCCTCGGCTTTCTTTTATTTCTTAGCATCTATATCTTTCTACTTTTATTGTTCACATTACACATATTCTTATTATGTTTCTTGGGGTGATATTGGTTGTGCTTATTATTGTGCTTTATTGACCCTTTATTCTTCATTCATCTCCTCAAGTTTAGGAGTGCCCTGTGTAGTTTGTTGTTCAACTAATTTTTCCATCATAGTTGTATCTATGGGTTACTCATTCCCTTAGAGCTTGGTATTAGATTTTGTATGCTCAAGTGAATGTACTTCACCTATTTGACCTTTATGTACCGGCTTCTTTCTCTAGGATTTAGCTAGAGGCTAGAGAGTTTACTTTTTCTTCTTCGCACCTTGGGGTTGAGTTTGTTGTTGTACTACCTAAGATTATTGTGCACTAATTTATTCTTCAAGTTCACTAAAAGACACCATCCTTTCCTACATCATTTTTGATGGATTAGCAGATGGATGTGTGCATGGTCACTAGAATAAGACTTATATAGGACTACATTATGTAGATAAATCCACCACCTTCATAGATGATGACCCTACGACTGATTCTATTGAAAATATTTCAGCCTCTAACTTGTACTGAACTACTTCTTGTCTTACAGTATAAATAAGGATAGAATAAGGTGGTTGAGTAATATCATCCCAAAGGTCTTATTTTACTTGATTTCACACTTTAGAAGTGCACACTACTTTCCAAAATAAGAACTCATTCTTCTCCTCTGCATCATATGACTCTTTTTTGATGTCTTCTAACATCAATTGGAACACTTCTCATTCTCATACCCCTAACTCAAGTAGGTCATACTTTGTATGTATTCATTGAACCATGGGATGCTCAAACTATGACTTTATTTCTCATTTTTTTCCTATAGTGTAGGTGGTGAGACTCTATGCATAAGTGCTTTCTTCTTTCCTTTCTGTCACTACATTGTAACTTGTGACTATGTTGGCTGTGTTGATTGGGCATGTGGCTATATTGGTTGTTTCAAGGGTACTTTCTCTATTTTTGGTTATTGCACCTATCGAGGGATGACTTATAATAGAGGCACTGATCTCAAAGCTAGATCCTTTTACCAATACACTTCAGTGTTCACTTCGACCATTGAAATTAAAAATGACATATGAGTAACAATTGGGGTAGCCAACTAATTAACTTTGATCTATATGTCATTATGTAATTTAGTAACTAAAGCATGTAATTCAAATACTGCATTACATCCTATGAAAGTCTAGGGTGTGATTGGATCAAGGCTAGGGCTTCTAGATACCGTGTTTTAAATCACCCCAATTTCTCATAATATTGGTATATTTTAGTCCATGTAATACTTGTGAAGGCTGCCAAAATTTTGAAATTACATTAGTTTCCCCTAGTGGAGATTTACACCACATGAAACATAATAAAAGGACCAAAACTATGTACTGAAACGTCTATGTGCTTCCTACAAGTACCTTATCTATATTAGTGGTAAGCTTGGCTACCAAAAACTCAAGCCAATTGAAATCCATCTGCATCTTCATCATGCAATATGTAATGTGAATAATGCCTCTTATTATTTATTTCACTTGCTTGGTGGTTTACCAAAATCTTTTGGTGATACATTAAACAATGATGTGTAGTGATGCATCCTCAATCAAGTCAATAAGAGTTCCTCACCCTTCCCTAGTGGTGTATTTTTCCCTGATATCTAAATGGATTAGTGGTGTTATATACTTATAAGGTAGGATGGATTTACCAAGATTCGATAGACTAGTTGATTATGCCATGGTGTACGAAAAAATCCAAATTGTAACATCTTGAGATAAATAGATAGCTCCCTAATTATAGTATCTTATCAAAGTCATCATAACCTCATCTAAGTACCCAAATATATGTATCTTAATTAACCATTCAGTTTTAGAGCCTTGTAGTGGATGTTGAAGTTTTAGGGTTCCTGCTTGTGTTACTCCTTGAGTATCTTAGGAAAATAATGTAGTTTTTGCTAAATATATGAAGTTGAATAGATATGTATCATTGTGTTATTATATCATAGACATATCCTAATTTCCATTTCCTCTTTTTACACATCTGATATTGGAATCAATAACTAACCTCTATCCATGGCTTTATCAATGGTCTAGACTAAATGCTTGTTCTGAGTAATTAAGCTCTAGTTTGAAATCTATTCATGATTAGCTATTCAAAAGGTAGATCATAGAAGTCTTTTGTCAGCTTAAGGTTGTAATGTTTTATTTTTGTCTATGTCCTACTCTTATATAGTTGTCGGTGCTTAATTTCATGTGATCACCTCCTTTAAATGCATTGATTGTGTGTGCATAAATGTTCCCTTTTTAATTAATATTAGTTGTTGGAAATCACCATGATAGGGAAATTTAGTGCATATGATATTTAATTTACTTCTTTGGTAGTTATTATAGGTGAGTAAGTGTTCTTTTGATTAGTCAATTTACTTTATGTATCCACTTGTCCTTTTATTACCAAATCTGCTTTGAAAATGATGCAATTTTTTTGAAATGTCACATCATTAATAGCCTAAGCTAACCATTGGCCTTATGTTCACCATACCTTCCTTGCCACTGCCTCCCCAGACTTAATTAAAATTCTTGATGTAATTACATCCAACTATATTAAAAATGCTTTCTTTTGAATGTGATGTCATCCTACAATGATAATTGCTTCCTTGTGGTTATGATATGTTTCACAATAACAAACATGCCATACAAAAATTATAACCTAATAAAATAAAATAAAAACACACAACATTAAATGAAATCCTAATTACATGGTACTACTCAACACCCACTCAAATTTTTAGCACAATGATAGAGATTAAAGATGATATGGCTTAAGCCTACATCTATTTATACATCCTGGTAATATGGTTCCCTACAAATCTTTCATCACTATGTTACCCTATGGTGATAATTCATGAATGATGTAGGGTCCTTTCCATTTAATAGACAACTTTCTAGGGAATGCTTTAAATCTTCTTTCATAAAGTAATATTATTTGGTCTAGGTAAAATTACTTAGATATCAATTTATGATCATGTCATGTTTTTTTATTCTATTTGTTGATCTATTTTACCTAGTATGCTCTTAATATATTTTCTTCCATCCTAGTGAAATCCATCAACTATGAATTTAATGAATCTTGATCTCCTAATATCATGATCATCACAATGTGCAGACTAGGCACAATATATTCCATAGACATTACTACCTCAAGGCCATATACCAATTGGAATGGATTGAACCTAATAGATCTCTTATAATGTGTTCAATAGGCACATAGAATCATAGGAATTTGATCCTCCCAATCATCTCTTTGAACATTGGATTTTTTTTAACATCTTCCCCAAAACATTATTTGATGTTTTTTCCTGTCCATTGGCCTATGGGTGCTAAGTTGTGATTTTATGGTGCGATATCATGAACTTTTCAGTGAGAGTCTTGGTAGCATTATTTATAAAATGTGTGCCTCTATCACTTACCAACTTATCTATACATCCAAATCTTGTGATGATGTTTTCATATAAAAACATGGTAACATATTTTTCACCATAGCTTAGAGTGACAACAACTTATACCCATTTCATGAAATAGTCAGTCATAATAATAATGTGTCTGACATGACTGTGCTTACTTGGGGGAATTATGGGTCCAATATAATCAATTGCACATTACTCAAAAGTTTGTTCCACAAGTAAAGGTACCAAAGTCATTTCATCTCAATAGTTGGGTTTTCCCATTCTTTAATGAACATCACAGTGTTTAGTAACTCTAAGCACATCCTAAAATAACACAGACCACTACTAACCAATTTGAAGTATTTTCCTTGCAAGGGATTTTCCTGTGAAGTGACCCCCTACAATTCCTTTGTGAGCCTCTTGAAAAATTTATGGTTTCTCATACTCTAAAGCTACCCTACACAAAACATTATCTTTTCAAAGCTTATATAATAATAAATTAATGAGATTATACTATATGTCTCACGTAACCATTTGTTTCATATCCTTCTCTATATAATGCATAGGAAAAGTTCTTATTCCAATATATTTGTAATTTCCTCCATGTTATCAGGAATTGTAGAAGTTCTAAATAAATTCACATCAAGGGATTCATATTTGAGTTCTTATGGTTCTTCCCCATTATGAAGTCAACTAAGGTGATTTGGTCCCACATTCTTCCATCCTAGACTAACATTAATCTAGAATTAAAATTCCTGAAAGAGCATCAACCACCTTAATATGCATCCTCCTAGCATTGGTTTATTAACCAGGTATCACAATGCTTGGTGATTCATGAAGAATTTAAAAGGATTAGCCAATAATTAATGCCTAAAATTTTAAAATACAAACACCATAACTAGTGCTTCTCTCTATATGGTTGTGTAATTCTTCTCTGCAACTAATAGTTTCTTGCTAGAAAAATGTATTAGGTGGTCCAACCCACCTTCACCTAGCCATACTAAGATATATCCTACTATGCTTCCATAAGCATCCATATGTACATGGAATGGCTTCTTCCAGTTAAGAAATACTAAGATCAGTGTTTTTACCGACCTTTGATTTAACTCAATGAATGTTGTTTGACATTTTGATGTCCATTAAAATTTAGTATCCTTGAGCAATAGTTTCTCCATGGATGCAAATATAGTTGCCTACCCTTTTATGAATTTACAATAATATCTAGTATGACCAAGGAAGGTGTGCACTTCATTTGAGTTATTAATATGTGGCATTCCTACTATAACAACAATTTTAGTTGGGTCAACCAAAATTCTATCGTTTCACACATGGCCCAGAAAGACACCAAAAGGTGTAAAGATTAGACACTTTAAATTTAAAGCAATCCATAAAGCCCAACATCACTCTAAAATCAATCTTAGTTTTTAAAAGTGTTATTTAAAAAGAGATAAGATAGACCAATCATCCAGATAGAATTCTAGGAAATCATGAATGAAGTATTTGAATGCATTTAACATAGCTCTAGAAAATATCACATGTGCATTCTTGAAACCAAAGGGCATTACCTTGTATGAAAATGATCCTAATTTATTCTCAAAGGTGGTCTTATCCTAATCCTCCTTGGCAATCAAAATTTGGTGATATCCACTAAAACCATATGTAAATGAATATACCTCATACCCAGCCATATATTCAAGTACTTCATCTATGAAAGGAATAGGAAATGGATCATTAACACAAGGATCATTGAGTGCATGGTAATCCCTACACACCTAAATTTATCTGATTTTTTTAGGTTAACAACAAGGGGCTCACCCAATCTACCTTTTCAACTAGATGAATAGTTCCAATCTATTGCATTCAATCTAGTTTGGCCTTTACTTTGGTCTTTATATTAGGATTGAGTGTGTAGGGTCACTTTCTGATAAGACGTGCACATTATTTTAAATATATATGCATTTATCCTAAAGATCAATCTATGCCTTTTACCTTTGATAATTTTCTTGACAACATGTCTTGATAATCTCTTAATAGTTTTAGGGCCTCATAGATTTGGCCTTATCCCCAAAAATCTCTTACTTTTGTAGGTTTAGGGACCGATTATATCCCAATATTTCCTTCAATATTTTACAATGGTTCCTGATATATCTTTCCTAATCCACTAGGCAAAGTATCTTCTAGAATGCATTTGAATTTAAATTATAGAATGTTAATATTGCATAGTTTTTCCTCTTCCATTTACTCTACGCTTTGTACTTGTTTGGGCTCATCTTCATGTTATGGGTCAAATAACCCTTCTAGATCGAGATCTTCATCATTATCATTGTCACTAGATTCTATCAGATCATTGATTATTATATTACATGGCTAAGATAGGAGTTGTTATTTTTTGTTAGCTTTAGAATTTCACAGTGCAAGATCTATGTCCTACACAACCTCTTGATGAGATGATGATTTAACAACATTTGTTTAATATTTTACATGTCCATGACATGGAAATTTTTTTATTCTCTACAAGGGATTATGTACTAGTGGGTTATCAGCTTCAAATAAAATTTTTTTAATGAAATCCTATTGAAGATGTAACCAATGTTTATCTTCCTTTCTACACTTTTGATGCATATACCAAGATGTTTGAATAGGTATAAGGGTATGAATGAATATGTGCACCCAATATCATGGTTATATTACTTTTGTAGTCCATATATCCACATACTGATAGATGTGCTATTATGGACATTGACCCTCTTGAAATAAAGGCCATTATTATTTAACACTAGCTGCTAGCTAAAATTTTACACATAGGAATTCATAGGCTTCCTCCCAATGCATTTTTGAATTTATATGTATGGTCCACCATGTTGTAGTAATTCTTTTTAGTGCATAGGTAAGGTGTTGGCTCAATATTCCACCTCATTTACATGGTTTTCAAGCCTCAATATGAATGGATTGAGATCCTCTATCATGAAATATTGAGGTACCTGGCATTCTGAAGTGAACACCATATGCAAAATTAATAACTCATGATCTCGCAAGACCAATTTAATATGTGCACATTTGAGTCACCACTTATGGATGATGTAGAATCATAGGTTAGAATACCTTTTGGGGTTGGTTCAGTATAGTCCATCATAGTTTCACTATTATTGTCTATAAAGTCCACCTCATATCTTATTGGTGAATGCACTGAAGGAGAAACACAATCTTTGATGTGAACCTACCTAACTAAAGACTTTGTTATAATAAGTTTGAATACTAGTTTTTGTTCTTGATGCATAGTACTTGGTTTCCACTTTTGACATTGTACAAACCACACCCCATTTTGCATTTTATTTGTACCCACTTTAAACCAGCTATTGTCCACATAAGCATAAGGAGGCTCTAGCTCTTTAGGAATGATATATGGCAGTTTTTTAGACTTATTTAAAGGTACTACCACTATTTTATCTTTTTGATGCACTTTTAACTGATTATGCATAGTATTAATAGTCATTTGGACATAGTAGGCCCATTTCTTAGTGATTAAGGCATGGTAATGGGTCTCTAGTGTCTTCATGTTGATGACCTCAAAATCCCCTCACAAATTGAGCTCAGTCACTTTAATTTCAACATCTTCTAACTAGTCAATGGGTATGAATCTACCATAATCTAAAAATCTCAATATTACTAGATTGTAGCTTAGAGTTAGTCAAATAATGGCCTCCCATATTGATCAGGGAATCAGATTAACTATACTTTCAAAGTCAAATACCACATTTAGGATTTCATACCCATTCAAATCAATATACTTCACAAATCCACATCCCAAGGTTTCTTGGTCTTGACATACCAAACTACTTTATCGAACCTTGTTTGTCCACATTGCATACATTCTAGGATATTATGTAGGAGGTTAGTGATATTATGGGATATATCTTCATTGCATAGTATACTGATTAGTTTCATTAGATCTATTAAAGTGGTCATAATTCCCTCTTGTCACATTATCCTAATAATTTGCCATATATTTGAGCATCATTAATTGTGTTATCATCATGAGAGACTAGTTTTTGTTGTATTTCCTATAATAGTTATGCAACTTGATACATTAAATTATTTTTTGTTTTAGAATTAGGATATTTATCCTACTAAACTTTTCCAATACCATCATCCTAAGGCATTTCTAAAGGAGGTAAGTCTTATTCAATTCTCTATTTCCTTATGATGGCTTACGCAAATGTATTTTCCTTTGGCCATGCATTGATCATATTTACATTATGCACTGGCTTCTCCTTTATTTATTTCTCTAGAATAGTGCAATATTTTATTTGATGTTGACCTTTGACCCTATATTATACACAATAAACTTATCTCTAAGGACTGATGGGATAGTTCCTCCGAGATTGATTATATTCTTTACATAGTAACATTTCATAGGGGGTCGAGTTTGTCTAATATCATTATTGTGACCTACTTGATATCCACCATGATATCCTCCCCTATATCCCCCTCTGTAGCCTCCTCTATTATCTTGATATACCACCCTTGGGATTATTGTCCAGTATATCCTCCTTATTGATTCATCTACACATCATATCCCCCATACTGATGTTGAGGGGAACTTGGAGTCTAGTTGGCCTACTATTATTGAATATTTGAGTTGTTCTAATGTTGTGCATACTTACCAAATTATTGGTACGAGGGAGATGAAAAATTATTCTATATTGATAGGCCCTATGGTTGGTACTATGATGATGAAGGCATATTGTATTAAGGTGATGAAGGCATCCATCTCAGACTACCTTGAATTGCATTTGTCATCTCCACATTTGGTCCTAGAATTGATTTCTTCATAATGAGTATTTGTTGATCCACAACTGTGAAGATGTTCTTCATTATATCTTGATTTAATTATTACAAGGCTTGAAAGTTTATCATTTCAAATCCCCTATGAGTTCACACTTCTTCAAATCATTTGATATTATCCATTTTACAATCCATTTCAATTTTTAGGTTACCAAATATTGTTTAGGGTCTGAAGACCCACTGTATGTTATTAAAGGTACAAACATACTTGCATGGAACACCATAGTTAGTAGGCTGATAGTTGTTACTACAAATGTCTAAATTCTAACAACTATGAATAGTGGTGATTTCACATTGGTTGTTGCACTATTAGGTAATTATGTAGTATTTAATACAATTTTAGGTTGTTGTACACCAATATTTTAGGAGTAACAATAAATCTTGCTTCTTTTAACTTATTTCTTCTAATGCCCTCTTGGTTTCTACAATGAGCATTCCAAACTTGTTGGAAAGGCATCAAACCAACCTAAATCAACTTCTTTCACTGTACTTTTTCTAACTTTTATAAATAAAGTGGGCTTGGGGGATGCATATCCTTGAAATGCATGGCATTTATTTATAACTTCTTCTATCTTCAAACTCGAACCTACAATATTACTACCTTCAATTTTAACATTTTCCCAAGAACTTTCTTTCCCTATTCTAACTAAAAATCCTTCCCTTAATTGTGATCTACCTCTACTGCCTAACTGATGTACTTTAGCCTCATTACTTCCAATGTCCTTTTTCCATTGGGCCTAATCTCATATTATGAATACCCTTCTCTTTCATCAATTTCCATATCTTCTCTCAAAAACCTCTCTTCTTTAGCATCTTTTCCTTGTATGTCTCTAGCTCTAGCAATTTATTCTCTACTCATATTCCTATTTGTAGTTACTTTGGGATCATTTATCTTACTCCAACTTATTTGATGTAATAGTTCCCTTTCAAGTCCCAAATTTTTATTCTTGATCTGAGTCTTTTCACTTTCCATTTTCTAGGATCATGTTCAAGTTCCTTTTACTCATCTTTTCATCATCCACTTTCTCCTACACACATCCCCATCTTGCCTGAAGTGCCTAATCTATGTTGGCTGGAGTAGTAACCATGGCCTTTTCCACAACCAATATCTTTATCATCAAAGATAATTGCTACAAAAAGTTCCCTTTGATTCCTTGGACAAACTGATCTTGCATAGTCTCAAAAGATACATATCCTTATACTATGAACTTTGTGATATAATCATCGATCATAGTCTTCATCTAGTAATCTACTACTCGGGACAGATCAATATTTAGATTGTGCAGTCCCTTTAATTTTTTCTTAGTCCAAACTATAAATTTTGTTCTCCTTAGACTAAATCAATATTATTCTAATCTAGCTAGCCATACATCTAATAATCTAGGTAATTCACAACAAAAAAATTGATAGATTTTTCCATAGAGGTGTTCTTAGATAATCTCCTCTACAGTTTTTCCAACTCTCTATTTTTTTCCTTTGAAAATTTATAGATTCTCTCATCTAGCCATCTTTCTACATCTCTCTACCCTAACAACCATCTCAACATATTTCTTCCAAATAGGTTCCATGCTCACCACACCATTGTTACTAGAGTTTATTATAAATACTCCAGAACATGCTAATTATAGGGATAACTTATGTAATGGAGAGTACCAACAAGCGCAAAAGAGATGACCATATTATCTGCCATCTATGATGTAGAATAATGCACTGAAGAGAAAGATGAAATAGATACAAATAGAAGCTAGACCATAACTAGCATCACATTTGATAACAAATTAAATCAAAACAAAGTACTCACTATGCATAAACCATACATGAAATAAGATAAGGAAAACCATAATAGAATGATTCTATTAATCTCTATCAACACATCAAACTAGATTCTATTATGTCAAAGTGATATATATATAGTCTTTTAAAATCCTATTGTTTCTTCACATTCTAGCATTTAGAGAAAAAAAGGAAAGACTCTTCGTATTCTTCTATTCCCTGATTAGGCTTACAAGGTTGAATACATACAAAAGTTATATGAAATACAAAATCATACACTTTACACATAATTCCATCTAATATACTTTTCAATTTTATCAAATTCTATTCTTCATCCAACAAGTTGCTACTCCCTTTCTTGGGTGGATTAAAATCCATTGTTTACAACATTCCCAACATACTTGGGCTCTTAGACTACATTTTTGGTATTACTACTGATTAATAAAAAATTTATGGTTTTACTTGTAATAATATATTCTTTGATACCTCTTATATCTTAAATTCAACTATTTGAGACAAATACACATGATTTCCTTTGTTTCTTTCATTTATGTTTAAAAGGCATGACATATTATTTCATGTAGATCGTGGATGGGCACTTATTAGACTACTAAAAAGATGCATGATTGTTAATTCCCAAGTGATTTCATCCATCTCCTATATAATGTCTTTTAGCTCATCGATATTTTTTCTTCCTCATTGTAGCACATATCCTCATCATGACAATCATCCTCATGCCCTTCCCATTTTTCATGGGCCTTCACAACATCTTCTTGACTCAACTCCATCTCTTTCAAGGGTCCATGGAAGAAATTACTCTTTGTAATTCTTCATCATATTTTTGCCTCCTAAATTCATGAGCATCTAGGATCTCCATGTTAAAAGTATCTAATTATGCAACCTTCACAAACTTATCACATGGACCTTTCCCATACTTCTACCATTCACTCAGCCCATGCATGAAGGAGTTCATCCTTCCATGGGTAGATTCTTAATACTGCAACATACCATTAATTTATTAATTTTCAAGGTTAATTACACTATTTAGGAACCTCTCAGATCATGTAATAACTTTTTCTTTGCTTCCTCTAGAATAAAATATTTAGAAACTCTAAATTATAATAGATAACTATTTAATGTGCCTCTCCACCACATATATATTTATCTGGTCCAAATGGTAGTAATGCACTTTAATATCTAAATCCACGCTCCTATCCAAGGATACTTTATACCTTGTTCCTTACTTTGACCCATAACATATGTGGCTGACCATGCATGGAGATGTTCATGTAGCTCAAAAAAAAAAAGTCATACATAGGATCATGTAGATATTATTCTACCCACTATTTAGGTGATAGTTTCCATAGAATAGGATGATTATTTGTAAATGTGCACTCCATCTCGTCTAAACATATCTCAAGAATATCCAATTAAATTTGATGAATAATTTTTTCACGTCATCTTCTTCAACTTGTTCAACAAGGCCCTAGAAATGGAAACAAAATGTTGGGTAAATTTATTATGTACCTACCATTTTATTTCTGCCACTTTTTCTTATCCTAACACTAACATTCACCGCATCGATATATCACATAAGTGAACTTGTATGCTCACCTGAAGCACAACGAGAGAGTCCTAGGTGTTTTTGTGTTAGTTGTGAAGATGGTAATTCAAAACATTATTAACTCTTGCAACATGGCACAAGCAAACACTTTGAATTTTCAAAACTAAGAAATAATTATGCTAGAGATAAATAATTAAAAAAAAAACATTAGTTCAACTAATCAATGCAAAATATGAGAGAAATTATAAAGAATTTTTTTCTCTATTCATTGGTGACCAATTTTGTAAGAGTTCTCAATTATTAGTAACTTTTATAGTACAAGATAATTTGATACGATAATTCCATCAATAGTATCAATAATACTGTAATACTGAATTCATCAATAATGATCTCATAAAAAACAATGTTAACAACCTAATCTATGAGGCAAGGTGGGGTTTTATAGACCTAAGCCACCACCTTACAATTACAATTATCAAATGTGTGACCCAAAACAATTCACAACATTTTTCTAATAATAATGGTCTAGTTTCTTTATATTGAATATTTTTGACCAAAAATACTCATAGATTTGTGTCATACCACAATAGATTAACAAAGGCCATCTAATTTAACTAACTTTTGTAATGTTTACATCCCTAAAGAATCACTCTTTTAGCTTCTTGAACTGATGTTGCTTCTTTTGGGCTCTATGATTCATGGAACCTCCTTCCCATTCATTAAGTTATGTGTTTTTCATCTAAAAGATCAAAATCAGTGATACAAGATAATACTTGGTAATCCCTTCTATTTTAAATATTTTTGGGTTTCTTGGTACATATATGCAAGTGCTTCCTTGCACACTATTGATCCCATTGGCATTTTGTTAGACTTACTCAATATTGGTGTTTGGCCTAATCTTCATGTTCTATTCACTCCTTGAATTTATGTGTTATTCATTCAAAATGTGTGTATCCCTTATGCCCTTTAAGTGTTCAAAAAAATAAGCACATTTTCATACTATTACAAAATTGGGGGTCAACATTATAACACTAGTTTGTTCAATTATTGTTCCACATCATTTACTATATTATTTCCCTCAATCTTATGTTGAAAAGCATTGTCATTAATTTTGAAATTGAAGGTTTTTTCATCTTATAACTTAGATCCATTAAATTTTTTAGGTTTTGGACCCATATGGCATCTAATAGCTTGATCCCAAAGTTTCAATTCACGTGAAAAAGTTTTTCAAAATATTTGTAAGTGTTGAAGATTATTTTGTCTTTAATAGATAAACAAAATATTTGAGTAAATAGACTTAAAATTTCACTATAGAGTAATTGGTGAGTCATTTTTGTAACCATCATCTTGAATCTAAGCACATAATCACTAAAAGTTTCATTGGGTCCTTGTTTAATTTTATCAATTTATGTAAATCTAATTTTCATGCTAATTTTTATTGAAAAATGAGCTCAAAAATCATCAATCGATATTTTAAAAGTAGACACAAAAGCAACTACAAAAACATAAAACCAATCAAGTGCATAGTCCTTTAAGCTTCTTTTAAATAGGTTATTCTAAAACATTTTTTTACTATGGGAAAAAGATAGAAAAGAGGCATAAAATAAAATACTATGGTGAAAAGAGTCTTCTTTCCCATTGAATAGTTCAAAATTTTGGGATACAAATCTTATTAGCAAGGGTAAGCAAACACTCATGAGTCAAAGGGTTAAGAAAAAATCATTGGATCAAGTGAATTTATTACTTAGATTCTTAGACTCTTGAGATAATATTTTAATTTGACTTTGAATATCACACAATGCATGCATAATAGTAGTCACTTCAAGATTTGGAAGAGAGATGGTAGTGGAATAAGTTGGAGTAGAAGCACTATACAAAGAAGTAAGCTTAGAAGCATTGTGAACATTAGATGGAATCAAGGAATTGAGAAAATAGTTTTGAGAATAAAAAGAAGCATTAACAAGAGTGAAAGAAATAAAAGTGAGAGGTGGAATGGTTTCAAATAAAAGTTGGAAAATGACTACGTCACTAGGCATAGAAGGTGATCCCCTAAGTGTTTGATCTACAACATTCAAATATCCATTGTTCACCTTTTAAAACATATCTTATATTTTAGTCTTGGTTTTAGCCTCTTGACCTAGGGTTTTGCATTAAAAATATTTCAATAGATACATCAACTTTTCTATCTACTTAGGGTGAGCCACAAGTGTTCCTAAAGTCTGTAAGTCTTTTTACCCTTCGGGTTTCATCTTGGTGGTAACTATCATAAGTAAAATCAAGTTAGGATTCATTTACATCATTATCATTCAAAATCATCTCAACATCATTTGCAATAGGATATATAATAATAGAAGGAATACTAACATCATTTAAAGAAGTCATTTTATTCTTCAAAAATGAAAGTCCTATGATTAATTAAAGGAATTTTTTATAAAAAAAAACATTTGGGTTTTAATTAACACTATTGTATAATTATTCCCTTAAATCTAATTAATTTAGATGGCATAAGATGAAAACATACATAACATGCCAAAATCTTAAGATTTAAACAATATGCAAATTTATAATAATCTAGAGTTTGAATGTAACACACCAATCAAGGATAATATTTTTAATAGAATGACACAAGCCTTAGAAAAATAATATTTATCACAATGAAAGTGAGATTTAACCCTATTGGGTATAAGAGAGCATAGGGTCACCAACAAAAAATGGAATGAGATAATGGTTTTACATCAAAATGTAATACATTAACCCAAAACTATGCAAAATATCTTAATCATATATAAACAATAAAATTAGACTTGCTTAACAATATAACTTCGTGTAACAAAAAATGAGAAGATAAGGGCTCTAAGAATAGTATTCGATTCATCATAAATCTAAAGACAATCATAAGAAAAATATAGCTCGCAAAACAATTCCAAACAAAGGAGGCAAACAAAACATAATTTCTTTTGGAGTGAATCGAAAATGCTCCCCCTAATCATCAGTGCAATCTTCCAAAAATGTTAGTGCACAGTTTCAATAAAATTAAGTTGTGGTTCTAGCAATTGTTGTGTAGGAAAAATCTAATTTGATAAACTTGTTCATTTTTTCCAGGGCTCTGAAAACCTCGCTTTATTTTATGAGATTTCCCATAGATATTTTGGAAATTGATCTCCTTCTCCTAAATCCTAGTAAGACATTAAAAGTTAAAAAAATATGAAGGATGTATTTGAGAACCTGTGTTATCCTTCAATTATTAAATATTAGGCCCCTAATATGTTTATACAAAACTAGAAATCAACACTCTTAAGGATAGTGCATATTTATCAAGTAATCTAGTGAATGTAAGTCTTAATTTTATATGACTTTCATGCTAGAATGAATGTATGGTAGAATAAATAAAATCTTTAGATATTCTTGATTTTTTTCTCCACACCCTTGAATTAACTGTGTTTGTTCTTCCACAAATAATCTTTAGATAGGTTGTTTCAATTCCTTTTGTATCCATTCATAACCTATATGCACTAATACACCTATGCATTTATTTATAAACATTATTTTCAATTTAAAATCCTATTTGCATGTCAAATAACATATAACAAGAGGAAAATGCTACAAATCAAAAGCCCAAAACATAAGAGAAACAAAACATATCTAAAATTTTAGAAACCAAAGAAAATTAATTAAATTAAATAATTTTTTAAAAAATGAGAAAAATAGAAAATATATATATATAATATGACATGACATGACAAACCACAAACATACAAATATCTTAAAATTGTACAACTCTACAAATAATAACTACCTCATATCTTATAATTGTACAACTCTACAAATAATAACTACCTCATATGAACCTAGAATTGTACAACTCTACAAACAATAACTACCTCATATGAAAGATAAGTGTTAAGCAAACTTTTTAAACATTCAAATTGCTAATAATCACCAGAAGTAATAATCATAGGAACGAACTTTTGGGCATACAAAAACCTCCAAACTATTAAAGCATTGATAGAAGAAAGACTATAATAAATTTAACCAAAGAGTTCCAGCCAAAAAAAATCATGTGCTTGGCGGTTGCCAAAATGTTTGAAGGCATAAAATCCTTAATAAATCCCTTTGCCTAAGGCAGTTTAACATACACCACCGCCAAAATAAATGAATAAATCAATCCGGTAAAACCTAATTAAAACCAGCTGTGAGTTCACATCACATTATTTTCAATAAATATTCAATTAAGCAACCATTGAATCGCCTATGATGGAGCAAATTTAGAACTGATTTCTTTCACTTGCTCATTGCTGATCTGAAAAGCCTTAGCCAAAACATCCTCTGAGATTGCAGGGCTAGACCCAAAAAGTGTTAAAGGAAGAATCTGAGCCCCAGGCATCTGACTATTAAATGCAGTGATTGCCACAGCCTTGGAAGATCCTATATTCTGCTGAAAATGTACTAACCCCCTTGGTATCACAAACACATCTCCCTTCTCCAACTTCTGTGAAAACAAAACATTGTCTGTGGTGACAAAAGCAGCAATAATGGTGCCCTTCATAAGATATACAATCTCTGTTGAACGAGGGTGAATATGAGGTGGATTTATGCCCCCAGGGGCAAAGTCTACTCTGTTCATTGAAATTCCTAAGGTGTTTAGCCCTGGAAAGCTCTGCACATTTCCTGCTGTAACCTTGCTGCTAAATGTATTATTGGTTGAGCCTGGTTTGTTCAGCCCTTTAAACAAGAAATCTGAGGCTTTTACTGTCTTGGGATCTTTGCATACAAAGCCATTCATTTTCACAGCCCCTGCACAATACACCAAATATTAAATGAAGCACTAGAGAATCTCTTAATGAGAAATTATGATTTTATCAATAATCAGATAACTCGCGACCACACTTTTTAGGTGGTATAGTTTACTTGATGGGTTTTATCTTTCAATCCGAAAAAGTAACAAGGGCAATAAAGCTTACCTGCAGACAGATCGGCAACGCAGAAGTCTTGTAGAGGATCTGGGTCGGAAGCACGGGCCATGGAAACTATAATTGAGAGCCATAAGAAGCAATTTATGACAGTTTTTCCAGCCTCTGAATTCATCCTTATGAGAAAATATAAGTTATGATAACTCCCAATCAAGGAAAATCAAAAACAGGCTCTGGAATGAAAGCTGTTGAGAATAATTACCTCTGTCAAAGTCAATCAAAGTTTATAAAATGAATGTCTGAATCTCAAAATATTATTTTAGTGTGAAAGAGAGCAAGTCAGGTTGAATTAGTCGTTTGTTTTTAATATATAAGTTACGTCTAACTGCAATTCTCACATTTTTCTTCTACGTGGCGGGCGGAAGAAAATGACATTACACCTCGTGCTGACATATTGCAGGCTCAAAGCTTGGTTGCTAAGCAAGAGTTGATGCACTTGCGAAGAACGTCCACTTAAATAAAGTCCACGTCTCTTTTAAACCACTTAATTCAAAGTAAATCAAGAAATTTTAGAAAATAAAAATTTAATGTATTGATTTTTTAATAAAAAATATTTTGATTTAAAAAGTAATTTTAATATATTGATTTTTTTAATAAAAATTATATTAATTTTAGATTGAAGATTTTAAGTCTATCTTGTAGTTTATAGATTAAAGATTTGAAGTCTATCTTATAGCTTATGTGTATTCATGTTATAAATATATTGGCACTTAGAGCATTTATATCAAGCATACAAATATATGAAAATGCTACATTCGATCTTATTTTCGTAAGCATTTTATTTATCCCTATTAAAAGAAGAAGAAGAAAAATTTAATGGAGAATTAGTTAGGGAAAAGATGTTTTGGAAAGATTATTAAAATGAATATCATATTATTTTTGCTTAGTGCTTCATGCACAAAAGGTGAGATAAGGTCAACGGTCATGGGTTTCAAGATAGGTGT